>VXAZ01004982.1:0-170354 GCA_013399875.1 Gymnorhina tibicen
AAGAAAGAAAGTATCTGAAATTCAAGATGAGTAGTTAAGAAACAAAATGGCAGTCTGTAAAAGTAATGCAAAGAGGTACTTTTAAAGGCTGTGTTTCCAGAGTACAGCTATTGAGAGTATATCAAAGGCATGCTGCATTTCTTGTATCAATTTATAGGATATATTTTACAGAGTGGTCATTTCCCACTGACTCAGGGCTAATTCCTCAACAGCTCTTTTGCTTTACAATAAGAATCTTAACGCTGAGTAGTTCTTATATTTGGAGTGCTGTGTAAGCAGTACTTTTTCTAGACTCACTTCTAATCCCATAAATTCAGTATTACTCATCATTCTGATGCTCCTGCAAAAAGGATCAGAACCTCATGTGCATTCTGGACATTTAAAGTATCCACGAGCTCACTTTAGGTGATGGAAATGTATATTAAAAATCTGTGAAACTGGATTTTAAAGCTAGGAATTATATTTTTCCAATATACTTGTATTCTGTACTCATGGCTATTCCTGTAACTCAATGTCAAATATTTTCAATGGAATCAGAATGGAACCACTGATTTTGAAGGTGAATAAGTTTTTTCTTTTTAAACAATGAAACAAAAAAGTTTAATAAAAATTACTCTTTTTAATAATACAAAAATTATTAATCTTTTTATTTGTGTTCTTTACACAAATAAATCTGTATTTTTGCTGTGAAGACTTATGAAAAATAAACATTCATGGATGATAAAATGGAACATTAATTTCACTTGACTGTATTATGCAGGTTATAGGAGAATGCTGGTTTATACAGCTGGTGGTCAAGGAAAAATATGTGTTAAGGAGAATTTGAATTCTTGATTTACAGTTTTGGTGGTTTTAAAATCCTTAACGTGAGGTTTATTAATCTATGATCCATACCAGCAAATCATACAGAAGTTTTTTTTCCAAAAGCCCTGGAGGAAAATAGTGGGTTTTGATTGGAATTCCAAGGTCAAGATAAGCATTCCTCTTTATTGCATTTTTTCCCCCTGGGAACAGCTTAGGAGGAGCTGCAAGCATCTCTGTCATCTCTAGAGCTTTAATACAGCTGCTTGTTTCGGGTAGTTAATATGTAATTCATTGTATGCTTTCTGTAAATCAGTTTTTATAGTAAATGTTTGGAAAATGTGTCAGTAGAAGTACTGGTATTGATAATGACATTTATTCATTAACTTACACATAGAGTTACCTTGTTCTCATTTAGGACCTTGATGATTGGACTTTGGCATTTTTGAAATACTAAGCAAACTTTTTTCATAAATAGATTGTCTGAGGACTTTAAAGGATCTGTTTACAATGAACAGTTTTTAGGAAGGTGATTGATTCCCCCTCTCTGAATCAAAGCTGAAGAAGTAAGTTGGCTGGCATTTCATATTTTAGAGGGAACCTCTAACATGGGTAAGTTAAAGTATGAAGGAATCCACAGAGGGCTTCACTTTACTTTAGGAAAGTCTACTTTTGAATTGCCTGTTGCATTGATAAACATCTCTGTCACACAATAAAAGCATTTTTCACTTAAAGCCCAGTCAGGAATTCATTGTAGCGGAGATGACTCCATCTTCAGGTCAAGACAGCCATGGAAGGCAATTTAACAGAATCAGATGTTCTTTCTTCTGATAGAAATTATAGCTCTGGAAGGTGTTGATAAAACTAACTATAGATTTGACTAGAAAATTGCTTGAGGCAACAGAAATATGGATGCATCTGTTTCTTTTTTTGCTATTTTCATTGTTTTTCTGAGGTGATTGATAGCTTAAAACATATTTATGTTGTCTGAAATATTTTGTAACCCAATTTTGTAACCCATACAAAGAGGATGTCTTGGTGACTCACATTTGAATTCTACCACTAGACAGAATGAGTTTGGTATTGGCTTTTATTGAGAGAGTTCTTCTCTACATCAGTCATTTCACTCTGAGGTCTTTTGGAAGTCCTGTTGTCTCTACATTCTGAAATTGTAATAAGAAGGGTTATTGGATAAAGTATATTTTTCAACTGTGCTTGTCTTAAAGAAAATAGTTTCCATCAGCTGTTCCAAAAGGCATTCTTTAAACTTTTAATGATGCCAGTCACATATATATTTTCTGCCAAAAATAAAAAAGGAGGCAAAAGAGACTTGATAATCTGGGCACTGACGCTTTAATGAGACAATTCTCTGTAATCATGCAAATAACTATTTGGCTGACTATTTTGGATGAAGTAGCTTGTTCTCCACCTGCTAAATAGTAAGCCAGCATGGCAAAAAAAAAGGAATTCTTCCTATTTTGTGTCACCAGATTTCAGTGGAAATACTGTGTCACTGGTGTTTGCATTTTGCTTTACTGATATTCAGTAGCCTTTTTTTCAACTAAGCTTTCTGCTATAACAAAAATGCCTATCAGAACACTCACTTTTTTTTCAAAGATAAGCTAATACTCACATAAGAGCATAAATTTATTGACTCTCTTTGATGTGTCTCAGAGCAGCAATTATAATTGTTCTAGTTTAATAATCAGGTGATAGAGGAGACTGAATCCTTTTGGATTCCACACTTATGAGGAACATCTTAAACCATGTTGCACGCTGAATTTTCATTATAATCTATATTATAAGGCTGGTGAAATGTTCTGGGCACTATACATTAGCTTTCAAGAAACATCTACAAGATTTTATTTTAGTCAACACTTACACAACAGGACATATATGCAATGCCATTCTGCTAGTACATTTAGCTTTTCCTATTTCAGACAGTTTTTGCTAATGTAGAATATATATGTTCAGCTGTAGGGGTCTTTTGCTAACACTGCTTAGCTAGGATTTATGGCTTGATATGAGCTATGCTACATTCGCTTTTGTGTTTTGTTTTCTTAATTAATCAAGTCTTTTTTATTAGAAATTACTAATAACTTTGGAGAGCTATTCTTTTCTAATCCAAAAAATTTACTTAAACAATTTGACTTCATTAGCACCTCTCTCACTATCCCAGTTAAGGGGTATTTTTGAAAGCTATAGGCATACCAAATACATATCCACAATAACTATAGCAAAACACAGCAAGATATCTTTCCTTTTGCACTCTAATAACCATATAACTATAACCATAACCTTACTTTCAGACTACAGCAGACCCTGATTAGAAACCTGAAGCTTATTTATATTTCAAACAGTTTAATCCAAATTTATCTTAGCACTTCCACTGCAGTTACAAACTTGGGAGTATGTTCCTGGAAGACCATTGCCATCTTCCACCGGGGTAGTGGTGCCTGCTGGAGTGCTGCTCTGCTGCCTTCTGTCTATCCTCTCTCTAGCCTGCTATGTAGACCAGCAATCTGTAGGGCAGGCAACAAGCTGTGACAGCCATTTACTGTCCTGGTGCTGCTTCAGTTCTGTCTTATTTTTTAGAGATAATGGAACTACTGTCCAAGAAAATAGAGGGTTTTAGCCTATTCTCACTTCAGAAGGGTGAGTGTTACTTTGGCCAGGCTGCTGGGAAGCCTCTCAAGCAGCCTCAGTATGTGCCGCAGCTAAAAGAAGCACTTATTAGTTTAGCCCCACTTCTGTGCCATCACTTTACTTTTGTTGGCACAAGCTTTTGTGCAGCTGTGTGTGGAAATGAGTTAGGCCAAGAAGACTGGTTAAAGTTAACACAAACAAAGAAACAAACTGAAATAGTTACTTTAAAATCCAGCTGATAGGTCAGGCCTGCTAATACTTACAAAAGGTGTGATCAGAGCCTTTCCAAAGGAGAATTATTCAGTGCCACCCGTCATATCTATTTTCAAGATGAGACTTTGTTAGGATGCCAGGTCTCGTACAATAGATTGCTTAGATCCTAGGTAGTGTTCATGAAATGAATGATAAGCCTCAAGGGGATGTCAAATCTATTAAATATTAAAGGAGATATTATATTAAAGGGTATATTCAGCACTAGATTTAAAGAACAGATTTTAGGAGAACCATGAACACTGAACAACCTGTTTTTATGTTAATTCATGTACACTGTTCCTCTCTGAAATCACATTCCCAAAGGAAAAACAACCTTTTAGTACTTAAGGGAAAAGCATTAAAAGCCTTGGAGCACTTCACAGGTTAATTGTTTGGAGCATTTCACACTCTAGTTCCACTTTTTTATTCCCTGTGAATCAAAAAATGTGATTTAACAGATGTGTTTCCTTCTTTGTAGTATTTTCAACACTGAAACACGAGCCAGATATTTGGTCATATACAAATACATATTTTTTATAAAGAAAAGTTTTTGTATTAATTTTTGATCTAATTTTACAAGACAATATTCCTTGTACTGTCAAGACCTCAGTTCAATGTCAGTTAATATTCAACTCTATATAAGGCAGGTATCCTATATTTACCTCATATAGAGTGTACCCAAACCAATGAATAGTTTATACACATCATGCACTAAATAAATAATTCAGCAGATTTCCTAGAGTGTCACCTTTTACTGTGCTGTTTGTGTTGTACATATCACCGTGGGGTGGGTTCTCCATGCTGTGTATAGTAATGAGAAAGATGGAATGAGAAAAAGGCATCCTTTGGTATTTTCCAGACAGGATATGGAGTTACCTGAAAAGATTTTAATGCCCACATTTAGATTGGCTGCTCTGCACCATCACACAGAAGAAGTAAGATGGCCACTGAATAAGCGCTTTGATTTACAAAGTCCTATGATGAGTTTATAATTATTTACACCTCAGCTGTCTTATATCCAGCCAGGTCTAAGCTGTAAGGGCCTGTTTCAAAGCAGCAGATTTATGTTTCTCGAATGCACACATGGCAGAAAGAAACTCTGACCATGTATTAGGTTAAATTATTCCTTTTGTTATCTGCAGGCTTCTTCGTTAACAGTGGTCTTCAAGACAGGACGTACTGTTATTTTCTTCTGACTCACAGAATCACAGAATATTCTGAGTGGGAAGGGACACACAAGGATTATCGAGCCCAGTTCTTAAGGGAACAGCCCATACAGGGATCAAAACCACAGCCTTGGCATCACTAGCACTCTGCTTTAAACAATGGAGCCCATCTCAGGGTTGAGTGACTCATGTGGGTGATGACAGGAACGGAGGCCAAAAAAGCCTTGATCACCCATGTTCTCTGAAGTGAGGAAAATATTCAGATGTGAGTTGTGTAGTCATGATCTCCTTGCTTATGTTTTTTAAGAAATTGCTGGTGAATTATTTTAATTACTTGTTTATATCCCAAAAAAATGAGTATCATATTTTGGGTTTTTTTAAATAGCTGCAAGTTTCTCTGTATAAAAATAGTATTCCCTAATCAAGAGACTTGTGTAATTCAAAATTCACAAGCCTGAAATGTGTCTTTGTTTTTCCAAAAAGCTGAAATTATTAATAGAACCTATTGGCATGATTTTGTGATTTGCTGGACCAACATTTCCGAAATTTGCTTTCAGTAAAGATTTTATTTTTGGAGATGGTAATTAATTCACTTGTTATAATGTCTGTCTTTCAGTGAAACAGGATTTCAAATGGCTTTCATTATTTTATTGATCATCTGAGAATGAAGATAGCAGAAAGAGTCACTATTTTTCAATACTGAAGAGAAACAACTGATGTTGTTCAGCTGGTGATGTTGGGATCAATTACATATCATTAAACTGTCTTTTTAAAATAAAAGATACTAATGCCATTTTAGATACTATCCTGAATGCCTGCCTCATTTGAGTTTTCAACATTAATTAATGCCATCAAGGCACACAGACAGATAGCGCTAGGAGGTAAGGAGACTTGTTAATATTTCCCAAGTACTGATGTGACTTGACTAAAAGATTGGTAATCTTTCTTTAAAGTTTATTACTGGTAACAAGTTCAGACTGCCAAAATTACTAGGAGTTCTTTGACATCATCAGTGACTAATTGCTGATTCCGTAGGATTGTGCACTTGTGTGATTTTGAAGTTTCCCCTTCAATTTAGTGTCACAACAACATGGTGACTAATTTAAATAAATTTGCCAAGCTGCACCATGGACACGTATTGTTTCACAGCATCATTCCAAGGGCTGGCATGAAGTTCTTCTGGGCAGTCACCTTATGCTAACAGCCTTTCCTAACTGAGTTATTTCAGTGTGATCAGACACCTGCTGGCATCTCAGATAAGAATAGGAAGGTCTCAAATGGCCTTTCAAGAACAACACATCTGCAAAAAAGCCCTATAGCTACCTCATTTTTTTTTTTCAGACTATGTAATTCCTAATCTTTTTAAGAAGAAAAAGTTCATCTTAGAACTTTACTTGGAAGAGCCATAACATTAGAGACAATAAAAATGTAATTCACTCGTGGTTCTCTACAACTTTCCCTTCCAGAAAAAACTGTGAGGTGGCTCAATTAGTCCTCTCCAGAGCACTGCTGCTTAATATTTGCGGTTTCTCACAGTATGAAGTTAACTTTTTTCTTTTTCATTAAACCTTATACAAACTTAATAAAGAAAAACACCTCTGATGACTAGTCATGCATTTCACTTGTTACTGGGCTTAGGATTTCTGGTAGAAAATGCTTTGTTTCTTCTTATTTTGCTGTTCTTGTTTGTTGTGATGTGCTGTTTTAAACAACAATTGAAATACGTCATTTGGATGCAGATTGTGGTAAAGTGCAGACTAAATTTATACACCTGGGTCTGGATTCAGCAAAACTCTGGGAAGCTGTGAAGTGGAATGCAAAAGGGAAAGAACTGCAGCTGCCTAATGCAGTGATCTCCTCCTCTCTGTAAGGTAAGCTGTATCTCGGTCTGTAACATCCTGCTACTACTTGTCTCCTCCCGAGCTGGAACAAGGCAGTGGGAGAAAGCTGCACCCGTTGGAGGCAAAGGTGAGGTGAAAAGAGCAGAACATGCTCCTGATGCAACCGGCAGCTCCGTCCACTTTTTACTATTTCAGAGCAGCCTGAGAATTCACGAGGTGAATTTCTCATTACAATGCATAAAGTGTCACTGACTTCAAGGCTGGCAGAATTAGTAGTCAGTATACCACTCCAAAAAAGTATTATATGTGCTTTTTTCCTTCTCACATCTCTTAGTTGACTCTGCAGACACAGAAATGAAATAAATGTGGTTATGAGTGCATGCAGAGTTACCTGTGCCATGCTCCTGTAGAATTTGAGCATTATGGATTGAATTCCATATCATTACTCAGTTTTTTTTTAAATACAGAAACTCAGCTGTGATAAAATTGTAAACCTTCATTTAATGGTCTTGGTTTTATTCCTGGGACAGTTTTTCAGTGCCTGAAGAGCTACTCAGGGAGCTACATATGCAAAAGTTTTTAGCTTTGACATGACATAACTAAGGAATGAACACTGATTTATACATAAATTCTGTTTGAAATTTTCAGAAAAACATAATCCAATAGAAAATGTGTTGCTAGGAATTTTGTCATAGGATTGTAGAATGGCCTGGGTTGGAAGGGACCTTTAAAGACCCTCTAGTTTCAAGCCACCTGCTGTGGATGGGGATAACTTTTGCTAGACCAGGTTGCTCAGAGCTCCATCCAACAAGGTCTTAAACACTTGCAGGGATGGGGCATCAAGAACTTTTCTGGGCAACCTGTTTCTGCGCCTCACTACTTTTGCAATAAAGAATTTCTTCCTTGTATCTTATCTAAACCTACTGTCTTTCTGTTTGAAGCCATTCCTCCTTGTCCTTTCACTATATGCTCTTGTAAAAAGTCCTTCTCCATCTTTCTTATGGTATTCATCATCATGTAGCATTTAAAATTCACAGCATTGACTACAACTCTTATTATAAGATGTGACAGTTCATGTTTGTACACATAATAAATTACTGGTGTATGTTTTAATTGTGAAAATGTCTATGATTTTTCATGATTCTTTGGCTGCTCTCTCTCCTGCTGCTTAAGTGGGCACCAGTGTGGGAGAAGTGTAATTAGGAAATTACTAAGTCTTAGTTAGCAAACTATATTTCTGAAGCAATCAACACTTTGCAGAGTAATTTAATATAGAAACCCAAAACTCAGCGTGAGACCTGTCAGTAGTGGTTTTGTCTCAAACTGCTGACTCTCGCTGCAGACAATGAAATCTAAAGATAACCTGGGTTATCTTCTCTGCTGGTTTTCTTTATAGTTTAAATTATTCCTGTTTTTGTCCTCCTCTTCTGAATAAATGTAGATACGTATTAGCTTTTCTTTCTCACAGTTTGATGCTACAGACTTTCATTTTAATAGCAGATTTAGAATGGGCCATTTCTAGTGCCTAGTTATCAGCAACATTTTTTGCTGGTTCCTGAATCACTGAGACAGCTGCTTGCACTGTCAACCTGAGAGCTGTCTTTAAAATCATACATCCTTGACATGTATAATTAACTAGCTTAGAGGAAGATGGTTGACTGAAAGCTGCACAGGCTCAGGAAAAAAGCCCATTACCTGGCAAATACTCAACCTAATTGACCTAACAAAGCAGGAGAAATGAATCATGCTTCCAGCTGCTTCTCCTGCCATCTGTGTCTCTCTCTTTAACTGGGTTTAATGTTTTCAGTTTCCCCGCACAAGTGTCAAATACCTTTCTGCTGAAGGTCTGTCTGCCTTTTTTTGACAGTATGTAATTGTCCACTGGGAATGAAGGATAAGAGGACCAGCTTTCAGTAGGTGGAAAATAGATAGAGGAGTTTCAGCAATGGTGTTGACAATGGACCTGCAGAAGTGCATGTAGTGGATGACATTCTTAGAAGGGAAAAAAACCCCCTAAAATATTTAGAAGGACAAATGTCACTCCATGCAATATTAGGCATCTGAATTGGGCATTTATTGACTGAAAATCACTAATAATATGAATTTATTTTAATTCAAATATTAATCTGTGTTTTGAAAGCCACAGATATTTTAAAACATTGAATCCAAGCCTTGATTTAAGATTTTTTTTTTAAGTAGGTCATGTGACTCATGAGCTGGAAACATTTACATGGTAGTAGATAACTTGGGAAATGCTTCAAATGAACTTCTTGCAACTTGGTATAACTTGAACAACTAAAATATTTCTGCCTTAATTTTGTGGTTTAGAAATTGTATTCCCCAAATTAGTACTACCACCAAAAAACCCATGAGCCCCTCCCCTCCTCTGACAGAAGGCACAAAAGGCAGAGATCATGGGTTGAGGTAAGAAAATTTACTGGAAATAGAAATGAGATACAACAAACAGTAATAGCGACATTATTAATAGCAGAAGTGTATAAAAAGAGAGGGTGATTCACATGCAAAAATGCTCACTGCAGACCTCAGGTGACAATGAACAATGGCAAAGAGCTTCCCCCTCCTGCCATGGCCTTCTCAGAAGTAAGTGTCCCTTACCCCCACCCCTGGAATGACCTGAGGTGGTGTAAAACAACAATCTGGCCATGCCCACACAGCTCCAGGCTCGGCCCCCTTATGGCTAGTACCAAAAATTCACTCCGTCCTGGCTGGAACCCGGACAACTAAGTATATTTTTTCTGTTTGAAAAGTGGATATATTGTAGTGCAAAAACGAACTTTAGTCTTCATAGAAGCATGCATGTAAATTACTTTTCTGAAATATTTTCAGAGACTTACAGAATATTCTGAGTTGGCCACTATATTATCCTGTATTCTAATATCACACAAACAGCACTGGCTGTTCTTGCTTTCATAGCCCTTCTTTATGTGAGGAAATAAAATATGATGGACCTGTTCTACATCTTCACATCTAGCAACGTGTAGGGAGACTGGAAAAGTAGCTGGAGAAATAAACTTGGAATTGATGAAGGCATTTAGTGCACATTTCTGTTGAAAATGTTCTTGTAAGTTACTGGACAAATCCTTTGAATCCCAACCTCTCAGGGCAGAACTGAGGAAAAAAAGTAACATTACTCAGTCTTCCAATGTAATTAGGTGAAAGAAATGTTCATGGTTGAAAGAAGTTACTTCTAGTTTATTCTTTGCTTTTTACTTCAGGCCATATACAAAAATAGTAACTCCATCTTGCAAAATCTGTTACTAAACTTTGAATCTACAAAGCAATATGTGCAATAATTTAATAGGAAAAAAATGAAGTAAAATTCTCATTTCTTTATCTTGTCTTGAGCATAACACCTCGGCTTCAGATGAATGTAGAGTTGCTTTAAGGCAGATTTCTGGTAATAGTCGCTGTGTTAAAATGTTTTTAAATTTTCGTTTTTATATTTCCTTATAAGTATGAATTGTTTTCTACAAAGCATTACATGAAAATATAAAGCATTTTCTTTAGTTGTTTTCACTAAAATCTGTGTTCTCATTTATAAGGAGTGAGTTTGATGTCTTGCATACCAAGAGGATGTACCATAATACAAGAGTGTCATCTAGTGAATGATTTGGGTGAAGGACAAACGCCTCAGTGGTAGTCAGCTTGTGACTCATACCATAAGCACAGCTGATTAGCCAGCAGGAATAATCAGAGCATTTAAAAAACTTTCCTCCAGATCAACGCTGAACACCAAAAAAGAATTATTTGAAAACTGTATTATTAAAAGGAAAAGGATAATTTGACATTTACTGCTTCAACATGATACATATACTTCCTTAAGACCTTCTAATCTCATGTACTAAAACAGTTCAAACTTCCAGAACTCATGGAATAAATCTGAAGTAAATTATACTAGAAAGTTAATAGGAAGCTTTCTTTTTCTAAAACAAGCTTAGCCCTTATTTGAGTTGTTGAAAACCTTATGCACTAATTTGCTTTACTTAGGAAAAAATAAACAACTCTTTTCTGCGGAAAGGTCTGGAAAAAACCCAAAAACATGGACAGCATTTTTGTTAAAGGATCTTTTATGCCTTTACAAAAGTTAGTTAATTTCTGCAGTAGTCTATTTTAATAACTATGCCTATATATTATACCTGCAGTGGAACAAAGGATTTAAGGTGATTGTGAGCTATGTATCTTCTCATTGTTTGGTATTCAATACATAAGTGATTTATCAGGAAAGATAATCAGGAAATACTTACGAAATTCTAGCTGTAAATTACTATTCCTGCTAAACAGACAATTTAGTTGGGAGAATGAGGTATTCAACTGCATGTGAAGAACAAAAATCTATACTAGGCAGTGATGGTTGATAATTTTTACTCTACAGGTAGCTAAAGATTAGAGCTGTGGGGGGTAGAGAGGTGGAAAAGAAGGATATTTTGAATATCATGGCTTTTTTTTAAATTAAACAAAAAGAATTCATTTTAGGTTTTGGTTTTACACGTGCATATAAAAGTACTGATAAAAAGAACTATAAAAAAGAGCACTCATTGAAATTTATTAGACTTCTAATCTGAAAAATTAAATAAAATTTAATTGTAATGAAATTAAATTTTCATCTGAGACACCTCTACTGATACCAAAGCCTATTATTATCCTGAGCATGAGAATGGTTTATCAGATTAATTTCAGCTGTTCCCTTATGTTCTTATTTGTAATCATTCCTTGTCCCTTTCTCTAGATTCCTTTCAGTTAGATTCCTCTTTTAAACTCAGTCATATTTTTTTCCCAGTGCTGTTTGCCTTGTCTATTTTTTATAAGCTACCCTTTCATTTTCAAAGCCATCTGCTTTCATCTTTCATCTGCTTATCTTTCCTTTCAGCCCCTAAGTACTACTTTTTAAAATTAGCGTTGTAGGGGAAAATAGCAGCAAAATACAGTGGCAGTTGTGGAGATAAAAGCTGTTAAAGAAGAGAAATGGGTCTCAGTAAATGCTTCACTCCTAGCTGACTTTTTGGTGTGGGTTTATTGACACCAGTTCAACACTGTTCTGATCATCTGAAGCATGGAAATGCTATGCTTTGAAAGTCTACGGGCTTGAGAATATGCAGAAAACAGAAAATTCTGATAATCAGAATGATCCTATTTTTTAAAATCTTTCAGCTTGTCTTTAGTTTATGTGTGCTGATTCTGATTCTTTCCTTTCAGAGTATTGTCAAACTATTTCACTAATTATCCAAACAGTAGATGGTATTTTGTTATCATAATAAAAAGCCATATTCTATTCTCTGTGTAATATATGGCTCTAAAACTTGAGCCCTAACTTGTTGAAGCTGGATATACCCTTTCATAATTCAAGATATGAAAATTCTTTTATTCTTTCTTACTTTATTCATGAAGGAACATTTTTTATAATTATGATCATTGGGAATCATCCCTCCAGAGAGAGGGTCACTCTTGGGCAACACTGACAACAGCTTGTCCTCTGCTATTTTTCAGACCATTTTCACCCCCTGCTTCTTATTGTAATGGCTTATATGTGTAGTCATAATCTCTTCCTTTAGGGAATGTATCTCTCTTCCAATGTAGGAGGCAAACACTGTGCAGTCATACAATCAAGTTTGCCTAGAATTAAAAAGGAAGATTTTAAATTGTAGTATTAAACTCATGCATAAAGCAGAGAAATCTAGCTCTAAACCAAAATACACTCTGAGGACACTGTCAGAGGCACTGTAGCAAGATCTATCACGCTACACTGCCAACATGGCAGATTTCATTCCTCTTCCTAAACAAAAACCCATATAGCTTCTCTGAGATTTGAATGCGCATTCTTTTCCCTTAGTGTGTTGTAAATAAACTCAGAATATTTTAGGTATATCACTCTAAAAATTGCATCTGCTTCCACCCAATTTTCTTGCCATCTGCCATATAGATTGCCATCTCTTTTAGAACAATAGCAATCTATTTACTAGTTTCTTTCTTATAATGCTAAGTTTCCAACTGTATTTTCTTTTATATGCTGTCGGCATGCTCAGAGCTGCATTTCCTGCTTGTTAACAATTTTTAGAAGATGAGGAGTTCTCTGGCACTATAGAGAGACAGCCCTAGTTCAGACATCTGTGTAAAAAATTCAGCAAGGCAGTACTGCTCCAGATGTGATGTGTTTCTGGAAGTCCTGCAGCGCTAGGCACCACAAGGCCACTGTGCAGTAGATGGCCCTCAGCAAGAGGCAAATGATGAGAAGGAACACCTAAATTACTGTGACACAGAGACTTTGCCAAAACAATGTGAACAGAACAAAAAAAGACCCCATTTGGAACCATTTTGATGGGCTTCCATGTGTTAGTATTAAACCATTAGCTGCCAGATTCAGTGTGCTAGATTGTCTCCTAAATTTTTCCATCTGGCCATCAACTGGCCTGTTAGCCCTTCTTTGGAACAAATAACTGCCAGGCTTTCAGAATTAGGAGACAGATTCTCTTTCAAAAACCATACTGAGCCCTCCTACTTAGACAGCTGTCAGTATTTATGGCAACCTCTTCCCAGGTGCTTGTGGTGGTAGTTACACATAAAGGAGATTTCTTTGAAGTACTTGGGTGTGTGTAGTGTTGTTTAGGTTCTGGCTTATTTAGTCCTCATGGAGAGGTAGGCAGCTAAAGCTCTTCCAAAAAGATTTGAGGAGCAGGTTAAAAACAACTTAAAGCTACTTGGAGACTGAGTAGAGAGAAGTAGGATAGCTTCCATTAAGAGGCCAGTGCCTGTGCTTCCTCAGCTGTACCCAAAAGTCGTCCTTGTGTGATTGAGTCACCATTAACAGCAAATTTCCTCTAGGTAAGTGCCACCCATCCCAGTGAGAGGGGATGTGTTTGCTCAGGGAGTTTGTTTTTCCCAGAGAAGTAACTCCTGCTCAGTTCTTGACATAGTCATAGTTTCTAACACTGTGTGTGAATAATCTTGGCTAGTTCATGAAAATAAGAAAAATGTTGTATTAAATTTCACTTATTTTCAATTCTTTATAGTTGGTTGCTTTTAAACACCACTCCAGCTGAGGTAGTTGCTCATCTTGAGCTTACACATTTATATCTGTTTCCAGGAAACTGAGATGATAGAAACATTAAAACAGATTGGATTCAGAATAAAATTAAAGTATCATCATAAAAATGATCTTTCAGAGTAGATGATATTTCAGTGGCAGTGTTATTCCATTGCCATTTTATTTTTTCTCTACTAAAGCAGACTGAAAATGCCCACCTGGTATATCGATGACGCGAAAAACAACATAAGAAAACATGAAGAAATAATAAAAATTTAAGGGCTTTTTAATGAGACAATTTAATTAAAGGCTTCTACTTATAAATCTTAAATTCTGTGGTGATTGCAAATATCTAAAATGCTACAGATTTGAGAAAAATATTAATTTCCTAGAAACAAATTAATTGGACTGTTTGGAGCCACACTTCTATTTGAAGAATTCTTTGCTGTGTTGCTTTTTAAGCATAGAAAAAGAGAACTGTAAATAATTTTCCCATTTTTTGGACTAAGTGTTAATGATGGTGGCACTTTCATGTCTTCACTCTTTCCTCTGGTGACCAGTTTGTTCAAAAAAACCTGGGCTCAAATAATCAGTCTGCTTAAGAGAGTGTGCAATATATGCACAGTGGGAAATCCTGTATAAAGAGCAGTTGCTAACTTGAATAAACTCACCATTTAAAATATCTCATTTTCTTCTCTGATATGCACATAATTTTCAAAATGAAAAATTAAAATGTCTATATTTACGTTAAGTATTATGGAGGCTTTTTTAGAATGGAATAGAAAATGATGCTGGTAAACTAAATAATACCTTAGAATTGCATCTTAGGAATTGGAGTGAAGTGATTTACTTGCAGCAACACTGTCAGAATTAAGTTTCATATGGGGGACCATACAAGATACTTTCAAGTTTGAGGTCCTTTAGGACTTGTGCCTTTCCCTTACAGTTGCCTAAGTTACGTATAAATATGTACTGTTCTCAATTTTAGCTGGACTGATTCCCTTTCTTTTGAAGCTTTAGTAAAAAGCACACAGAATTATCTTCAAATTCCACTATTGCCACTATTGCTGTTCTGCAGCTGCAGAACAAGCTTTAAGCTGAAGACCTCTTCCTCTTAGGACATATTTCTGCAGCTGAGCTTTGAATACTGCCAATATCCTTCAGGAAGGTATGCTGTCATGTGCTCTACTTTAAGTCTTTTTAGGCATGTGTTGAACATGAGTTTGGAGCAGAGGTTTCCTGAGGTCTTTCTAACCTCGGATTATCCTGTGATCTGAGGAATGTTGCTTCTGAGGAAAAGAATTTCACACTTCATGAAATATTTGTATTTTTCATAGTCTTGAAAATCTGTAGAGGGCTTAATTTTTTTAAAATTATTTCTAATAAACAAAACCATATTTATTAAAATGCTCCATACATTTCAGTTTATCTGGTCAGAGAACCTATTTTTGAAGTTTTATCATTGTTTTTTATTTAATGAATTGCACAAAACTGAGTACATTTTAGCTGGTTTTATTTTTAATCCATAAAGGAAACTAGATGTGATTGAATACTCAGTTTGGGAGGTTTTTTGCCACATCAATTAGCTTTAGCCTAGAGGTTTTAAACTTTGTATTTAGGCATTTTACTAGTCTAATATGGGAGGCTCTGCACTCAAAGAGTTCACATCCATCAAAACGCTTCATACAGATGTCTGAGGGAAAGCATGTTTTCCAAGAATTTAGACATCTGTGAGGAATTTATATAATTCAGATTACACTGAAATATGCATTAGTGCATCTGAAATGGGTCTCAGTATGTATTTCTCACACAAACTTTTTTCTTGTTTTATATTGTATAGTCTCTTCTTAGTTTTAAGGTGAAATGTGACAAATTTTATCATGTCTGTCTAAAACCTTTGTTTTAATAGCCTGAAATTTTTAACATCCATTACAAAACTAAAAGGCCTCAAAGTTTTTCTTTTTCAACATGTACCATTTCAAATAGATAGCCTTACTGAATCAAAATTGATCTCATGAGAAATCCTTCAATCAATCATCTTTAAACTGACTTAAGCAAGAAATACAAAGAAGATAATATAAATCATAGAAAATTTTCAATTAAATGAAATCTCCAGAGGTCTTTTGGTCTAGAGCCAAATTTAAATTCAACTTTTTGCTAAAGGAATTTGAGGCTGACCTTTATTATTGAATCTAAGCAGACTATTCCATCAGTTCAAAATAATCTCCAAAATGTAACATAAATTACTACTTATCAAATATATATTGATTTACACAAGCTGGGAATGATGACTTGTGCATTTTATCTCTTTTTAACTGCAGACAGACTTTAACTCAATAGCAACTGTTCAAGAAAATTACTTTTTACAGCTTGTGATAAAGACAGACGGACATCTAATTTACAAAGATAATGGGATTATGCCTGGCTCATATGCCCTAAGTACTGGTCCGTAGCAGTTCCAAGCACTGGTAGATCCAGGATTTTTTTGGGTTTGTTGCTAACTTTAGAAGCTCTATATTTTAAGATATTCCAGTTCTCCAAGTGGTCATTTTCCTTCAACTGGAAAAAAAAGTCTGAGCTATATTATCTTTCCACTAAAAGATAATAGTTTTGATTGAGCTAATTCTTTATATTTTTAATTTTTTTCATAAACCCCTGGTGGGGAAAGGTAGATTTTTTTGTGTGTGTGTGATTGTATTAAAAAGTCATGGGGTTTCTTTGATGTTGTCTTGTCCACATAAACAGTTAATATAATCTAGATAAATCAGCCACGGCAGAAAAGAAACAAAGGCATTCTCTCTTTCAATATCAGCTGTCTTTTTTACCAGAATAAAATCAGGCTCTAAATATAACTGTTCTCTCTTTCTGTTCTTCTGGGAAGGGAAAAAAAGGGTTTTCCTGGTAGTGTGCCATTCTCATTAGTTCTGATAAGCCTCAGGAGCACCTCAATGTGAAAGGTGTCTTTTCCTTTCACAAACTACCTAAACAAGCTAAAGTCTGAGCATCTTGTCTTATTACTAAACTCAGATACTAAATGTTGGAAACCTACAGAAAGTGCTGAAATTTCTAAGGCATGAATGTTGCAGGTGTAGGTCATTGAAAATGATTGTGACAGAGAGATGGGAAACAGGTGTTTCTCAAAGAAAAGATGAAGGAAATGAGAGAAACAAGGTTTGAATGAAAAAGGTATACATAAGCCAAGCGTAGCCAAAAATTTTATATTTTAATTGATGAGTCTCTACTTATAGACTACAAAACCGAAGTAGACTTTCAACGATAGCAGTAGTCTTAATTTTGGTGGGTTTGGCATGTTGTTTGCAACTCTATTGCACTTCATGAAAAGTTACTTCGTGTCTTGTTTTAATTCATGTGTATAAAAAGAAATGTGATATATTTGATAGTAATTTTAATTGGAAGATGAGTATTGCCCCTGAAAATCAAAGGAATGCAGATATTATATTTGCAAAGTCAAACTGATATCATAATATACCTTTAAGATAGGTTAATGCGGCTTTGGAAAAATGAATAGATTTAAAGGAAGAAATACATTTAGAAGGACAGATTTCCATAAAACCTTTTTCCTGAGTTAATAGTCATCATCTCTTCTCCAAAGAAATAAAGAAAGCAACAAACCCAGAAAGTTTTCATAATTAAGAAAACTGATCTTTCAAAATGCACTCTGCAAATTGAGTGTTCTCATCTCACAGTGAGAGCCTTCCCACCTCTGGATTCTCACTCAGCCTAGAGATTTCAGTAGTTAACACATACCTCTGTATTTTGTTGAACTGAGGCATTAGGTTATACAAGGAGTTTTATTTGCATAAGTGCACTCATAGATGGTTTAGAAAACAGTAATTAAATATAGAAATATCCTGTGGATTTTACATTAAGTAGTGGTGCTTTCCATAAGGCACATGTAAATGGGTTACACTAAATAAATGAGAAACAGCTATTTAGTGGTTTGCAGTGGATTTAAAACCTGAGAGTGCAACTACAGGCTGTCAAGTCTATGGTATCTGCAAGTACTTTGATGTGGTTGGGTAAATATTAGTTTTCTGTGAGTGAGATCCACAGCAGCCTCAGAGGTGACAGGAAACCCCTTTTCCTAGAGGCTTAAAGAATATGGCCTTGAGTGTGTGTTTTGGATTCAAAAATGCAATTAAAGTGGCTGCCGGGGGGGCCAACTGGAGGAAAGGACCATATTCTGGAAGAAAATGGTGATTAAGGGAGGTTTGTGTACAAAGAATCTTGCACTATACTTGTTCTGAGATGGCTGTAAAGTTGTTTGCCAGAGATGTCAGTGCTGTTGAACACCACTCTTGCCATACTTTTTGGTGGCAATGATGTGCTGTCCTTATCAAAAAAGTGTTACTGTGGGCTGCTCAACTTGCTGCTTGTTTGTTGCTGCATTTGTGCTTCTTTCTGCTGGCTTAACCCCCCATTCCCGTTCATGAGGAAGTGCCCAGTCTTGCACCAGATTTGTCAGCTCTTTCCTTAGAATCTGCCTTCCTTGAGCCCAAACATAGCCCCTACAATGTAATGTAACTCCTGGCTTCTCAAGTTTTTTGAATGACTGGCTCGGCTCCTGTGGTGCTGCATTTCCCCTACGCTGAGCCACTCTATGAGCTGAGAAATGCTCTTTAGGCCTTGGCCTTGATGAAGTGCACCTGGGCTAAGCCCCTCTGGAGCTTATCAGAAACACTATCTGCTCCCAGGAACTAGTGTTGTCAAATGAGCATCTGAATTTTCATGGACAGCCTTGGAAACATTTTCTTCTTGCCTGAATAACACCCCAAGTCAGATTATCAAATTTTCAAAGTAAGTTTCTGACCTGAATTTTGACCAGGATGGAAGATTACTATGACTAAAGCCACCTCTCTTGTGATCCTAAAAACAGCAGCCCAAAGTGAGACCCTCTGAGATCTCCTGGACCAGAGCAGGTGTGACCAGCGACCTCCCTCTGCCTGGGACATCTCTCAGAGCCAGTGAACTCTTGAGTTTGCTCTGTGCAGAAGATCACCAAATGATGAGGATGGATCCTGGGCTGATACCCCAGCTCCTCGAGGCTCAACCCTGTGCCTGTTGAGAAGATGCAAAGGCATCTGAAGTGCCACCCAAAGGTGCTGTTAGAAATGAAGGGCTGTCTGCACCCTCTAGCTTTGACAAAAGTCCATCAGACCTACTTTGTATGGGAAGCAAGACTAAAGAAGTGTTTCTAGAGTGACCCATAGTCAGATACCCCTGGTTCCTTACTTGCCTTGTTTTGAAGAGTCACGGCTTCTAACTAAGGTATCCAATAGTCCATATCCTCAATTTAAAAGGAATAATATTAAGTTTAAGACCAGGTGAAAATAAAAATGGAATTCAATGTTCAGTGGGTGTTGTACAGTTCTTCAGATGATAATGGAGCTTTTGTTAAGGTAATGCAGATTTTCTCAAGGGCCTTAATTACTGAGAAGCAGAAATGATCATCATTAACAATTTTTACGGGTTCTCAACCTCTGTATAAGGTAAGGAACAAAGAGATTGTTCCTTGGTTGTTTGCAGCTGCTCCTTTTCTTGGGTTGCAATTTCTATTTTATTTTTAAAATTTGGACTAATATTTATGTGCAGTAACAAGTGTAACTGAAGCTGGCATTGTTCTATTTAAGTTGTGAAAGTACCACAGTTTTCTTCTGCAATAAAATAACAAACTATTGTAATATATTCTGGGATGATAATGCTGTAGTTAAATTGTACTGCTAAAGAGGTGGTTTGTTTAAAAAGAACCCTGTTGTGAAAGAGATAGATGTTATTGCTCTGCTATAGCTTTGCTAGTATATTTTTAGACTCAAAAGCTTATGAGGCTTTGATTTTGTTAGGGTGAATGTTTACATATTTGTGTCTGTTGGTAAAACTAAAATGCTATGATTTTGACCTTTCCAGTTCTTGCTGATTTAACAGGGACTTCATAAACTTATAGTATGTTATATTTTAATTTTTCTCATAGTTTAGGTGAATCTATAGATATGTTTCATCACATAGGAATGAGAAAGCTGTCCACTTGAACTTGGAAGAATTCTCACTGAGCTTTTTTCAGTGAGACTTGCAGAAACTGGGACATATTTAAATTTGAATTTTGTGAGTTTGAATAAATTAAATCTATTCAATCTCTAGTTGAAATTATTTTATATGATTTTGCCAAATCCTGGTTTTATTATAGAAGTTCATAAATTTTGCTAGCACCTTCTTATTGGTCTAGATTAAAAAAGTGTTAAAATTTTATACAAACATTTAGCTACATATGCTTATTATTGTAATGTGCATATGCATATCTGATGTGGGCAAAGGTCAAGGATGTGTTGATATTTTTTAATTTCAAAGTAAAACTGGGTTTGTTTCCTGTTTACTGTAAAGCTTTGAGATAGCTTGCAGGGAAAAAAAAAGAAATGGAAACCACAGACACTCCTGAAAATAGCAAATGCTGTAGTTAAGCACCTCTCAGCAGGACAGCTTTTGGGTTTTGGTGTTTGAGAACAGGGGCAGGAAGGGGACCCCTGGGGAAGTGGAGGACAAGTTGAGTTTGATGCTGGATCTGTAGAAGCAATAAGAGAAGGAATGGTGTAATATTGGGAGTTGAGACCTCTCAAGAAGGTGTTTCAATTTAGCCAGTTTTGCAATACACCATCTTTAAAGCAATCTAACAGAACTCAAAGTAATTGTGCTTAATGTTGGTCCTTGACACTACTGTTCACAAAACCAGGTGTATTTTCCTCTTTTTTAATTCGCTAATATAAAATACAGCTTTATGGGGCGGAGCAAGAGTGAATTTTATAGTGGGAGTGCTGGATAAAGAGTTAAAGATTTTTTTTTACATCACAGACAAGCTTTGAATATGCTTTGCAAACACTGCCACCAAATGACTAAAAAGAACATGTAAGAACTGTGCTATTTCCCATTTAAGGCATTAAAAATATTCCAAAATATGAATTTTTCTTTTAAGTATTCTTGATACAATGACTTCTCCAATGTCCCAAAATGTTTATTGATGTGAAAAGCAGAAATTGCTACATGGTGCATTTTTGTAAATAAACATCTGGTTAGACAGAATACTCAGAATATTTTGAAATATAGAGGCCAAGTTATAGAAACATGCTGTTTAGAGAAACCAGGTCTAGTGTTGTTGAGGGTTATGCATTTTTTCAACAATAATTGGCTTAATTGGGCTGTACTTGGGAAAGGACTGTGTGAAAAAGAAATACTTAAGAAACATGGAAAATATCAATTCACAGATTTACCTGATTTTGGCAGATAGAAAAGCACCAAAAGCCCTGGCTGCATCCTGCTCTGGAACGAGAAATATCCTGTAAACACATTCTTTTATATATCTTTTCCTGATTGTTATGGGAATTGAGATACAGTAACAGGGACTGCAATAGCTGGTGCGAAAATACTTCTCATGCTTGAAATTTAAGAAGTTTATATAATCTATAATAGTTACATAAGGATCTTTAGTAATTACTTTAATATTATGTATATAATTATGGACTGTAGTCAGTAGGTAACTATTCATTCAGGAAATGCATTCATTCATCAGTTATGTCCAAGCTCAAGCAAAACAGGAGGACAAAGAATGATTTCCGGCTTTTCATGAATAAGCAGCTCTGTTTTGAATGCAAATCTGTTTGTCATAGCAAAAGACATCAAAATAGCTCATTTTAACAGACAATTTAGGCAGTTCTAAGTGCTTTAGGAATACTGGGCTATATCTGTGAGATGGTCAGAAAGAAAGATCAGTGAACAGTAGTGATTTTTTAATGAGCTGTTTAAGACATCTTGTCTTTGACCTGCAGTAAGTAAAATTCTTGTAGCAGTACAGTCTCCATGTATGAGAGTACAGGACTTGCATCAAGTCAGATATTAATTTAAAGCTGTGAAGTCATTAATACACTGTTTTCTTCTCCCCTGTATTGAGATAAGAAAGGAGATATCCAGTTACTCTTGAATCTATCGCTAAGCATATTAATCTTGGAAGGTATTATATTTGATTTTGTTATTTTAGAATAATATTTTATTACTATATTTATGATTATAGAAATAATAATCAAATATTTATTGTATTTCCTTTTATTATAAGATTGCAAACTTTGAAATTTAGGAGATTCAGGTTGGGATGTACTTGCATTTAATTTCTCCTCTTGCTTCCACTCAGTCTGTGTTTTTTCTCCTCCTCTCTATTGCTTTGCTTTTATGCTCTGATATTCATCAGGCTTTGATCAGTTTGCTCCTCTTTTCAAACAGTGTTCAGAGATAAATCTCCCATGCAGATTTCCCATAGACAATACTGTTATCTGTAAGCCTTGCTGTCCCTGATAAACACCACATACTTCAATATGAACAAAATCCAGTGTTTGAGTCCCAGAGGTAAAAGGATCTGAGTAGAGTAGAAGAAGTAGAAAATTTGTGGGTTTTTCATGAATTAGTCTTTAAAATTCTATTACTTTTGGGGCTGCTGATACAGGTGAGCAATTAACAAACTCTAGGTGAGAAAAGAGTGAAGGGTTGGCCAAATCTCTGCAGGCAAAAATGGAAAAAAAATCTGATTTATGTAAGTCTTTTACCTCTGTGATAACTGCTATAAATATTTTAGTTTCTTATAGGCAGAAATTAGTGTTGGCTATTGTCTCAGAATTAAAGCAATATCTTGAGTATGTTCAGAAAATAATTATTGCCTTAGAAAGCCATTCAGGTCAGGCTGATATCCAGTTGTCAATATATGTAAGCTTTTAAGGCTGGCTACAGCACTTCCTTTTCCTCCATAGAGTTTAGGTGTAAACAATTACAGCAAATCAAATTATCTGCAGAATATACTTTTTAGAATTCCAATCTTTTTAAATTCCTCAGAGGATGTGATGGAAGTACTTTACATTCAATCAAGCCATATTTATGTTCTCTCAGATTTTAATTCAGCTTGAAGATACAGGAGTTACTAATGGGTTAATGCTTTTGAAAAACCTCAGGCTAAAATAATAACAGTTGGGAAGAAATTTCGCTTTGTCAAGTAAAAGATGTCATCCAATATTGTTTGTTATTAAAATCAGTGCATAATTCAGCCTTTTAGTTCTTTTTATGAAAAGAAGAAGAAAAAATCTTTTAGGCCTAATTTGTTTCCAGGATCCACATCTGTGCACTTGGAGTACATTCTTTGTCATAATACCAGCTGATGAGACAACTGATGTTTACTCTAAACAGGGCTGGAAATTTTAAAAAATTGAGATGATTTTTCCCCTTACCGTAAATTTCGCACACTCAAGAATGCTGTTAAGTACTACTTTGCCTAAAGCAATAGCTACTCGACATTAAGAAAATGTGAAAGTTGTATTTATAATCAAAAGCGAAGAGTGTGGGAACATGTGGTTTTGAGACGTGTGAAGAATGGCCCAAGCACTTGAAATTTAATGAAGGGCTTGCTACAGATTGAAAAGCATATCTTTGCTCACATCTTCAGTCTTTCTGTACACCTTTGTTTTCCAGCCTCTCTTTTGCTTCCATCCTGGTGCAATTTCTCATGAATATCTACCTTTCAAACATACTTTGCTGACCCATAAGAAAAGCAGTGTCTTTTTGCGTGTTAAGCACCGTGCAGCCACCTAACCCAAAGGTTCCACTGTGTGGGTTACCCCCTTTTCTGCCTTTAGTGGAATATTGCTGGGGTCAAAATTATGGAAAAGATATTTTTTGTAACGATGCCCTGCCCTTCCACATAATAGGTAGCTGGCAGTGTAAAACAGTGATGTATGCTAGCAGAGCATCAATTCTGCTTAAGTTTTTGAGTGGTTTTGAGGGGCCATTCTCCAATATTGACTTACTAACCACAGATCTTCACCTATCCATCCTATTTTGTTAATCCTCTTTAAGCACTTGTACCCATTTTGGTTGTACCGCAAATATAGAAGACTTAGGATGTCTTTTTTTCCCCTTGATTTTTTATAGTTATGGAAGCAAGTATTTTTTACTTCGTGAGAAATCAGAAAATAAACAATATAATACCTTGCTGTTCTTCACAGTGAGAAATGAATTTTCTGTCTCTTTGAATCTATCCACAATTTAATCAGTTTACTCTATACTAAATGAAAGAATGTTGCTGAAGGTGGAAGAAGGAGCACCTGCACCATGCTCCCACCCCAGCTGATTACACTGTAAGGCTGGGTAGGAGATACAACTTTGTCATGTCACACTGCCATGCTCATTTTCATTAATGAACTTGGGGACACCCAGAGTGGCCTGGTGATGTGCCAAGTAGCCAGCGAATCCATAGGAAAGAGACTGTTGAGAGTAGCAGACACTCGAGGAGGAAAAAACAGACATTAAAAATTAGCACAGCAGTAGTGGAAGGGGCTCTGCCAGCTGAGAATCTCCCAACCTGTGTGAACTGAATGTGGGAAGGTCTCCTTGAGCTTCTGAAAAGTCTGTTTTTGACACATAATCACGTAGTGTTCACTGACTGTATGGTGGAGGTTCTCAAATGCTCAAGGCATTTTGAGCTCTGAAACTCTTGAGTTTTGTGAGAAATGTCAGAGAAATTCCAGCTAAGCAGGTACATTTTCCATCACTGATTGCTGAACCTCTTGAGAACTATTCATGTTGCTCTGTATTATGCTGAAAATCAGTTTGTTGACCCTTTGCTTAATCCTGTGGTTTGCTTTTGTGCTTTCCATTGTTCAGGGACTTTTTTACACCTGCTAAGCCTTTGTTGTCAGTGCCCTTTCATGTAGTCCTGGTGTGAATCTTGGCAGTTATGATGGCTTTGGCACACACGAAAATGCTGCTCCTGTACATACTCATTCCATTGAGGATCATATTCTATTCAGATTAAAAACACCTTTTTTTTCCCTTTAAGCATTGTAATTCTTAATTTATACATTAGAAAGGTAAGACAAGCTGGTGATTATTACTATTACCATTTCAATTTTTTTTTATATATAGATCTAAAAACATCTTTTAATGAATTATCAAAATAGAGCTTGAACTAATTCATGGAATGCATAACATACATTGTTATGTAAAGTAATTTCTAAAAAATTACTTGTCTTACCCTGGAAAAAATGCTTGGTTACATATTGAAATGAAACGTAGCAGCTGTTACAAAGAGAGATTTTCACCCTCATCCCCACCCCCCAAAACTGTGGTTAGAATTTGAATATACAGTCATTGGGGGAGAAACTGAACAGAAATATAGTGACAGTTTAATTTTTAAAAGCTGCCATATCTTTCCAGGTAGCACAATTGGATAATATTTTAGCTAGGGAACTTCAGGAAGCTTAAACCTGACAGATATGCAAACGCAGTAAATCAACAAAAAGCTTTCTCCTCTCGGATCTCACATCTAAGTGGGTTGCCTTTGGTTTTATTTGGAAAATATTGAATTTTTTCTTTTTTTTTTTTGGTTCCCTTCCTTTGTTTTTATTTCATCTTGCATTGTAGCCTCTATAGCATATTAGAGTCAGTAAAATGAGAGTAAGAGATTCTGTTTTCAGTGACTTGTGACTTCTTAGTTGACACTTTCTTTTAGTGTAACTCACCAGGAGGTTCATGTTTCTTTCACAAAATTACGTGAGAAGGTTAGACAACTCAGCATTGAAATAGCAATTCTTAAGTATCATAACATTTCAAATTATTTTCTTAACAAAAAAACAGACTGTATGAAAAATCACACAGTTACTTCTCAATAGCATAGGACAATTTTCAAGAGTCAATATTGTAAAGGAATTCAACATTGACATAATTTTTTTTTCTTAGCACTTGCAGTCAGCTTCCTTGTAAAACGCATTTAATTTTGCTCTAAGAAGCCAGAAAGATTTTGGTAAAAGCTGTGGAAGGACTCTTGAAAAAACCAAGGGACAAGTAAAACCAAAAAGGAATGCTCACCAGCAGTCTCACTTCTATAACAAATGCACTACAGCAAGGGGTAGCACTGCTGTATTGTCATATTTTTTCATGTGTTTTCATTTACTTATTTGAGAGGGGATTTTGTGTGTGTAAGTGATTTCAGGATATTTCTTCATGACTAAGTGATAAATCTGGAACTTGGAACTGCTGAACTTAATCAGTTGTTTACCTAGATGGAGCATTATAACTCATACTTTTCTTTTAAACCTGGCAGTCTTTGAAGTGTGCATAGATATAAGCTTTCCCAACATACCTCTTTTTATTTATCAGCTATATATATAAGGAACCAAGAACAATATGCTTAAATTAAGATAAAAGTAACATGGACAATTTCCAGCAATTCTTTCATTGCCACATATTTTCAAATACTGTGTTTCTTCTTTTTATTTTATTTCTTTTTTCTTGTCATGGTATGCCTTATGTGTAGCATTTACATCTTACCCAGAACTTTATTGGCCAAGATTTCCAAGAACTGCTTTTTTTAATCCAGATGTGAAAGGGGAGTTTCATCCAAAAGACCAGCACGAGGTCAGGCCATGAACTACTTTTCAAATGGAGCACAAGATTATTTTTCTGTGGTACTGAGGGTGACAAACAGGAACTGTGTAAAGGCTATTGATTAAATGAAACATGTTTTGGGAACCCCCTCCTGAGCTGGTGCACAGCTTTACTAACAACACAACTGTTGGGCTAACAGCAGGCTAATTCAGAAATGAAACTGGTATGTTTTTTAGGGGGTAGTTTTTTGATTCACTACCCACCAGGTCATTCCATGAATCTCAATTATATGGGAAGCATAATAATAGTTTTCCATAATACAAAAGTCTTTGAAGCTTTTGTGCAATGGCCAGCCATGCTGATTGATTGGCAGAGATTATTTGAGCCACACAAGTTTTTTTTCCTGTTAAGGAACATTAAGATGTGTAAAATACTTTGAGAAGCTTTCATGGAAAGTGCACCAGAACTAGTGAAAAATGGTGACCTTACTGAAACTGTCTAATTATATTTGTAGCTAATGTCAATCAGCCTGTTAGCAGACCAAGTGGTTGGCAACGTTATCTAATTGCTTTCAGCCTGATTTTGTGATATGGATATAGTTGGGAATGAGATGCATGGAAAAGCAGAAAGTAAATTTTCAAAATATATGAACATGCAATTAGACTAGCAATTTATCTGTTGCAAAATTCTGTAAGAATATGTCTACTTTGCAGTGCTTGCAAGCAGCTGCTGCAACCAAAATAATCAAAAGTTGTTTTGTCAAATAATTCCATGCTAATATGGTGCCCTGTTGACTTTTCTAGGCACCGAGTGGGAAACGGCACAGTAAAGCATTCTTGTGCGATATATGCCCCTTCAAGATACTTCTCTAAATTATGTTGAATAATTCATGGTAAGATAATTAGTTAATTAGTGTTCCGTTCCAGTGGAACTTGTGCTGTCTCTGAATCTGAATTTCTATCTTTGTGCTGTCACAGCACATCCTGATAAAAATGACAATAGAAGTCTTATCTCTTGCATCTGAATTATTTCCCTACAGCATTTTTCTCCGTTTGCAAGAAACATTTCCATTATCTGCCCTATTTTTGTGCCTTGTTTTGTATCTCCTGCTTCTGTAGCATCTGTAACAAAAATTCTGCAGGTGAAATGCAGGGTAATGCATCCTAGCACGGCAGGATTCAGAATGTTGAGAATGGTAGGCAAAGGTATGACTACTGCAGGAATACAGGGATTTAAGCAGTATAAATTGATACAGTCACTTTGGACTGTGGTACTATACAGGCACCTAAATGGGACACTTAGCTAAAGCAGACTGCAATTTTTGTTGTTGTGCACTTTTAGAGTTCCCTAATTTTGAGCAGATTTTCGGATTTACAGTTTTTTGCAGCAGTCTGACATCCTGTTTAAAGCATTGCCATGTAAGCAGAGCTCAGCTGGGCTCCCTGTTGTAAGGGCCAGAGATGAAGCTTAGTAGATACACATGAGGTTTGGAAGATTCCAAAAAAAGCACCATTTTTATGGGTATGCACAGGATGAAATGAGCACATGTAGTATTCATGCCTCAGTTTTCCCTTGCTGTTCTTCATGTGTGTACCAAACACTTTTCTATTTTTCGTTGTTGTTGTTGGGGTTTTTTGTTGGCTCTTTTTTTTTTTCTGGATTGCTCCTTTCCTCCTTGCATTTGGAAACTGAAATTTTTCTCCTTCAAAATTTCAAAATATAGCAATGATTTTTTTTTGTAACTTCTACTCCCTTGCTCTGATGTCTTTTTTCTTCAGGAAAAACATTTTTCAAAATTAAAAGCAGAAATTTTGGAACCAAAAATACTGGTTTAGTCTACAAAATAGCCAAGCTTTTGCCTGCGCAGACATCCACGAGATTACATGATCACCAAGATGTAGTAGTCCTTTATGATAATCTTGATTCCTATCACACTTGGGTCTTCACACTGAGTGGAAAGGGTGAATAGCAAAAAGCAAAGATAATAAGAAGATTAGAATTATTTCAAAATAATACTTAGAGATATTTTATTTCCACAGATTCAAAATCTGAAAAAGAAACTAAAATTTTTAAAACTAGCTATCCCTGATTTGGAAGTGCATGTGGTAGGAAATAAGCACACATGCCCACTGTATTGCATTAGTATATAAAGAAGTGGACGATTATTGCAAGATGGGCAGGGTCATTTTGCATTCTCAGTTTTGAAGTCCATGAGTTAATATTATCTCTTGAAATTGCATCCTTGCCATGCCCAGTTTTGTACTGTCAGACATGTTCCAGCTGCAGGTTGGCAAATCTTAGCTGATACAAAGAGAGAAAATTCTCTTGGTGCCCCTCTGGCTGCTTTGTTCCACTGCAAAAATGAAGAAGGCTGTTTGTTCTTACGGAAGGGCAATCCATAATTTATCAGTACCACTTCAGGTTAACAATTAAGGTCTTGCTTCCCAAATGTCTGGGAAGCAATTATGTTGTCATACACAGATCCTTTACAAAATTACTGATCTGCGGTGTCTGTGAGTGCTTCTCTGCTTAGGTAAAGTGAAATGGTCTGTCTTAAACAACTAGTGGGTGGAGGCTACCCAGTGTCTGAGTGGAGTAGATCCTGCTTGCTCACCTGGTCACTGCATCTGGAACACAGGGTGGAAGTCAGTGACTGACACTAACATCAACTGGTTCTGTATTCTCTGTCTGTCAGTGATGCCTTGCTTTGCTACTGATTGCTTTGCTGCTGACAATTTTCTATGATAAAACCCTGTAAGAAAAAAAAAAAAGAGAAAGACAGTCTTGTGAAAGCTGTCTTTTTGCTCTTCTAGGTTACCAACTCCTCAATACCCAGTTAGGAGGCAATGTTCTTTAGACAGTAGCTGATCAGTCATGGGTAGGGGGCAAAGTCTTGGCATACAAGGCAATGATAGAAAAAAGGTTCCTCTTTAGAGGGGATAGCAGAGCAAGGGATAGAACACTCATCAGTTCATCAAACCATGCTGAGTCTCAAACTAAGAATGGTTCTAGAAAACAGCAGAAATGAGAAACGTCACATGGATTATTACGTGTAAGATGTGCAGGATCCACATTCCTTTTCTGGGCCTGCCTGTTGCGCACCATAACTTGCCACAGCATGGGAAGAAGACAGGGCATGTGAAAAGGAAGTTGTTCACAACTGATTGTTTTTCAGAAGTTCTTGTGAAGAACTTTTTTTTTGATGCTATTGCCATTAGCAGGTGTGCATAATAATTGGAGAATGTGTTATCAGAAGACCAGCTTTCCTTGATAGTCCTTATGTCTTTTTACAGGGTTGCATCATTGATCAAAAAAAATAAGGTAACTATGGGAACACAGAAACATCTCTCAGTGTTTTCTTCACTATATTTATTTTTAACACTATCGAATCTTCTGAATGGTTCTTCACATGTTGAGAAAGAGATTTTTCTGAATGTCTTTTCTTCTTGTGTAAAAGATACATATAGGATTTGACACAAACCTTCAGTGATTTAGAATAATTTTTGATAAGGATATTTAAGGAACAGAAGACATTTCTAAGGCATGAAATTTTTACCAACCTTTGTGAAAATTCAATCTTTCTTGAATTTTGCAGAATGAATCAGTGGCAGATAAACTCCTGAAATGAGGAAAAGATGATTGTGGATTTCAGTGCAAGAAACATTCAGAGTTAAGGGGTTTTGAGTCCCTGAGCTCAAGTTATTGCACTCTTATATAAACAATTATAATTTTCACAAGTGTCAGCAACTGAAGTTTGTAAGAAGTGCTTGATTTCTATACCTTGGGAATTATAGTTGCATACTTATATTACTAAATGGTGTTTTAGAAGGTGAATATTATAAATCAATCTTTAATCTCTTTGTCAACTACTTTATCTAAAATCTAAACGCAACCTATGAGAAAAATTGTCCATCTTTTTATTGGGCTGTGTAAATTCATGCTATTGGTGAAAAGCAAAGATGTTATCAAAATACCACAGTTGTGAGATTTGATATCAGCGGAGGCATATAAATAGTGATCAATGCCCTCAGTAAAAGCGAAGACATAATCTTTAAGAAGGCAAACACTTTCTATCTCTGTCGTTTAAAGAAATGAAATTGTACTCCCTCACTCTACCTCTCCTCCTCGCCTTTCTTCCCTACCCTTCCAAATTTTCCCAACCGTAAACTTCATTTCACTGGTAACCTACATGTAAATTGAATCCAGCAGAATTTTTAAAGCTAAACTTGACAGAATGGGGACACACATTTAGAGGGAAAAAATAAGAAGACATACACTATTCTTTATGTTTCCCCTCTAAAAACACTGCTATTTTAAATCAAAGTAGATGATAATTTGCATATTCATATGCTCTGAATATGAGTTCTTGTCACAATCATCTTTCTCTAAAGCACATCCATTGCAGATCTCAGACCCTCATGTCAGTTGCACACAAAGGAGGATCTAGTGCAATCTCTGACAGTCTCCCGATTTCTGCTGTGCAATTATTGTTTTTTAGAAAAACAAATATTTTCCTTTTACAGACTTGCCACCAGCTTGCCATACTTCTTTGTTTTGAACCTGAAATTAGTCCTGTAACTTTTGTAGATTGGGCCTTTCAGGTTCCACAGAAGAATATATCCAATATCCCAAGTTAAATACCTTTGATTGTTATCAAATTAATGTGCATTGTGCATGATACAATATTTATAATTCTTATCAATTGTTAAAACAGTAGACAAGCTAAGAACTGTATTCAAATAATTTACTGTTACAAAAATCCCTGGAAATAGAACTAGGAACACTGTTTTCATATGAGAAAGTCTCTTATCCCTCGGTCAGAGCTCTGAAACCATGGTGAGCAATTAGCTCAGTGCCATTCAGCAGCACTCCTGCACAAGATGAACCTTAAGGCCTTGCCATAGTCATTATCATCATCACCCACATTTTCCTTTGCCAGTCAACCCTTTCTGATTGCTACAAAAGTTTTGAAGAGTTAATATAAGATTTCTTTAAGGCAAAATAATGAATAATGTTTTAACATAATCTGTTGTACCAGTTTAGGAAAGCAACTCTATTTATTGGCTTTGCCCTTTCTGAACAGGGACCTAAATTACAAAACCTTTAACTTCTCTATGGGGAGTAATATTGAATTTCAAATTATAAAAAAAAAAAAGCTTATGAAAAATGGTTTGCAGGTGTGCTGGTTTTGGCTGGGATCGAACTAATTTTCTTCACTGTAGCTGGTACGAGCTCTGTTTTGGATTCATGCTGAATACAGAGTTGATAAGAGCTGTTTTAGTTACTGCCTTTTCTGCTCATCATCCCACCCACGAGCAAGCAGACATAAGATGCATAAGATGTTGGGAGGGTGCATAAGATGTTGGGAGGTGACACAGCTGGGAGAGCTGACCCCAGCTGACCACAGGGATATTCCATACCTAAAGGAGTTATTCTCAACATATATAAAGCCAGGGAAAGTTGGCTGTGGGCCTCAGCTCAGGAACTGGCTTGGAGTCAGTCAAATGGTGGTCAGCAATTGTTTTTCATATACATAATTTGGCTTTCCAAGATTTTATTTTCCTTTTCATTGCACCGTTTTTCAATTATTGAACTTCTTAACTCACAAGGCTTCTGAGTCTTGCCCTTTTAATTCTCTTTTCCCCCATCCTGGGGGAGAGTGAGAGGCTGTGAGCTATGCATAAATTGCCAGCTGGGGTTAAATCAGACAACAGAAAAAAATTATCTTTTTTTTCTTTTAAAGGTTATTTAGTGATTACCTTTGAATTATGGAACATTTATTGGCTTAAGCAATCAATATTTTACTCACAAAAGGAAGTTTTTTTTCTCAGATTGGAGTACTGAATCTTTTTCCACTTTATTCAATATCACTCTTGCATTTACTAGAACATTTCAAATACAAAACATTAAACACAATGCTACCAATGAATAGAAGCATTTTGCTTTTACAGTGAATATAAGCATATACAAAGATACACAGCTAATCTTAACGACATAAAATGAAGCCTAACCTAATTAATAATTTATTTGTCATTTTCCACTACAGTAGTTGTAAATTACATTTTTCAATTTAAGTAGTAGTGCAAACCACGCTAAAAGCTAAGTCTTCTCTGCCAAAGACAGTTGAAGATTCGAGATTCACTTTTCTTTGGCTTTCACATTGTCTTAGGAGAAGTTAACATTTTTTAAGTTCTTTTAGAGCACCTTTAGGCGAGATGGAAATTAGTCACTGTGGTAACTTTTCAAGATGACTGAAATTAATTAAAATATCGTCTGGCATTTTCATGGCAAAGGTTCTACAGAGCCTTTCATATCTCTGACAAGGGGCTTCAATACCAAATTATTGATATTCTTTGAATGTTTTTTCTCAGTGTTTCCATCTGAAGCTGCTCTATTTGTGTGAACCCACAATGTGATCATGTCTTCCACATCCATGTGATTGTACTGATTATTACTACAACTGGTTTTGAAGAATAATCTGCTTCTTAGCCCATTGATTATGTAACAAATAGCAGTTCTATTCTCCTAATAATGTTTTAGGAATTACCTTTGAAGGATTACTACTGGTTATGTGATTATAACCTTCACCTGTGATGGGATGAAACTCACATACCTGTGTGACACCCTAAGACTTTCCTTCCCTGATCCTCACCAGAATGTTTTCCCTTAAGAAAAAAACCCTTTTTCTAAGGAGGAGTTTCACTGAATCAATTACATTTTGGCAAATATTTTTTCCTAGTCAGTCAGTAAATAGTATAAAAAGGTATCTGACAGACCCTGGTCTCAAGGTAAATAAAATTTAATTTATTTCCCTGTATTGATATTAATACTTTTTTTTCTTTTGAATATAATTCATTTATGAATTGTTAACTTAGCCCTTGATATCTTTTCAAGATCTTCTCTCTTAACTCTGATTTGAAATTAGGAAAAAAACAAACCCTTTATATACTGATAAAGAATGAGAAGCAATTTTACGTGGGAATGCCTGAAAATAGTTTTCTTAATGAGTTTGTGTGTCTACAGCTTTGTGGGTAAAAAAAAAAAAAGAAATAAATCTATATCTAATTATATTCTATGTGTATGTTCCATTTAATTACTAGTGAGAATAACTTAATTTATGAGCTAATGAGGAACAGAATGTAGATGAGGAACATGGTATTTTTTGTCTGGTGATACCAGTATATCATATTGATATGTTAATGTGACATATTGTGGTGAATTTTACTGAAGCATTATCAATTTCTCTGAGTGACTAGCAGTGCAGAGAAGGGGAAGAGAAATAATAATGTGATGTCTTCTAGCAAATTTTTTTTTCTCTTTTGTAAAGAGCATAAACAGGGGTATAGCAAATTCACAAGTAGAATAAACAGTAGTATGAAGTCAATGTATGTTATTTTGCTGGCCCATTTATTTTGTTGAAACAGACCTTTGCAGACCAGGCTTGCCCCAGGCCTTACTTTTCCTGTGTAGGTTTCCATTAAATTCTCTAGCTGCCATCATTATTTCCTACTAACACACAGTGTCTGCTTTGTAGTTCCCTGAGAAACGTTGAGTGGTCTCAAAAGAAGACAGAAAGCTTTAAAAAAGAGGTAATTCAAGGTATTGGATCTCCATTTTCATGGAGGATCTGAGAAACAGCAGGGAGCACAACATATTGCCAGATAATCCCCTGCTAATTAATAGAGAAGGTAGAAGAAATCTGGCAGGAAAGGCTAGGGACCTGTTGCCACTGTGTCATTTGGCAGGGTGCTGAATTGTTTACTCATGTAGGAAGCTGACAGGGCTATTGGTTTGCACCAGAGCTCTGCATTCTTCTGAAAACAGCCTTTGACTGCACAAAAGTCAACACATACTGGTTTTTGTTTGGTTTTCTTTTTTTTTCGTCAGTGACCCCAGCTTTGAAGGAAGTTCAGGAGCTTTGCAGGTATATCAGATGCAATATCAAAACTCTTAGTAGTTAAGTCCTGTTTCCAGAGGGAGAGGTGGGCCTTAAATAGGAATAAAAGTAGAATTTTTACTCAAGAAAGTTCAAGGTTCTTCTCAAAGACTTTTTACTGGGTGGGATGAAGGACAAATTTGTTTTGAGACCTTACCTTGATGTAACGTATTGGTAGATCATACTGAAACATTTGATGAAATGCTGATGTGTTATTTTGTTAAAAATGGAACAAAAAGCCCCTACTAGAATAGACTAGAACATGACCAATAAAAGCCTGTAAAAGTGTGCCAGAAAAGACATCTGAAGGAAAAGGTCACTCCTATCTCTGTATTAGGCCTCAATTAATTCTAGAAAACATCCCTTCTTTTCATGGTTTCAGAAAATGTAGAGATTAGTTGCATGAGTACAAGAGGAAACTTGTGTTCTTAAGAAAATTATGGTGGCATTAAAGCATGAGGCCAAGCTAAGCTTGTAATCATTCACATATGTTTTGCTTTTGAATGCAAGACTTAGAGTACAGGGTTTTTCTTCTCTTTAGTAATTGTTCTTACTGGTCAGCAGCACTAACTGGAAACCAGCATAGTGAACATATAAGAACTACTTCAAAAATATATGGTGTTTGCAAAATACTTTGAGAAGCTTTCATGGAAAGTGCACCAGAACTAGTGAAAAATGGTGACCTTACTGAAACTGTTCATTTTAGCTGTTTGGTGTTAATTGGCAATGTTTTGGAGAGACTCCTAAAATATTTCTTCAGGGTTGTTTTGACAGGCACTACGGGAGATTTGTGTTACACAATTCTGGATTTTTTTGTCATAATTCAGAGTGCCTTGCTGAGATAATGAGATCTTAATTATGTCTTATTAGTCTTTTCTCATTTTTAATTTCTCTCATGCAATTCACCTTATTTTTACCAAAACACTAGCAAAACAAATTAGCTTATAACTGTATAATTTAATTATTATTTCTGATACCCACTGCTTATCTTGTTGAGCTTTATCAAGCGCATTTTAAATCAACATGTTTAATTATCACAGTGATCATTAACAATCAATCTAAATAGCCTTATTTTCCCTGTTTCTTGGAGGATCTTAATCTCAGCCTTCCATGGAAAGGGTTTGCATTAAATTTTTGGTGGCGTTTTCCCTCATGTAATGATCTGAAGTAAAACGACTGGCTGGTTCCCTGAGGACACTTCTACAGAAAGCAAAACCCACAGAGGTTTGAAAAGGCTGAATTAGCCCTTTAAGCAGTAGGCTCCCACATTTCTGGTGCCATATTTTCTTCCTTGGGTAGGGCACCCCTCTCCAGCCAGCGTTATCTCATCCCGGACAGATATTTGCTGCTGCAGATTCCTGCAGAAGAGAACCACTGTGGATAGAGGTAGGGGTAGCGAAGATATTTTCTCTGGCTTAGTATTTTCCCCATGTAATGTAATGTATCTTCAGGAAGTTTTTAGAAATAATAAATCTGTTTGTTCCGCTAGATGAAAATGCTTCTACCAATGCTTCATTCTGTTTCTCATGTTCTTAATGTTTCTGGGAAGATATGTTACTGAATGTATGTGCGGGTGGGTTGGAAGTATGCCTTCCACATAATGAATGGCATGTCTAAATATACACCTTTGGAGCAGTATTTCTAAACTTGAGCCCATCTGTTTTTCTAACCAGTTATGCAATCAGATCAGGAAATACTGAGTAGGTTGAGGTGACAATGACAGAAGAAAATCATTGTGACTTTACCTTAAACTCGTGTCTGAAAAAGCATTCTCCAGCTTGAAAAAGAAAGTAGGAAAACTTCAAACAAAAATATAATTACAACATTTTAATCACACAATTTTTGCATTAAATTAAGTACATCTACTATTGCAATAAAAATCTGATTTGTACTGTTAGAGATAATGGTATTTGAAGTCCCAGCTGCAAGTGAGGCTTTAGACCAATTAATTGTATGGTCAGGGGAAGGAAAAAAGTGTATGGAGAACGTTATGCACCCAAACTGAGTGAAACTGTGGGCTATATAAAGGAAACTTGTTATTTCACTGGGGACTGTATGACTAGAGTGACTGCATGGCACATTAAAGGTTATTCACTACTCACTCACTACATATATTTTGTTCTTAGTTAAATAGGAATAATAAAGAAGGAAATTAATATGGAAGAAGTGAGATTTTAATGATAAAAATAACCACATCTGATATACAGAAAGGATATTGAAAAATAAGAAAGAGAATAATATCTTGGTCGTGTGATTTGAGCCAGCTCAGGTTGTTTAGAGGTTTCAGTTACAATCCAGGCTTTAAAATGCTTTTAGTTTCTCATATCCTGAAAACCTAAATGCTTTTCTTGGTTTGAGGAAACCTGTATAAAAATAAAACATTCATTTTCAAGTCTAAAATTGAATCTAAGAACATGTTTCAATTTTCAGAACACTATTGGAACTTGCAGGATAGTTTTTAAATAATTTAAAGGCAGTGACATTTTAATGCATTAAAAAAAAAGCATATTATGGGTATATTTTCCCCCATAGCATGTGCTGGCATGAAAATGTATATCAAAATGTGTTGTGGTAATTGCAGGGTTGAGTTAATCTTCTAATTTTGTTCTTTCTCAAGTGTCTCTTTGGCCTTTTTTTGATGATGTTTTGCAGTGTTGTGTGCTATAATTGAAGCCAGAGCATTTTTTTTGGTGTGTCTGAGTGTCAGGTATTTTTGTAGCAAATTATCTTGTCAGTTAATACTAAAAAATATAATGTTGAGATGACTGACAGTGTGTTCTAGTTTAGACTGGATTTCAGAAATATGGGAACCAAGTCGTTAAGCTAAATTAAGAGTAGAATGAGTACTTGAAGTTCTTTGTTTATGAAGTTCCATCTCAGAAAGCGTGGTCCGGTGAAAGATCTGTCAGTGTCAGGTGTCCTCTCTAATGAGTTTCAGTGTTGTAATAGGGCCACACTAGGCCAGTGCTCCCACAGCTCAGTGCTTGTGTACCTGGGTCTTAAAGTTGGGCACAAATCAGATCTTTCTGATCCATTTGGAGCAGCAGGATTTCTTTACTTTTGATTGAGACAGAAGACAGTTACTTTATAAACCCTTTGTGACAGCTTTTGTTTCTGAGTCTTTAAAGGAGAAGAAACACAGGGCTGTGTGACTAGAGCTGTGTAACCACAGAATGGGAGAGTTAGACAGAGAATTGTATGAAATTTGGAAAATGACAATTTCACACAGTGTTCCTGCATACGGAGGAGGGATTTGATTTCTTTTTACAATGTAAACCCTCTTTCTGCTCTGATGGAGTGGAATTATTATGGATTTTTTCCCACTTTTCTCTCCATGGAGATTTCAAAACAGTTTTTCACGGATTCGTTTGCATCTATGAGAACTGTACAACTTGTGGGTTTTGATTTGGATTTTTCCATGTTTTATAGAGAGGTATAGTATTAGCAATGTCTTGTAATGACAGGAGGAGAATAGCCAGTGTAGGAATTGGCTTTAAAAAGGACAAAAATTAAAATCTGTCCTCGTAATTCTGTTCCTGTGTGATAGAAAAGTCTGTGAAATGTGTATGATTCAGTATTCTGTATTGTTGAGATGGGCAATGCCATGGAGTTGGGCGTGCAGTACTCTGACATTTATTGTGTAAGTATCAGGATAGAATTATCTCTCTTTCCTGGACTGTGTACAGGTTTATTTGTTTGTTTTGCTGAATTTAAAGTTGAGCAAAGGAGACATTTAATCTTTTTCTTTCTCCCCTGCTATTCTCTAGTATATCTGTACAGCATTTACAAATTATATTATTTATTTGGCATAATGTATAATTATAATAATAATTAAAAACTATTTTATGTTCTCTTTCCCTTTTCTAACTTGTGTGCCTGCACAACAGGATGTATGCTTCGGTAGGGTGGGTGCTCTAGTAATTTTTGGTTGTTGTGATTTAACTTGGGAGGCAGCTGGACACCACACAGCCACTCTCTTGGTGCCTCTGCCTGGTCCGCTCTGTCTCCCCAGTCTGCTAGTGGGACAGAAGAGAGAATCAGGGGGAAAAAAAAAAGGTAAAGTTCGTGGGTTGAGAAAAATTTAATAGGTCAGAAAAGGAAAGGCAAATAATAATTATAATAAAGATAAAAGAATTAGTATATAGAAAGCAAGTGATACACAATGCAATTTCTTGCCAGTCAGCTCCTGAGCAGCAGCCCTGGGCCAGCTTTTCCCTTAGTGTATATGCTGAGCACCATGCCATATTGTACAGAATATTCCTTACGTCAGTGAGTGTCAGCTGTCCCAACTGTTCCCCTCCCTGCTTCTTGCACACCCCCAGCCTCCTTGCTGGTGGAGTGAGGAGTAGAAAAGGCTTTGACTCTGTGTAAACACTGCTTGGCAACAATTAAAACATTATTGTTAAATAGAATTAATTAGTAACAATTAAAACATCATTATTCTCATCATAAATCAAAAGTACAGCACTGTCCCAGCTACTAGGAAGAAAATGAACTCTATCCCACCTGAAACCAGGTCACTGGTTATGGCTCTCTAGGATTTTGCCAGAATACCTTCTAGCAGAAGCAAAAAGTATATGCAGCCTTTTAAAATATTTTGAAGGATCACTTCAAAGCACAGGAAAGTTTAGTAATCCTTGCTTTCATTTTTATATTTTGATTGACATGTGTCAGCTTCCAAAGGTGCTGTTCTGGGCAGCTGTTGTCCTCCCCTGACTGTTTTGTAAGCCTCATCGTACACTTGAGCAGAATTTAGCATAAATTCTGGCAGGTTTCTCAATTTTGTTAAGATGAGCAGATGCATGCTACATTGTCATACTGTATTTTCTGACACGTACTCAGGAGAATAGATAGCTGGCCAGATTTCTTGTGGCATATAAGGCCACTACTGACTCAACAGCGAGCCTTGCTCCTGTATATTACCCTTGATTACTAACACTCATAGCTAGTTGAGTTTCTGAAGATATATTCTCTCTGTTCAATCAGGAAAGGAAAAGGCAGCTGATACTACTTTTTAAAGCTAATTCTCTGGGGAATCTCCAAAGTTTCCAGTTTTCCATGAAGCCTCAATAATGAAACCAACAAATCACAAAATTGTATTAAAACTAACTGGCTTATAAGCTTTGAACATCAGGACTTCAGTGTGTTTTGTCTCTGGATGGCCTTGTTTTATTTAATGTAATTTAATATACCTAGTTTTGTTATAGTTTAGTTATGGTGCAGTCTTGGGGTGAGACCTGACAGTGCATAAACTTTCCCACTCCATAGTCTCCATCCTCCTGAGCGTTGGAAAGAAACCTAGGTGTAATAGGAGCCAGGAGAATCACTGGTTGCCTTCTGCTGTAAAGTGTCTCATGTTCTGTGTGAATAGAGCCAAAGACTACCCTGGCTGTGGATTTAGGAACATCTTTTTTGTTTTCTCCATTGTTCTTAACAAATACAACCTCAACAAATCAAAAGACTCTCTCTGACAGAAGTTGGAGTTCTTTTGATCTGGTTTTGGGGGCTGTTTAAAGCATCAGGAGAAGCTAACAGAGTTGCATGTCCTTGTAAAAAGCAGTTTTACACAGAATTACATGTGAAATTGTGTTGCTCTGAGCACAGTATGAATTGATATAGAAACTTCAAGCTGTTAGTAGAGAAAATTTCAGCCAGTGCTCAGGGTAAAACATATCTCTGGGATTATCTGTCTTAAGTTAATAAGGAAACAATCAGGTTTGAGCCCCTGATTCTTTCTGTTGTGTCTGTTTCCATGGTGTTCTTTGCTGCTTTCTACCCTCTTTTGTCTTCAGACACACATGAACACATCCTCAAGATGTGAGAGGGAGGGAAACAAAAAGAGACAGCATTGGCAGTCCCTGCTTTACCTCTGTGGGTCTTGCATGCCCTTTCATTTTGGCTGAGAAGGAGTGCCTGCATTTGCTTGAACTCCCTGGGGAGTCAGGACAGTAGAAAGAAACCTGGTGCTTTGCTGTATCTACCCAGACAGGCTGTGGTGGCAGGCACGTTAAGTATTAACCATACTGCATGTAGCAATTAGAAAACAAGACATGCAAAGAACAGAAAATTCAGTGTGAAGGTGTATGGAACAAGAATTTCAGTCACAAAGTTGTTTGCGGCTCCCTGCACTGCTGCTTCACACACATCTCTGGAATATATTTAGCATTATTCTCATCATCATAATTAGTTGGGGATAATGAGTTAAATAGCCTTCAAAGTACTGGACAACATTTCTGTAATGGGGCTAGTTTTGGACAGAAATCTGATAACCTAATTTGTGGCTTTATAATTTTATGTCTGTAAAACCTACCTCAAATTTACATGGCTCTTTTTAATTTTGGAGCTAATATCAGCAGTTAAGGGCACCTCCCATTCCTACTTGATTCTCCTGAATCTAAAGAAAAAACTTTGGTGCTTCCTCCTGCTCCTTGTTGCAAGAGCCATGAAAAATGGGGTGTTACCTAATTCTATCAATATATACAACACAAAATAATAATTAAACAAAGCAAATGTTGCATTGTGAATTACGGAGAAAATTTGAATTCAACATCTCTTTCTAAATGTGTAGAAAAGAGTGAAATATTCCTACTCATGTTAGTGAAGACAGGTAGAGTTCAGGTTTTTTCTCTGTTTTGTGTTTGGGATTTTGGGGGGTTCATGTTTTTTGTTGTTGTTTACTGACATAGAGTGAGATAAACGTAAATTTTTCCTATAAACTGAGTTACTAGTAGAAGAAAAAAAGATTCAAGAAACACCATCTGTATCTCTTTTAGTGCTCTTGATGTACAAAATCTTATTTCCTCAGAAACCTGTATTTTCACAGATAGAAGAATTTCATGGGTTTTGGCTAGATTTCTGTAAAGAAAGTTTGTTGAGGTTTGGGTGGTTTTGTTCGAGTTTTTTTGATCCAAGGTGAAGCGCGAAGGAAAGTTGGCATTCCCCTCCTTATTAAGCATTTCTGGAAGCATTGTGTATAAACCCATCTTACTTTCCAGTGAACATGTAAGAATCAGACTATGTTCAAGCATGAGATAATCTATTAAAAAAAAGAAAAATCAGTAATAGATGAAGTCAGAGGTTTGAATGGGGGAATTGTTCTAACGTCCGTGAGCCATTTTCCTACTTTGAGTATAACACCTGTCTATACTTACACACTGTTCCAAGGCTGGCACGATATTGAGAAACTTTATAGCAGATCCCTGTCCTTGTTTTTATCCTCTGGAAACTGGAGTAAGAGAAACGCCTTCATGACAATCTTCTTTTGTTTGTTTGTTTGTTTCAAAATAGCCTCACAATGAGCCTATCTTGTCTTCCTTTCCAGAAGAGAAGACCTTCTCTAGACTTAAAATTTAAAATTAAAATTGGACCAAACATTTTATTATGTGAATAGTGAGTTCTGAAGTGGCCTGTTATATAACCTATGCAGAAATTCTAGACCTCTGACGGCATGAATTGCTATGTAGTTCTTTTCAGCTATGGTGATTTTAATGTTACTTTTCACAACGTACTCGGGATAAAAGCTAACATATTGCCCAGATATGTGTATTGAACCTAATTTAAAACTGTTTCAGAAATGATGATAAAATGAGTGCATTGGTTCATGAGAACTTTGAACATCACTAAAAAATGAAGAGATTTCTGGATTAAAAAAAATCCTTATTTAAAGAAGGTTTCAAACTGCTTGTTTGAGAATATGTTTCTTTTCCTGCTGGAAGCAGAATGTGGGGGTTTTCAAGAGCATGAAAGACAGAATTTGGATAGAAAAGTGGCATCAAATTTATATGCAGATTTTTTTTTTTAAGGGAACAGAATTTAATGTATAAGATTAAATAACGTCTGTAAGAAAATAAGGACAACAGCACTAGAATGATCGTGACAGAGTAGCAAGAACACCTACCACCCTGCTGCTATGTGAAGACTGTGACATCTTTTTGCTACTGGTTTTTATTGTTTGTTTGTTTGGGGTGGTTTTGGTTATTTTTGCTTTTCCTGGAGTGTGCTCTTGTAATGCTTGATATGAAAGGGAACTACCTGGTGGCAGTGCAGACCTATCACTTTATTATTATGCATAGTTCACAGAAGGTAGTAGAAATTCATACACTAGTTTCTTCTTTCTTCAAGTTATTGTTGTTCCCCAGCACATTTTTTAATGGAAAAAAGACTTTTCTGAACTTTGGTTTTCAGTGCATTCTCCTTTTCCCACTTTTTCAAGCACATGCCAGCATGTTGCTAAAAAACAAAATGCAGTTTGAAGAAACTGTGTTCATGCACTTTATAAAAGGTTCAGTATTAAGTCTTTGAACTACTTTAATTCCTGCCAGCACAGAGTGTATGAGTTTCTTTATTAAAACCATCCTTTTTTTTCTTTCCCAGCAGCTACACTTGCTTTCATAATAGTTATAGAATAAATTCATTTCACCACAATCTGTGGGGTTTGTAGTGTTTTACCATTAGTAGCACCTTTTAACAATGAATAATGTTAAAAAGGAGAAAAAAACCACCCTAAAACCAAAACCCAACCAAACAAAAAACACACCCAAAAGCTCCAAACAAAACTGTATTTATAGATTAATAAGCCAGTCTATGGAGGAAATGGTTGGCTTCCTATTGCTTGAAAAGCATATTAAAAGCCTAATAAATTTAGAGGTTTGGTAGTTGTCTACTTCTGGAGCTTTTCCAAGAGAATAGCAGGTTGATGTTTTTGCTATTCTTCTGAATTATCTCTCAGCTACAGCCAAATTTTACTTCCACAAAATTCAGTGATTTTGGACTTCAGAAGCAACCACTTTTTGTAGTTAACTGGACAAAATTATTCATGTCATTACCTATTTTGCTGAAACAGAAAGGAATATAAACTGTTTTACTTCCCAAAGAATTAATAAACACTTCATTAGCACAAGTTTTTGTGTGACTAATTAGTACATTATAATGAACTGTAATTATTATTGCATAAGAGAGTATTATTTTATTATTGCATAATAAGGGCTATTTAAGGCTCTCTGACTCCAAAAAATAAAGACAGTTTCCTATGTGTAGTCCACTAAAACATGTGGACCATGTACAATGTAGTCTATCTTGGCTTTCTTACCTGTGCTTGGATCTTGAGGTACACAAGGGTGCTGGCTAATGCTGAAGGGGTCTCTCTGTGGAGTCCAGTCTCACACAGATTTCTCAGGTTTGAGCATTTAGTGGGGTTGTGAACTGAGCCACTGCCATCCCCTTTTATAGTAGGAACTGTCACAGAAATATCTCAGGACTTTAAGAATTTTGAAGAAAAATGGCAAATATTTTTATTCCTGTGAACAATTGAATATAAAATTCAAACTCTGAAACAAATCAACAAAATGGCAGCATGTTATAAAAAGCTAGCTGGGTTTTTATAGCTTCCCGGGTTGAACACAGGAAACAAATTTATGTTTGCTGGACTTGAGTAGACCATTACATAAGCATTCAAAATTTATAAACAGTAACCAGAGAGACAAAGTACTAAAACTAACTGCTCCTAGGGTGATACAGGGCTACATTAGATGAGTTGCATTCTGATAATTAAAACTAATGGGTTGCAGAATTGCCACAAAATAACTCGGCAAATCCGAGTTGCTTGAAATGTAAAATGACTAAGGAGTACAGCAAGTAGTCATTCTCTGATGTAACAAACAAATATGAAGGGCTAAGTCCATGAAGTTGCTTAGTTTGGTGTTGCTCCTATCAGTAGATACTCTAAAAATTTCTTGTCCTTTGGAGATTCTTTAAATCCCACAGATTTGACTGAAGATGCAGATAACTCCCCAGGTTCTGCTGTGGTAGAGGCTGGCTCCAGAATGCACCCAGCCTGAGTAATGCTACGTATCCTACATGTGAAAGTTACATATTCTTGTAGCCTTCAGGGAAAGCATTTCCGTAGGCAGATTTTTAGACACAAACACAAGCTGTGTCTTGCAAAAGTATCAGCACTCACTTCCTGGAAGCTTTCTTTAAACAAATGTTCTTGGCTTGACTAAATCCAGGTTTAAATTCCTCCTTCTGCTCATCTGAGTCTGATATGAGAATTATTGTGATGTTAGTCTGTAGCAGCCTACTGAAATATTGTAATTATACCCACGTTTTCTTGACAAGTTGCAAAGATTAGGTTTCTTCATATTGGGAAAATGTGAAGAAATTTCCCTATACTTGTGATGAATATCCAAAACACTGTAAAATTTTCTTCTTTTTTTGGGTGTTTTTTTTAAATGTTTTGTTTCATCAAGCTGTTGAAAATTAATTGTTCAAACTCTAAAACAAAAGTTAGAGCTTTGACTTTTTCTCTCCCCTTTTACCAATTAGCTCATGGGTTGGCAGATAACCCTTCTGCATTGAACACATCAGAAACATTAACATGAGGTTGAGAATACAGGAATTTTGGTCCAGGGCCCAAAGACACGTTACATTTGCTTAAATGTTGCATAATTTGATCCTTCTCCACTGAGAATAAAATATTATCCATACTGTAAGCTTTGGATTCTGTTTCTGCAACAGAATTTGTGTTTCAGCTTTGACTTGAAGCGTAAATAGTGCAGATGATTTTTAAACAGCAGTATAAAATACCGATTCCTCTCAGGGCTTTGGCTGTGAATGAAAGACTTCTGGTGAATGATGGTGAAGTCTGAGGAAGCAGAAGTTTCAGTGTTATAGTGTTACTTGTATACTCTTTACACGTCACATGAGTAGCACAGCTGGGAGGAGACACAGCTGTAATGGTATACAGAACAATGTTACAGGGTCTATACTAATCTTGCTCCAAAAAGTTGCTTTCTTTACCTATTTTTCTGAACACCTCAGGTGCTTTTTACATGTAGCTGTCAGTCTTTTTCAGTGAGGGTATCCTGTATATATTTGATTGTGACAAATACACCTACCTACTTCCTCCAGAGCTCCCAGATGGGCAGTCCATAGTAACTATTGGTCACTGCTCCAAAACGGAGCTACTGCTGCTTAGTAGCTATTAGTGTAATGCATAACCAGTGCAGCAATAGTTCTAAGAGGTTCTGATCTTGGTCATGGCCCTGTTGTTTAAATATCTCCTCTCCACTGAACGAGTTTGCATTCAGAGAGGGGAGTCAGCAAAAAATGGTACATAAGAAACTTGAAGATATCTCCATTTTTAAGGGAATTCTTAACGTCTTGAGATGCACTGTTGATTATAGATCTATGTTGCCAACAGATCAGTTTCCCAAAAACAGGGTTATATTTTAAGATGCTTAGAATTGACATGTTTTGCTGGAAATTGCTGGGTGTCAGCTTCAATTGCTTAAAGCATTTGCTTTCCATAATAAACACAGAAACACTGCATGTAGTAGAGGGTGACTCTGCTAACTGAAGTATCTCGCTGATACTGATTGAAATGCATCTTGGGACGAGGTGAATTTAAATATTTTCATTGCTCAGTATAGTGCCTGTTTTTTTTTTTTCCTGTGTGTATATGTAAGCGTATATATATATATAAAATCAAGTATTTATTAAAATATGCTATCTCTATTGGGTATACTTTGGCCTAGAACTTGATTGCTGTTGCACTGAATTGCTCTGGGCATCTCAGGACCAACAAATCCCTGGTGGACACAGGCAGGCTTGAGGGAGAAGTTCTTTCCAGTCAGCACAAGGAAGGCAAAAGTTAGAATAATAGGGAGGAGAGAGTAAGATAAGTTGAGATTCTGAGAAGTCAGAGGAACTTGGTCATTGAGACGATCCTCTTCTAATCTCACTTCTCACTTCAGGGAATAAGTTTATTTGGGAAGCATGTCTCATTTGCCTCTCAGTGGGGTAAGGTTCCTGGCAGCACACTAGCTGCAGTCTGGCTAACACTGGTTATGAGCCCATAAATGTAGTGCCAGTTTTCAGTGTCTGGAAGACTTCCTTGCATGTGGAAAACAACACTAATATATGTTCTTCCTTCTGACCCTCTAACAGGGAATTGAATTAATTTCACCCAAGATAAACGCTGTTTGCTGACCTTTTCAATTTTTGGTTCTGAAAAATTCTGTAGATTCTGAGTTTCTGAAAGTTTAAATTTAGCAAGACATTAGGAAAGGAAGTTGGTAGGAGACCACAATTAAGAGGAATATTTTAATGGTTTGAAAAAAATACTTGATTCTCTTCCTTATGTCACCCACTTCCACTTTATGTAGCTTTTGAGATTTCAGACTAAGAGAGGTGTGAGAAACACCACATTGGATTCAATCTTCTAATCTCACTTCTTAAACTGTATATCTGCAACTCAGTACACATTAATTTATTCTCCATCTAATTAGGATGAAGTGGTTAAGGCTGGGTAACAGTTTTTTCTAAATTGCTTCCAGAAAGTATGTAGAATGCTCGATACATTTTTATTGTTTTATTTCACTTTGTTAAGAAAATATATTCTACTATCTTGCTCTACCTAGGTATAAACTGGGCTGAGGATTGTGTGCTAAATTTAAAAGAATGTTTCAACAAAACCAATAGGAAAGCTGAACCTGCACAACTTATGTTGGTCTAGATGACAAATGAAACCAGGAAACCAAAATAGACTTATCTCATGGAAGTTGTCAAAAAAATTGTATCTTATAGCAGCACAAAATAGTAAAAGAAGAATAGTACTTGTCTTTGTTCATGCTCAGAACTTAATCAAGAACTTAATTAATCAAATGGCATGAAGAAGTGACAAGAATTTTAGCAATAAACCAGGCAAAGTTCTTACTAATATAAATTCCTTAATAATCTATTGAATATTCTAGAGGAGGAAAAGCATTCCTTTTTTTATTTAAGCAAAGTATTCATGTTTTGATAACTTCAAAAAAATGGGAAAAGACATATCTATTCAGAAATTTGCTTCGTAAAGGTGGAAAGCTGGCAATAACCTCACAAAGAAACAGCAAGTGCAATATTCTATCTGGTCAGAGATTCTTTTTCTCGTGGTTCAGACAGTACAATGTAAAATTCATTATTCACAGAGCTCAGCTCTGCAGTAGGCTCTAATACAAAACAATACCACATCAGAAATGTGACAAATTGAGATAGAAACTTTAAACTGATAAAGATCCACACCAGAGGACTGTACCTTGAAAGTTATATCAAACAGCACCAGAATTTGTGGGGGTTTCTTTGCTTACTAATGTCGTTATAAATCATACATGTACACTCCAAATTGTGAGTTTACTTTTTCTTAATTCCAGCTGTGTGTATAAAAGCACCACTCATTCTCCGTTTGGTGGTTGGGCTTTTTTTCCCCATTGGCTTTATATGCAGAACTTACAAAATATGTAATTTTCCACTGTGAGTGCACAGCATTATTCCAAGGAAGGCCTGTGAAAAGCTGCTTCTGTGGGGGGAGCCCAGCAGTATTTCTAGCACTGCAGCTCAAACAGAAGGCTGCAAACACTTTTCGAGATATTTTGACAGGGTTTTGTTTTTCAATCAATATCAACAGAAATCAAATCCTTTGTGTCCTTGTGTGGTTTAAAGGGGAAAATATAGTTACGAAAACCACCCTGAAGTGTTTAAAACCTGAATAATGTCATATTGAGGAAGCATAGGTTTAATTCCTGTCTTTTTCCTACAAAAGATGCCTTTTTGTGGGTTATAACTTCAGTGTGTCTCCTTGTAAAATGTTGGGGTGTTTTTGTGGTGTATAGGTTTCTTGGTTTTTTTTCCTTCCCAGAATGAATTTCTTTCTGACAAAATTTTAATTTTTCAGAAATCCACTTTTCTAACTAAAAATAACTCTGACAAATCCTCCAGTCAGCCTCCGCTAAGGAATAGCATTCCACCTGGTTTTAAAAGCCAATTTAATATTCAATGCATGGTTTGTTTTTTAGTGCACTTTGCTGCAAAGCAATAAATATCAAAGCACCATAAATTAACACTTTTTATAGGTGGTATACTGACACTTTTCTTACCAGTGACAGGAATATAAAAAATTTCTGTAAGTTTTAAAATTATTAGGTTGTGGCAGTTGTGCTAATAACGTGAAAGGAGCAGAACATGGGAGTGTTAGTAATTATTCTCTGAAACAAGACAGTGTGATGGAAATGTCTTAAAGCTATTTTGTTGACTTCCAGTGAATGACTTGATGTATTAATTGTTTGATGAAATACTAGGAGATATCTGCTTGTGTAGGCGCTCTAGATGACTTAGCCCAAAAACTGGGATCCTGAGTGCATCTGACTTTGCAGCTTTAAGGTTTGAATTATTTTAGTACTTCAGAAGCTATTTATGAAGGAATGAATAAAAAAGTTTTTGCAGATTTGCTGGTAAACTTGAACGTGTTGGCCTTATGAAAAAGGTCAGAGTCACAGGAAGCTAAAATTGTGACAGTGATATCATGAAAGTCTATGCTGATGGAGGGTGAAAGAAGGAGGACAAATAAATACTGGTGTATTGGGGGGGGGAATTAATGGTATTTCTTTTTTTATTTTTAAATCAATATGAACTCTAAGTGCCTAAGACCTGTGAGGAAACATTGAGACTCTAAATATGGAGTATTATGATAACATCTGTAACTACAGATCCCTAATCAAAAAGTAATTTGTTCATTCTGTTACTGCAACCAGTTTTTCCATCTTTACACTGATGATATAATGAAAGAACACAGGCAAGCATAGACTTAAAAGTGGCTTTGGCATTCTCTGGCATCCAGCAGTGTCCTGGGAAACAGGTTCTTTCCAGTTGGGCAGATCTGCAATAGGCAGAAAATATGTGCCTTTTACAAATGTGAGCCTGGTGATTCTTGCGGATATGAAAGGTGGCCTGGTGTTTTGAAGAACTGACAGTAGGTTTTGGGTGCATTACCTAAGACAAGCTAAGGGAACAGAAAGTGCAGAGAAAATTGTTCTAAGGGGGAAAGAAAAAGAAGAAAAATCTTGGACTCCTTCTAGATTGTACAGTTACTGTGACCTGTATTATGAGAAGATTGTAGGGTCATGGTTGGTGTGGAGCTGCTGAGTACATGTTTAGTGAGAAAAGATACCAATAAATGCAAAAGCCCAGAGGTCTGCCACAATGTATTTTATTACTGTTTAGTTTTCACTTCCAATTCTCTGTAGCACTTACTGGGAAAAAAACCCCCTCAAAACTAACCAAACAGAAAACCTAACCAAACAAACTAAAAATCACTTTCTGTTTTATCTGAGCATTTCTTCAACGTTCATATTACAATTAAACTTAAAACATTTTGACTAGTATTTTATTTATAGACCTAGAAGGAGAGAATAAAACAGCAAGTCCCTTCCAGGATTTTCTTACAGGCTACTACCACAGGTAACTTTTTCTTTCTTTAACAAGTTCTTGGGAGATATATTTCTCAGAATGTCTTTAAATATGTCATTGAAAGAAATTAATACATAAAATTTTATTAGAAAAACTGTAGCGATTTGTGCTCTGGAACAAAATTTCAACACTTTCTGATAGCACTAAATAAAAAGAAAGCAAACCATCTTCTATAAAAATATGCAAATCATATAAACCAGCGCTTTGTTATTTTTAAAGTGAGACCGAAAGTACAGCAGTTTGTGTCTGAGGTTGTGTTAGCTTGTGTGTGTAGTTAGAGTCTCAAAACACATTAGATGTCAGTGGTAGGCTGATCAGTTTTTTATGTTTTGAAGCAGAATGCATGGATTTCCTATGAGGGAAACAAAAAGAATTTTTATTCAGCGGAATGACAATATCACATTGCAGAAAAAAATATGCAGCCTGGTATAACAGATGGTGAGGACTACAAAGCAGCTATTGGTACTAAAATTGAATTTAAAATGTCCTAGTGGTTATAGGTTTATCTCTATATGGATGGATGGCATATATAAATTGAGTTGAATAGCATTTGCCTGATGCAGATACTCTCATTTGCTTGGATGGGACATTGGAAATGGTCTGATTCTGGTCCTGGGAGAAATGCAGGTTTAAAAGCCTACCTTCTGTCTCAGAAAGGATTTGCTTTTTCAATGCATTTGAGAAATGTTGCTGTTTTATGCCTGCATTCATGAAACAATGGGTTTGTTAGGCTATGTAAATAAGGCTGCATTGGGGCACTTTCTAATATCCATTTTAATCATGGTGGAGGGGCATGTCTGGGAGTAAACAGAATTTTTTTCTCTAGGTGAAAGGACAAAACAAACTCTTTAACCATGTATTTTAAGAAGGCTAACCAGAAATTTAAATATAGCATGCCTGTACTTAAGCTTGTAAACCAAAGCTTACATAGTTTGATTTTTTTTTTTCAAGGCATTCAGCACTTCTCATAATTTCTAAAGGGTACACTGAGTGGTGAGTGCCCTTTAAAATTCTGACTCTTTAATTTAAAAACCACTAGTGAGATGAGAAGGTTAAATTAGGCTGACGTCTAGCTCTAAAAATTGTACTCTGATTTCATTTTCTAATCCTTGCTATACAAAATATCAGATATGCTTTTGCAACTTTAATTGGATGAGTTTGTTCGTGTATTCTCATTATGGGCTTTATCCATACATGGCACTAAGAGAAAGATAGCACTAAGAGAAAGATAAAGCTTCAGTTCTGCTAAAGCAGACCATTCGCTGAGGAGTTATACACAGCAATCAGGCTCAGCACTGAGGAGGGTTGATGTGAACCACGCCTAGATGAATGGCAAAAGCTAGACATGCCAATATCCTTCAGAAGATTGGTATAAATTTTATTCAAGCAAGGCTAGTCTGGCTCAAGCTGTAATGACTGAAAATTGTGACCACTTGCTAGCTGCTCAGTAAAAAAGAGTCAGTGGTGCTACAATTACATCTCCCATTTTAGAGTTTTAATACAACAATTGATAGAAACCTAACAAATTATATTATTTTAAAAGCTGGTCATATAGTGACTAAGGCAATAGGAATGTTTTGGAAAATTTTCACAGTTATGCATAATTGTCTTCATCTCTGGGGTCACATTATTCAAGCATATTCAAGCAAACACCTGAATGTCAATTTTTAATTTGTGCTCTCAAACCCAGCAGTTTCAATTTTAGTTTTCAATATGTAGTTTTGCAAATAATAAGATAAGTTGAAAACACCAGGAAGATTCTTTTAATTTCAGAGACATGTTTATTCATCCATTTTTATTTTGGTATATTCCAATCTGGAAAAAAAAAAAGTTATTTTAGAAAGCTGTTGATGTGGGACTTTTGGGGAGAGTTACAAGAATAACACATATGGATGAGGCCGTATGTTCCTAAGATGTTACAACAGCTTCAAATTTGCTGACTTTATGGAACTTTTGGATCTATTTTTGTCTAAGCCCAAATTGTGGTGATGTTAGAGAGTTCCAAATCTAATACCTAGTCTGGATGTAAGTATTTCATGAAAGCAAGCTGAACAGAATGAATGAGAAGAGCAACTAGCTTCTCATTTTCAACAGCTGTCTGATAGCAATACAGCTGCTAAAATATGGTAACTTTGTGTCTGGAGTGAGAGGCAAAATGGATGATTTTTAGTTGGGTGTTCTTAACTAATTTACATAACCTGCCCTGCATGATTTCTTTAAGGATACATACTCCTGTTTTGTAAAATATACCAGGAAGTTGGACACTTGCTAAGAAATCAGTTTTCTATTCCAGACAGTGTTCCACCTGCTGAATTTCACACAGGAACTGAGATGTATTACCCATTGACCTTCAGAACAAATCTTTAGTTGTGTCAGATGAAGTTTAAACGAACTATTTGAGTGCAACATTCAGATTGACACTACATTTATATTTCTTTATAAAAGACATCAGTGAAAAAAAGCAGGGTTTTGGCTCTAGAATTTAATTAGCGTGGATAATGGACTTATTTGGAGATTCTGTCCTTCAGTGTATCTTAGACTGTACCCTGAGGGAGAACCATTTCTTATCCTGGTTTATGCATGCTGGATTTTATAGCAAAAGCTTCCTTGGAAACCTTAAAGAAAAGTCCAGGAAAATGCATTCCTTTCAATACATATTTACAGCTAAATATTTCAGAAAAGAATTTGGCACTCTTTAAATCAGCTGAGGAATGTGTCACTCAGCAGGAACTATAAGAAAGACTTTGAGAGAATTTGGGATATCTCTGGGTAACAATTTCTTGGTTTGACAAAAAATAAAACTGTTTCCTAATGCTCAGGAGAATGGTTCATGGTAAAATGCCTTCCTGTGTGAACTTTCTGTTGTATATGAAAATGTACATGATCAGACATGCTAAATGCATGCTACAAAAATGTAGCTCGTGATTGATTCTTGCTTTAGACTAACTGTGAAGTCAATTTACTGCTCTCTGATCCCAGCAAGTTTGAGAGCATAAGTGTTAGAGAATTGAGCTCTTGAGAGACAGAGAGTAGTGCAATATCCATCATTCCTTTAATGAGTCAGGGGGTTCTCAGTCCCTTATGGACATAAGAGATTAATACAATTTGGTTACCTAAAGGACAACTAACTTGCTAAGTTTATGACCCTCACTGGTTATTTCAACCAATTCCTTCCATTTGAAATATAAGCTACAATTTAGAGCAAGGCAAATATTAGGAGAAAGCAGTTCTAAGTAAATAATTTAGCTAACAGCAGTGAAAACTTCTTCAATAATGTATTAATCAAAAACCTTTCAGCTACCCCTACCATTAATAATATATATTGAGTAGTTGTCATGAAAAGGTTCCTAACACATTGCAGATAAAATTGTTCAAATTACTGTAGGAACACCCAAAGTAAAAGTCTTTTTTCCCTTATGGTTTAAGTTCAAAATTTGCGCAAAATTTCAGCAAGACAAAACTGAATGGTAAATAAGTTTAGGTTGAATCCCAGTACATTTTGTACCCATATTATGTGAACAGAGAATTTCCATATTTTCCATAATTTTTCATACTTTTGTGAACACTGAAAAATATGAACTTATGTTACTATCTGAAACAAAATTGTATAAGGCTCACAACTTTTTCTGATTTTTCAAGAAAAATGAAAAACATACGGAAGAGTTATATTTCATCCATTATTAGAAATGCTTATAAGATAGTTCACATACTTTTTATCTTGATAATTTCACTGTGCAGGTTATCAGTGAAGCGTTTCAATAGGCATACTGTGGAAACAGGAATGAAAAAGAATAGTGAGAGCCCCGTCCCATCCTGTCTTCAACAAGTCTTGGATGCTCTTTTTTTTACCTCACACAGGCATTATTTTAACACTCTTTACCTGGTACCAAGTAGAGATTAAATTTTGGACAAAAGTTACCATTAAGAATTATGTTTCAGAATATGCAACAGTGGAAATTGAAGCAAAATGCCATTTTGTGGCTTTGTCTCTGGTCTGTCATGATTTGTTTGCCAGACCCGTTTTTGTTTGGAAGCTCAGATTTATTTGTCTGCTTGATCAGGATGCTTCTCTTTGCCACCTGTACTTGCCACCATAGTAGCTTTGATACTACCTATCTGTGAAATCACTTGGAAAACTGAAGATGGTGAAGAAATAGCCTATTATCAAAAACTCATTGCTGCAGGTTTATTTACACATATATATATATATACACACTGCAGATTGATATACTTTTGGTATATCTGCAGCAATTTCTGAGAGAAGTTTCAAGTATTACTATGATTTAGGTCCTACCTGTGTAAGAGAGGGTTTTTTTATTAAGTAGATTCAGTTTACTGATATATTTATATTCAATTTAAATATATCCAGTTTCTCAACATCACACTGTATGGCTATACCCATCTATATTAGTAACAAAAATCTATGGCATATTATATATCTTTACATCTCAAAATCTTCAAAATTGCCACCAAATTTGTATTCTCATCTTTAACAAAACAGCAATGGATAATCACCTCAGAAAAGGATTAACGTTTATACTGCAAGCTAGGTGATGCACACAGTATTAGAAGCTAGAAATTGATTTACCAACCAGTCATAGACCATAAAATAAACGAAGAAATCCATGATCTTAGGCTTCCAAAGTAGTTAGAAGATTTTGAGCACTTTTAGTATTAACACCATGTCAGGAATTTTTTTCTCTCTTTTAAATTTTTTTTAATGCAGATACTGGCACTTTTTCTTTTTTTAGTCAAGCAATTCCTGTTATTTACTGCTGCTGTCTACCTTCATGTAAATGAGTCAATTTTACGGCACAACTTATGAGGAAAAATTGTTTTGACTGAAGTAACTGACAGCAACAGCAAAAGTACTAAGAAGTTTCATTTGAAAAGAACTAGAAAATATTCTGCCCTGTCCTATCAGAGATAATATTATTTCATGTAGACAGAAGACCATGCTTAACAAAAGTTACCTATGATAACAGAGTTGGTAAACCCAAGAAACTCATTTAATACTGTAGATATTTCTGAAACTTAATATTATATATGTTAGTCTGATGGGAAGTATCTGCCATCTGGTGTCTAAATCTGGAGTGCAATTGAAAGGTGAAGAATTGGACGTTCACATGCCAAGGGTTGCCTTCATTGTCTGCAAGCAAGTGCTGTTAAGTGGGGACAAAAAATATCCCTGCTTCTACGAGGTCTGAAAGGCTCATCTAATTTTGTTTAACCAGAATAGCTGGTATCTGTTACAGCAGATATAATATTAACAAATGCAATTTTTGAGTTGGAGAAAGACAAAAATAAATCAAAATGTAGCAATAAACATGCTCAGTTTGGTCAGTCCTGACCACTAAAAAATGGTGATCTCGGCCTAGTGAACAGTGATGACGGTATGATGGCTAGGCTGCCAAACAAAAGGAATGGCTAAAACTAAATGTTTGCCAAGAAAAAGAGGACTGCAGCTGAATGTCTGGTTGAAATCACACCCAGATAAAATGACATAGCTTGCTTTCCTGCCTGATTAATATGTAATTTACATCAAATTAGACATCCTTGCATTTGCACATGTATGTAATTAGGCTGTGAGGGATCCATCAGATTGTCGAGCTTGTGTTTATTTCTTCCCTCTGTCCCTCTGCTCTATGGCCTTTAGTAGCTACTTTTTAAATCTTTCTTTTTATCCTTTACTGCTATCTGGTGGTGTGTGCTGGAAAACCTTGTTGAGTGCTTTCTTTTCCTTCTCTTTACCTTACTTTTAATGAAAAAGTTTAAAGAATGCTTTAAAGGAAAGAACAGCAATTGATTTGATTTTACATAGGCCTCCACTAATGCTTACTTTGTATTTAAACATTTCTCTGCTTCTATGGTACAAGCGGCCTTTGAACACCTCTAAGATATATTTAAATCCAAAAACTGGTCTCACTTTCTTGACATGGAAAATGCACTTCTGAAAACTACCTACCTGTGGCACAACACTTAGAGGAACATGACCCCTCAGGTGCTAGCATGGGAGATTATTAAGTTCATATCCTGCACAGTGCTGTGTATTTATATAATTCGTATTATACCTGTTACTTTTTAGCAAATTAGGAACTTCCCATCTGCTACGGGCAACCTGGGGTTGAACGGGTAAGGAAACCTGGTCTGGCTGGGTGAGTGCAAGGGGAGTCCAGCAGGGCCCCCCTGGGCTCTCTGGAGCTGCCCGCTGTGAAAGGCCTTTGGTCCCAGCAGTGAGAATCTCTTGAGTGGGGAGCGTGACTGCGAGAGAGTCTTGTGAGGTTTCCTTAATGCACTGACATGTTTAAGATCCAGTTCTTAAATTCCAAGGTGGACTGTGGCATCACCATCTTTCTAAAAGCTCGAGTAAATGTCTACAGGTAAGTTCAAAGTCAAGGGGTCTGGAAGAGTGGAAAGCAGGAAGGACAGGTAGAAATCTAAACTCTAACAAATTTCAGGATAGTAGAAGAAATGAATTTCTGGAAGCAGTGTTTTATCAATTGCTTTTAGTTGTATTTAAGATGGTTACATGATCTGACATAAACTTTATTGTTGAAAAGGGACTTTTCTAGAATCCACTTTTTCACACTTTATAGATATTTTCTTTAAAGAAAAACCAGAGTATAATCCAGAAAAAGACAACGATTGCAGAGTTCTTTTTCATTGTTGCCATTTTTAGTGATAAGTGCCAAAGTTTTCTTATTTCTACCATTTCTACCCATACAGATAGTTCTACTATTGGGTTTCCATTCTTTTCTCTTTGGTGTTTATAGCATGTGTCTAGCTCTTCAGCCTTAGTAATCAATAAAAACAATGTAATGTTTGCCCTTCTGCTCTTTATTTCCCATATCTTTTACATGCAATCCAAGTTTCTCTTTCTTATTTTCTGAATTTCCTCTTCTTTCTGCTTAGTTTTTGAAGCTGCATGTTTTTATGAGACTGTTAAATGAATTTACCACATCAAAGGTGATTGCTGTAAGTCATAAAAATCTGTACAACATTTATTACATTTGATTGGTTTCTCTGAAACTACTTCTTTATTTGGGTTTGTAGTAAAGACCTTCCTACAAAAATTAGGAAACCAAAACCAGTAGCCTAAACATGTCCCCATCAGCGTTTTCATCCCTGTCCTCATTTTGTCCCTACCTAATGCCCTGTCCAGAAAAGATTTATTGACACTAGAAAAAAAAAAGATCACTAGTAGCTTTCATGTGAAGCCTTGTGGTTTTGGTAGATACTTTCAGGTTCTTAATTTACAGTAAATAATGCAGAAATTAAAATACTGATTATTATTATTTCTTTTTACACGCTAGTTAGATTTGTCCACAAAACTACTATTTCCATTAGCTCCAGTGATATTACTGTTTCTGCATTAGTTTTGGCTTCATGAGTACTTTTTAGAATTTGCTATTTTAATCAAGGTCACCATGAACTGAGAGCTCACGTGGCTTCAGAAATGCAGAATACAGTGGTGAGCTTTCATGTCCATTTTTTTCTAGGCATTTTTCACTAACTATTTGAAAAGAAGTATTAAAATCACTGGCCAAAAAAATCCATTAATAATAGGGATAATAGAGATTTAAAATTCTTACTCATATACGGAGAAGAGCCAAATGTAAATTTAGTCAAACAGTTGTTATAACAAGATTATTCTTGTGTAAAACTAAGTCATTTAGCAGAAAGGTTAATGTACTCAATATGTGAAAATCCCATGCAGTTCTAATAAGGTACTGAATAAATTATGTGCTGTTTTGTTCAGCAATGACTAATAGTTAAATTTACTGGTTTTTAAACCAGTGCGTGATTACAATATTCACTGATATCAGTGCTAGGTCACAAACCTTTAGGTCTGTTCTCCTTTCTGTGTGTGTAAGCTTAGTCTGTTAAAATTATTAATTTGCTTCCTGAATGTGCATAGTTCAGACCAAAATATTCAAATATTAGTGACCCTCTTTACTTCTTTCAGTAAACCTGCTGTGTTACATGTCAATTTTACTGTCCTTTTCCTAAAAAGTGGGCTGCTTAAAGTGGTGGGAACACCCATCAACAGCTGCCTGTAAGATGCCTCTGCAGAAGTTTGCTGCTCTTTGCCTGCCAGTTCTAGCAATTTATGCAACAGATATTGCTTTTGTTGCTATTATACTGACTTTGGTCATTTTCTTGGCCTGCTTAATACAGGAAAAAAGGTGGCCATGCATTGCAACCAGCCTAATGTTTTTATTGCAATGAGTTAGATGACCCAGAGTGTGCATGACTTACTCTTCCTTCCCCTTCTGGCCCCATGAAATGTTGGCCAATATGCCCCAAATCTTCAAAGTAAGAATATCTGTACTCCCTCAGAACAGTTCTGCTGGGTTTGATCAGAGCCTTCTCCAAGCACAGAGAAATTATTGGGAACCCTGCCACTAACCCTCAGGAAGTTCCAACAGGTCACGGCAGCCTTTGGTCCCACCTCTTCTCATTACAGCTTGGAGCAAGATGATCTGTATGGACATCCACTCCTTTTTTGGACACCCACTCCCTATTTATGGCAGGGGGGGTGGGGTGGAGTAGTGGAATAGCACAATTTAAACCAGTCTTGGGAACGGCTCAGAAAGTAAAAGCCAATGTTATAATGTACACAGAGGAAGGAAGTATTGCAAAAAATAAAATCAAACTGCTGGAAATAGAATGAAAGAATTCTGACGTCCAATGTATACATAGTAGTGGTTAAAGAAATGGTACATCTGATGGTTTTTCTTGTGTGCACAGACATTTGTCAAATTTATAGAAGAAGCTGTCCAATGACTGAAAAATACTGGGAAAACTATAAAACATAAACCCAAGGTATAAAACAGTGAGAAGACACACATATATAAATAAAAAGGAGATGCATAAGGGGATGTACATAAAAAGTTTTCAAATAAAAATATAAATTTTTTTACAATAATGATGATAACTTTTTTTAAGCAAGATATGAAAGAGTTATATTAACAGTAGGGTAGCTCAGCTAGCAAAATCTTCTGGTAGATGATGTCAAATAAACCCACCATCTGGGCATGGGTCACATTGTATCATCTGAAAAATATTTCCTTTGTACTTGTTGCAGAATAGGTTATTCCAGATAGTGAATTTGTCATATCAGGTTATACCACTACAACAAGATTTGTCTTTAACTGCAGTAAAATGAATCAACTCTACAAAGGTTTCCGACTGCCTTTTTGTTTTTTGTTTTCCACAGTTATTTTTCTGAAGCTCTCTCAGGAAACTACTTCTAGGCTGTTTGATAGCTTCTACTTTGACGAACCATGAAATTATTAGTTATACCCAGTGGGACATGTAATTTTCTGTAATGCATGTAATTAGCTCTCCTGGGGGAGTTCAGTGTCTGAGTGAACAGTATCTCCCTGAAACAGAATGGGCCCAGGCATAGATGTCCCGTAAGGGAAGATTCTCCAAGGTGTATCTGATCAAAATCATCACCTAGACAGCAGAAGTGGTTGTCTCCAAGTTTGTTATTTGAATGAAAGTTTCTTTGAATGAGTCCTGTCTAACTCACCACTACAAACAGTCTGTCAACTGGAACATAAACATACTGTTAGGATACAGGCAATGATGTAATTCCTCCTTTTATTTCCAAGTATGTTGAACAAATTTTACATGTGTACAAGATCAAAATTCCTCTCTTCTACCAACTAGCTAAGTTAGTGTTATGGAGTTATCGGACTTTGGTCTTCATATATTTTTTTTTTGTTCTATTGCCATTTAAGTTAAAGACTCCTTTACCTGAATAACTTGTCTTAAACAGCATGGCAGAAAGATATTTTCTTGTGCAAATTCTTGGTTACAGTACCTTAGAGCAAAAATGCTATACCCAAAGGGAGACGAGATTTATATCAAGACATGAATGTAAAAATAGGAAAAAAAAACCGAATTAAATGAAACAGAATGAAATACTTTGAATGCAAAATCCAGAAGCACCAAGTGTATTTAAAACAAAGGGGAAGTTGGTCACATATACTTGTATTGATGGTTTCGATGATACCTGTACAATCCGTAAGGATTTAGAAAAGTGAAATGGTGCAGTTTTAGGGAAGGTAAAGTATAGGAGTGCAGAAGGGAGCATGTGGCCAGAGATACTGCTAATGTCGTGGTATGGGACTGGTATAAGTTAAATTGTTGATATAGGTTAAGATGTTGCTATAGAAGCAGGGAAGTCCTCTGGGCTTTAGGGGGTTTTTGCAGGCTTTGAAAGTCTGTATCCCTTCTGGGGCTTGGCTGAGCAGCTGCACCTTCAGAGTTTCTCCATGCCAGTTCCAGTATTTCTTGGCAGAACTTTCACTGTCATACTCTTCAGGGTGTTACCTTATTCACTTCTTCCTAGCTCTTGGATGATGGAAAGTGATCCTGGAAGACATTCCTTGGTGAGGGAAGAGTAGGTGGAGCTTGGTGTTGAGGGATAGAGGGGGAAGATATTTTAGAACCGTTGAATAAACATTGACTTAGATCAGAAGAGCTGTGCCATTTCAAAAGACTGCAGAAACTCTTCTAAGCATCATGTTTTCCTTGACTTTTTATTAGCCAGGAATCTCCAACAAAACCTGAAATTAGCTCAGTTTGGAGCATGGTGCTAATAATGCAAAGCTTGGTGATTCAACCCCCATATGAGCCATTCACTTAGGAGCTGGACTTGGTGATCCTTGTGGATCTCTTCCAACTCAGAATAGTCTGTGATTCTGTGAAGTGCCAAATTGAGCAAATGCAGAACCTATGTTAGAGCTAATAGATAGAAGAAAGTAGCTCTCTATTATTTAGAAGTAGGCACCCCCTTAAAAATTATATAGTAAAAAATAGTATAGTAAAAGAGGAAATATTATATATTATATATTATATATTATATATTATATATTATATNTATATTTCCTCTTTTACTAGATACTGGGCAAGTCCCTGATTCTTGTTTAAAAAATATTAGAAATCTGTTTTGTTGAAACACTACTCAGTATTTTTCAGACCTTTAATCTGGTCTGAAAGATTAGGAGTATATGCAAAAACTGTAAGCTACCAATGTTTTAAGCATCTTTTTCTAAATGTGATTAAATGTTCCTGGGTAATACCTTGCATGATTCCAGATGATGTGTTCTGGGGGGTTTTTTTGCTGTAAATAGGTCTGTGCAAACACAATAGGAAAGAAGGGGGGAATTAATGTACAAGCTCTGTGAGGCAGTTTTTTGAAAATGACAATATTTTCCTCTGATAAACTGCTTTATATTTGTTATTATTTGTCTTCCCAGTGGATTTTTGTGTCTTTGATTTAAGAGGTGTTAGAAATGGCTTCTCAATAGCAGGACAGATACATTTTTGGTTCCTAATGAAAATAATTTATCATTGGCTTGCTATTTGTATTTGCCATTAATTTTTAGCTGTCTGTGGTTGAAAACTATCTTATGAATTTTTTTTCTCTTGTAAAATGTATTCTAGGTAATGAAGATATTGTTCATTTCAGGTCACTGAAACTATGGTGTCATTCTCAGTCTCTTTCTTTGGAAATAAATTCCTTTTCTGAGCTGATATTTTTTTCTATTTTAGTTTATTTAGAAATGTCTCATGGCAAACTTATTATTTTCTGCTTTCTTCCAAACCAGGATGAAACAAATTTAATTATATGTTGTGTGAAAAACATTACAGTAGTCACAAGAAATTGGAAAATTGAACCAAGTTGATTATATAATTTCTATATTGAGGATTATTTTCCAAAATAAGATAAGGAAAAAGTCTTTCTCCTCTTATGCAACGTTTGTTGAAGTGTTTCAAATAATGGGAAATTTAAGAAACCTCACATATTTCCCAAAATGCCTGACCTTCCCTGACATCAAAACAGTCTGTCTCTCTTCCGACTTGAAAAGCGATATTCTACAGAATAGAGAATGAGAATAAACAGAAGAGGTCAAAGCAAATGTAATTCTTTCCGAACTAGCAGCTTCTGAAAAAAGAATATGAGCTTGAAATCCTTCTGTACTGCCACTTTCTGGCTGAGTCTGTAGAAATCCAGTCAAAAAAATGACGATGTGCCTCATAAGCATCCCTGTGTGTCCTATTGCTGCTATAACTGAAGCGTTGAGAAAAGAAACTTTATTGCAATGACATACCGTGCTGTTGGCCAAATAGCACCAATTGTTGGTTGCTAATAGCCAATTCCACTGTCTAGTTATGGTCACTGTTTTCTGAATCACAGGTTGCTAGTAATTTGAATGCTATCAGTATTTAGGCAGTCCACAAAGACCTGAATTGTGCAATATATAATTTTCTTATTGGTTTTTAGTCCATTACAAATTTTGTTATGTTTTTTGAAGAATATGTGATAGTCTTCAGTTAACAGGGGCTTACAGATAAGGTTGTTGGGCTTTGGGGGGTTTTTTTGTTTGCCTTTTTTTTTATCTGATTATAAATAAGTGTATGTACTCTTTGTGCTTTTGTGTATTTGCTGGCTTTCCAAAAGCAAAATACAAAAACCTCCTTCAGTACCAGCTGACACTTTTCTATGGACCATGTGATTGTAATTTAGAATCTCTTTTGTGTTCATGGTGAACGGAACCATAGACATCAAAAGCCTCGACACTTGTTGCCTGTAACATAGTGGAGCCTCCACTTATCTCTTTCCTCCTAATATCACATCTTTCCAAGTAAATGGAGGAAGAATGCTGCTTCTTTCAGCTCCTTGACATGTGCTTTTTCTGTCCAAAAAGTGGATGTATTTTTTGCAATTGACTTTTTGCTGTTCTGTTATAATATACTCAGGAGGTTTTCTTTGTACGCTTGCTTTTCTGGTTGGGCTACTGCACATATAAATAGTATGGGCTGCCTATGTTTTTGGCTCTTAAAACACAGACTGGCCCATGTTTGTAAACTGCAACATCTATATGCTGGGAAGGGGAAGTTCTACAATAAAACCTGCAGTCCTATTGGGATAACTTTTCATAGCCTATAGCATTTATAGTTCTTCTATGAATTCCAAGTTAGTAATGACAGAATGTCACGGTTTGTAAAGTACACAAAATGTTGTGCACAGAGGTGAGGAAGGGTTTGATAGTTTGGTGAGGGCACTAGTAATCTCTGTTGCATAGTACCTGTGGGAGACATAAAGTTCAAACAGAACCTTCTGTATACACAAAATCCCCCTCAACCAGCCAAACAAATAAAAAGAAACCCAGAGGAAAAGAAGGCAGAGTTCAGAAAAAAATGGCAGTGAGGCAAAGGGAAGAACTACTTAATGGAAAAAGCTGTTTAAATTCCTCCAAAGTACTGAGGTATAGGCTTTCAGTCAAGAGTGAAAACTGAAGCAGGTTTCCTCAGGCCAATACATGGGACTCTCCTCTTGGCATCAGTAAAACATCCAATTAGTAAGAAGTGTCATGAATGAAATGAAGGAAAGATAATGTATTGGACTATATGGAAAGCAGAAGATTTAAAGAACTGTAGTAGATGGGATGGATTTTGGATTTTGAGTTACTTATTTTAAACGATTATGAGTATGACTGGCATGACAGTTTCTGTGTTCTTACTCATATAGTAAAAACTGATTTTCTTGAATTGTCAAAGAAAATGAGTAGTTAATAAGTCTGTCTTATTTATTATAATTGAAAAGGTGTAGTAGTAGCAGTAGTAGTAGTAGTATATCAGAACAACAAATGCTGATATCCCCATTCTATGAACAGTAAGTGTTTAGTGAAGTCCAGTGATTTTACTACTACACAATAACTTTCAGAAATGGCATTAACTACAGGCACATATTTGTTTTCTGGAACATGTTATGACTGCAGATTACTGTATAATAAAAGCTTTTATTCTTTCTACACCAATAGATTGTAAATAGGGAAAGTGAGAAGAGCAGAAAAGAGTGGATAGGTTGGAAAGGTGGTATACACAACACTGGAACAGTACTATTGAAATGATTTTGTTTCTTAACCACAGTTACAAAGATATCTCCCCTTAAAGTAGTCTACCCTTACAACAGTGTTACAGAGCATCCTCTGTGAGACTGTTAGTCTCACAGAAACTGGAAAAAAATGACAGTACAGTAATAAGTGTGAGAATTTATTTCGTTTATTCTGAAATTTATATTAAACTTTGTACATAGACCTGTGTCCAGCTCCCAAAATTATGTGAAAGGGTCTATGAGAAACAGACAGCAAACGGCCAGGAAAAGTGAATTCTAGTTTTTAACAAATATTCATAAATGTCAATTAGATTCTACATTAAAATTCTAGCCAAATATTAAGCTGAAGGGCTTAAATGAATGTAATACAAGTAGAAAACGTCCAAATGTGTTGTTCTTTCATGATAAACACTTCATTGAAGAATGTGCTGTCTAAACTCCTTCAGACTGCCACTAGATGGTGACAGTGACCTTTAAACAGTGTGGACTTTATCAGCTGTGTTGAAAGTTGCTTTGCAGACTGGTATATACAGTCTGGAAGCAATAATATCCACCAGCTCTGTAAAACTGGGGAAACATGTAACCCTTTTTTATTTCAAATAATTTTTGGAGATATTATTTATTAAAGATCTAAAATCCTGTTCTACCTTACCCTCTTACCGGAGTTTAAGCATAACTGAAGGCTTTTGATCTACTCATAGATTTAACAGAAATTTTAGTAGACTATCCAGTTCCCTCTCTTAGGGACATGCAATAGAATGCATGCCCATCCCCTTAACTTACCTGAGCTCTAAAGCCTCCTTTTTATATTAGGGTTGACTCTGTTCCTGTTTAGTCTTATTTACCTATCCAGAAGTATTAAAATGTAACTCTGTCTTATCAGATGTCTTTGAGTCTTCCAGCACTTGTTTTCCTTAGCCAAAGAGAAAATTATCAATATTCTTCAATGCAGTAGGCCCTTAAATTGTAAATTTAAGACATGATGAACTCAAATTGAAAGTCTTTTCAAGATCACTGGCAGCAAGACATGTCTCGTGTTTGCTCAATTTGCAAATTGATATTTGTAGATATTTAAAACTGAGAGTCAGCCAACTAATATCTATCTGATAAAGATGACTAGATGCCTATGGCTTTCAGAATTAGCTACCTTCTAATATGAATGAAAACATTTTGTTTGTTTCTGATTATATGTTGTAAGTTTACTTCCCCTAGGGCAATGTTCCCCATTCCTTTATGAATCTTAAAATCCCTAGCATGATTATTATCCCTTAATAAATCTGCTTGAATTCCACCTTATGAAAAGACTAATATATCTGGCAGCATTTCAGTGTGATGAACATCAGTAGTTTAGGTTGGAATACAAGTCCCACGAATAGCCCAATTGTCCTGCTTTCCGTGTTTTGGTTGATGTTGTGGAGAAGCCTCTTAGTACTTGAACTTCATTCCTCTCAGACAAAACTAAATTACAGATGCTTTCCAGGAATGTGCTCAATGCACGTCAACCTTCAGTGGGCATTTGGTCACTTGAGCCAGAGTGGAGCTAGTTGAAATAACTTACAAAATTCGTAAAGTATGGATAGTAAGTTCTCAACCCATTAATTCAGAGCTGCTGGTCTCTTATTTGTTTATGCTTACTGCTGAATAACATGATCTTATAGTATCAAAATCTGAGGATTTTAGCCTATTCATAAAGTTTTGGGTTTGGTGGGCTTTTGGGGTTTTTAATTTGGTAGTAGTAGTAACACTAAATCCCTTAAATTTGCTAGGCAACGCAATAGGAGCTGTGGTGGCACAATTATAATCTCAATGGCTAAATAAAAATGTTCCTATTGCCCAATAAACCATGCATTCAAAGGTATAGTTAGGAACTAGCAAGAGTGAGGTGCTATAGTCATAAAGTCACTTCTTTAAATTATGAATGCTATTAAAAGAAGACCAGATGTCCCACTGAGCTGATTTTGCTCCCAGTATTTTTCCTGTAGGTACTATAAGAAGTAATTATTCTGGCTGCAAAATAATGAAGTCAGCTTGGAAGGGGCAAGTTTTCAATAAACATGCCAAAAATTACCTCTTTTGTAAGCGCTGTTTCTTAGAGTTAGCTGTGGAAAGTATTATTTGTTGTTTATTTCTTTGTAAGAAAGTCATTCCAGCTAACTAACTAGTTTGTCAAGATTATTGACCCATGAGAAAACAGCACTCATTATAGAAATGGAACTACAGTACAAGCTTTAGATAATTTGATGTGAACACTTCATAATTCACGATACTGAAAATTATTTATGCCAATAAATATGCTGACATGTCCCTACTTCATTTATCAAGTCTGGATCTGCCCTGGTGGTGGGAGTTATCAAGTCACTATTTCACAATGTGAAACAAAGAATGAGCCAAACTAACAAATACCTTCCAATTTTTAATATAACATATATATAAGGGTTTTTAGCTCACTTTACTAAACATGATGAAATTTAATGCCTTATTACTTTTTTGAAAGGCATCCGAATTGAAAAATCTTAATCATCAGGTATAAATTATTGGTTTCTACCTTCTACACGTTTCTGTATTTCTGCATTGTTCCATCATGGTCACGCTGCACGTGTTTTTGTAAATTCTACTGGTTTTCCCATACAAGATTTACCTTCTGCTCTTTACTTTCAGTCAACTGTTGCATTTATTCAGGACTGAAATTTCTCTTGGTATGCTACCATAAAGCTTTGCAAGTTAGCACTCCTTTATTTATTTAACATCTATATCTGCTAAGCAGAATGTTTCCAACAGGGAAGCCTACAGGAATTCCTGGAAACATCAGTAATTTGAATCATCAGATAATGTGACAAAAGATATAATAGACTCTTTTTTGCCCTAAAGTGTGTCTCAGTTTGCTCCTATTGATGCAGAAAGACAATTGTCATGTCTTTCATACAGTCCTGGAAAAGCTGATTGTATGGGCATGGATGGTGCTGTTGATGGATGTTTCGCACTGTGTGCACTTCCTTTGCTGTTAGAAAAATGTTTTACTGGAGCCATAAAGTCTGAGGACTGAAGTTATTTGTTTTAATAAGAGAAGAATGTACGAACTTTGTGATCATAGAAACCATTAACAATAAAAGACAGGCCTATTTTACTTAAAAATAACAACAAAACACCCAACAACCACCCTGAAACTTTTCCTGTTAACTTTATTTATCATACCCTATGGAGTTTATTTCTCCCTAGGCATCTGCTATTTATTATTTAAGAGATGTTTTCAAAAGACATTAAAGGAAGACAGAAATTTAATGCTGAAAAAAGGAATTGACGTCCTATTACTATAGGGTAAGAATTACAGAGAGTAATTATTCAGAATGGTGCTGAACAAGTAAAAAATAAGGCTGTACATATATATATTACATTTGAAGTATTGCCTGCTCCAGTTGCTTAGGAAAAATAAGTAAATCAAGCTCCTCTATTTAGCAATTGCAATTTTTTTTAGCCAGTGAGACTTATATACTTGAGTTTTTCTCCAGCATCATACTTAATTTCTTGAAAATGGAAGATTATAACATAAATATAACACAAATATTATTACATGAGTCAAATGAATTTCAACACAGGGACAAAAAACGAGGAGGAAAGATCCATAGAGTTTAATAAGTCCTTTCAGAAACATATCAAATCTCAGAGGTGTGGTTGCAGAGAATAATTCTGAAGTTCAGTAGGATGACAGAGAAAAAATTAACCTCATGTATGCTAGCATGTTACATTGACATGTAAGATACAGCAGTAGTCCAGCCCTTGTAACTCACAGGTGGCAATTCAACACTAATGCTGGTAAATTGTCTTGCAATAGTTATTCATGGCCTATATTGCCAGTAAGATGAGTTCTACAGCACTTCGTTTCATTTCATGTTTTACACTGGGCTGCATAAAATATGGTCCGGTTGTAAAATGTCTTTTACCCACAAGAGAAAATTTTGCAGGCTCATATATAAAACATTTTCAGGTCTTTCCGCCTAGAACAACACATGAACATGTGATACACAAAGAATTTTCTATTGTGTGAAGAGATATAACAGAAAGACAAGAGGAAATATAAGAGTAGCACAATGGATTATTGCACAGACTCGGAGAAATAGAGAGGATGATTATCTAGTGAATGTTGCAAATTATGCTGCCATCTTTTGAAAACTGTGCTGTATTTGAAGAACACATTCAAAGAAGTAAATAATTATCATGTTGCCTGATTAGTCTTCACCAGGCAATGGGTGAAATTCAGAGCAGTAGAGCTTATTTTATGGTTTTTTTGATCCCGACAGATCCAACTTACAGACTGAACTCTACAAAAAGCCTATTAGGAAAGAGACATACTAACTTTGCATCATGAAACATTGCCTGTGACATGCATGAAAATAAAGGAACTCCCCTTAAATCTTTGTGGAAAACCAGAAAGGATTGCAGTAGCTAGCAGCAAGTGATTTGGGTTTCTCTACTATTAGGATCAGAAACAGATGTACACCTGATCTAGATGTTTTTACCTTGCTGGTGGATGAATGATGAAAAGGAAAAGAACAATGTGGGATGTACTTTTTTAAAAAAGTGAGACAAGTCTACCTGCATGCAAAGTACTGCCTTTCTCATTGCCAATACCACACGTGTGTAAAACCCAGGCGTGTTTCAGAAATTTATGTAAGCTTAAGATTTATGATTTATCCCTCATCTAATTCTCTTTGCAGAGCCCAGGAGAGTGGATACCACTGAAAATGTGTCCATTTTATTTAAGACAATACACCTGTCTTCTGTATTTGGAGATCTTGGTAAGTAGAAGGTAGTGGGGCCACATTTGGTTTTGGGGATGGAATGTGCATACTAATCTGTAATGCAGTTGCATTCAGGGTACACTGCAAAACAGTGCTAATTGGAGACATGTCATATCCTAAATATGATGTTGCCAGACATGAACTAGATCTAAGTATGGGTCAGATTCAAGTCTGTAGTATGTGCAAGTATCATATCTGACAGATTCATCTCCAAAAGATATTCCACTTTCCTAACCCTGCACACTCAGTCGACCTATATTCCTCCCAGGTCACTTGTCCCTGTGTCTACCTCCTGTACTCTTCATTTTTACATCAAATTTTTTATCAAGAGCTACTTGTTCACCCATGCAGGTCTTCTGCCACCTTTCCTTGATTTCCTGCTCATCGGGATGGGCTACTCTTGAACTTGGATGAGGTGATCCTTGAAAATCAACAGGTCTCCTAATCTGTAGCGGTGTGCCCTGTGGTCCCTGAAACAACCCCGGCTATCGCCTGGTATGATGAGGACCCCAGGGACACCACCCAGGAGCTTGNTGTACTCTTCATTTTTACATCAAATTTTTTATCAAGAGCTACTTGTTCACCCATGCAGGTCTTCTGCCACCTTTCCTTGATTTCCTGCTCATCGGGATGGGCTACTCTTGAACTTGGATGGGGTGATCCTTGAAAATCAACAGGTCTCCTAATCCTCTCTCTTTAAGGCAGTCTCCCATGAGATTCTTTCCAGCAGGTGCCTGAACAGGTCAAAATTTGCTTTTCTAAAAGCCAGAGTTATGATCTTGCTGTCTGCTCATTTTCATTTCTCGGCACTCTGATCTTCATCATCTTGTTATCACCACAGCCAAGGCTACTCCCAAACCTTATATTCCCAACCAGTCCTTTCTTGTTTATAAGTATGAAGTCTAGCAAAACATCTCCCCATATTGACTTCTGTATTACTCGCGGCAGGAAACTTGTGCCCTTGCCTATGTCTGTTGTGTTGCCTCTCTAGAAGATAGTGGTGGTTCAAGTCCCACATGAGGGCAAGTGCCTGTGAATATTAGACTTCTTCCAATTGTTTAAAAAGGCCTCATCCAATTCTCCATCCTGATCAGAGAGCCTGTAGCAGACACCCACCACAATGTTGTCCATGTATGCCTACACAGTCCTGACCCACTACCTCTTAGCTGGTTCATGGTTTCAGCTTGTTATTCTTTGTGATTTCTTCCTTCCTTATTTAAAATCATATTCCTACTTGCTCGATCAGACCTGCCTGGGCTTCATTATGGTAACTGTGATTACTGAGGAACTGAGACAAGATTAAGGGAGAAAATCATTCAAAGCCAAGTCCTAAGTGCCATAAGACCATAACTGCTGCAATTATTTCCAGCTCTTTTTCTTTGAGGCAAAAAGGGTAGCATTCAATTTTCTTCTATTATTTTGATGTAGTGTCACCAAGAGTTCAGTGACACGACACAAAGTCTTGTACTTTGTAAACTTTCTTCATTTTGTTTACTGTGGAAAATGTGTTTCATGTCCCTTAAATTTTTGTTTTGATTAGCTGTTGGAATTCACAATATGTGTTACACAAATCTTGTTTGAGCAGTTGCCATTTGCATGTTCTATACAAGCAAACAATCAACGTCTCTTACTAGACACTGACTTCCTTCTCTGTCTGCAGAACACGCTTGAAAAATGTTCTAACATAAATGTAGCTACTGTGCCTAAAAGCTTTTTAAAAGCCATATAAAACTACTTGAGACAGAAATAATGGCCCTTCCTTCATGAGAAGTGAGAACAGAATGTGCAGTCAACAGCAATGCAGTGAAAATAGGGGGAAAAAAATAAAAAACTTTACTAGATTAATTTCTCATACTGTCAATCACATTGTATTACCTGAGCTTTCAGGAAATGACTGTTCCTAAAGGATTTTGTGATATGTCAATAATATTGCAAAGTTTTTTAATATTCTGTTTAATAAACAAGTAAGAAAAGTCAGCTATCTCATGATGTGTCATATAATTATAAGCATATCCTAATTCAGAAGTGTAGTGATTCTGTCCTGAACAGGCACAAGCTGCACAGAAACATTCTTCTGCTTCTATAAGTCTCCTTTTTCAACTGGTAACTGCTGAGAGAAAGTAAAATGTCAATGTGTAGGTATTAAGAAAAAAATCCCCTATTATTTTTTAGTTAAAGAAAGTTATTTTGTAGCAGGCTGAGGTGTTGCTGCTATAATAGGGGTGTATCCTGCTTTTAATTTTTCTTCTGTTCTTTTGTTAAGAAAAACCCTTAAGAGAAGGTGCTGAGAGATTCAGGTGAGGGAAGTGTTTCTCTGTGTGTAGATAAAGAACAGAATTGAGACAATGCAGCAACACTGCACTCTGAGAACCTCTGAGTTTTGGATTATTAGATAGCCACTTGGAATCTGAACCTTTTGCACCTTTTCTTTTTCGGAGTACATACAGAGGAATGAACTTTCAGTGGCATTCCTGACTCTAATGAGAGTTATTAATATGGCCACACTCCTGTGCATCTGCTACTTGAGCATGAAAGCAGAAGTAACTGGCTTAGCCATGCATCTAAAGAGTGTAATGAACTGTATTATAGCTCAGGTTAAGGTTTGACTTATATAAGCAAGGAGAGAAGATATTTTAATTGAGGGAAAAACACTTGGCCTGTATTTATTCTTCTCTGATACAATTTTTAAATGGCTCTTGAAGCAGAATGTATCATTGGGCTAATCTGTAAGTCTGTAATTACAGATGGCCAACAAATGCTGAGCTGTTCTAGTATCATAAATGAATATTTGTGTATATGCTAATATGATAGGACAAATTTATTCATCACGTCTATTTAAATTAGAGCATTTATAATGGCAGAAATTATTAAAATTTTTATTTATGACACTGAATATTTAAACAAAGATTTTTCTTATTCTGCTGGGACTTCCACAATTCCATAGTCTAAATTAAAGATGAGAATCTGAAGGAAGAAAAGGAAGGAAAAAAGTTCTTTTGACAGATGGGATAGGAAAGGAGCATGAAACTGCTGGAGAACACTTAGACTATGACAGCGTTTTCTTGTATTTCTTCTTTTTTTTTCCCCTCTATTTTTGGGTGCTTCGAGGGTATAACAAAGCCAGCTTCAATAGGCGTCCTATCAAATAAGCACCTACATGAATTACAGACGTGGCTCTTGCTGGGGCATGTTTTTATCTCTGTGCCACACACATCTTTATTTAAGACGCTTGTCATTCCACTGTGCAGCCTTGAGCATTTGTTTTGTCTTTTCTCTCCTGTGGTGCCAAGCAAACAACTTCTTAGCTCCCCTGTCTGCATTTCTGCATCTGCTATGTCTTTGCATGTGGCGTATGCCTGGCTGCCTCACTGGAGTGAATATGATTCTGGTTAAGCAGAAGAAATTTCTTATAATAGGTCTCCATAGGTCCCAATCCAAAGGTTTCTAACCAGTTTTCTGGATTATACTTTCATTCCTAGCTACAGGATACCTTTTCTTCTCCCCATCCTCACCCCTTCTGCATCCCCTTACTTTTTAATTTCCCTTTTCTTTTTAACAGTGTTACAGATAAAAGGTTTTTGTAGGATGGAGACAACTCTTATTTTCTTTCATCGTTTCTTGACCCAGTAAATACATTCATTGAGTCGTTCATCTTCCAGAACAAAGTGGATTTAAATTATTTGGGAATGTTAACTTGGTTTACCCCAGCTACAGATCCTTCTGAATAACCAGGAGACAGGAGAGATATCCAAATTTACTTTCCATGTTTTTTTTGGTAAAATCACAAATCACTTGCTCCATGTAGCTCTGTAGAAGTATTGACTGTCTTTCTTTTGGGTTTTGGTTTTTCGTCTTGTTTTTAATTCTCATTTCCTTAGAATATCTCAAAAAATTATGGTCATTCTATTAGTGCCTTACAAACACATGTAATAAAATTCTCCTATTTTCTAGATGGGAAAAATGAATTGGAGAAAAATGGAACAGAGTTGCTTTGCCTGTTGTCATTGCAGGCAACTTCGAATTTCATTTTCCTCTGGTAAGATTAATTTTTTCCAGAGGGACTGGGCTCTGTGTCGTGATGGTAAACATGTGGGAAAAAACCCCCAACAATCCTGATTTCAACTGTATAGGAAATTATTACTTCATTCTGGTAACTTGTCTTTCTGAAAAGACTGAAGAGTTTAAAATCTCTTCTTGTGCAAGTGGCTTTTGTCCACCTGTATTGATAATTGACACATTCTTCTAATATATTCTCAAAACACCAGAATATAGTCTTTGTTTAGGTTCATGGATAATCCTAGAACAACATCCTATAGACAGAATGACAAGTTTTTATTTCTGTATGTTATAAAGCCTCAGTTGAAGTTATATGTTCACGGTTAAGGATATTTTGTGTCTTCAGTACATTGAACTCACGTATGTTGTGAAAGGGTCCTTTTAAGTATATGCAAATGTTTTTGCCCTAAAACTTGATTAAGCTAGCGTAATATCTTTTGTAGTTCAATTTACTACTGCTTGTTAGAATCTTGATAAACTTCAAATATTACTAGAGGCAAAGATACCTCTAGGTATTTTGGGGTTTTGGTGGATTATTTTTGTGGGGTTTTTTTTGGTTGTTTTTTTTGTTTGTTTTTGGGGGGGGGTTGGATTGGTTTGCGTGGAGCTTTTTTCTGATGCTTGATTTTAAGGAATAATAGGGGCAAATAGTAATAGGGGCTAATAGTAATAGGGGCAAATGTTGCTCCTTGTTGAAGAAATTTTCCTGTTTTGATAGAATGTGAGGTATGCAGTTCCCTCTTTTATTTAAAAGAAAACTACCATACCAGATCAAGGCAAGCCAAACACTGATGTAATTGGGGACAGCGAGAAAGCAATCTTTGAGCCCAGATGTTCCTCAAAATTAAGTCCAAGTGACTCTGCCTGGTAAACCAACAGGCGTAGCTTCTGCTGGGTTCTGAGGGAATCAGTGATACTTATTAAATGAGTTAATTAGTAAGCTGAGTACAGAGAAGAATAATTGTCTTATAACAGCAATTGTTTTTAACAGTCTGTTTAACCAGAAATAGTGTTTCTGGTTGGAAAGAGCTGTGCTTATAAATAAGGTAATTAAATGGCAGTATGCAATATACTCTAATTATGGTTTTATACTCCTAAATATAACAGAGGATGTTCATGTAATTCAGTCATAACTATATTTTTAACCACATGCTACCTTGGAATATATGTAATGAGAATTCTGTAGTAGCAATTCTTTCAAAGAATGTGAAGTTAGTTAGAATAAAGTTAGTGCTGAGAAGTAAACATATTTAAATATAAAGTATTTCTAAATTAATTCTTATATCAAATTTTCCTGTGGCTTTTTCCAAGATGCTATTTTTTAAGGTAGGAGATCATTTTGGAGTCACCTCTGATGGTGACCATATTTAGTCTGTGGGTTTTTTCCAAAAAGCAATAGAAAACCATGTTACCAGTCCCTTAATTTAAATGCTTATTTTATTCCAAGAACAATTAATATTAATTTGTTTTGCCAGCTACAGATAAGGATTAGAAACATTTATATGTAGGAAATTCAGCCATGGTGCTTGAAATTATTCCCTGGCTTGCACAGATAGCAGTGTTTAATAACGCTTTTGATAATTGTATCCAACTGCATGCATATTGTGACACTAAGCAGACACTAAGCAATTTCTTATATGTGTCTGTTGTCAAATTCTACAGTATGCCTCTCACTCCAGAAAAATGTCAGGATCTGAACTTTTAAAGTTCTCAGTAAAACTTTTGTCTATGTAGGTGGACATAAATAGATATGAGGGGAATGATCATTTTATTCTAACTTTAATATTATGTATATTAAATTGAGATTTAGCATTTGTGATTTGTTCAGTAGAAATGTTCATATGTCTCAATTTACTGTGACAAAGCAGTAAAGAAAAAGGGGTTTTTAAAGAGTAATGTGGGCTGCTTATTTAGACATGCTAAACAGATTACACTGAAGACTATTTTGCATGGCATTATAGTAGTGCTTTATTTTCACTAGTTTATTTCTTATATCAGATGGTCCCTCATGAAATACCTGGAAGGTCAGTTGAAAGCATGAGGATTTTCCTCTGGTTCTGTAGATATAGTTAGGCTATGAACAATTTTTCTTAAATTTGGTCTGTCCACTTTTTTTTTCTGCTTGAAGCATTTGGCTGGTGAGGATGGAAAAATGTTTTCATTCATTCTAGAAATTAGTTTGTGGTTATGAATGCCAGTGGGTGAAAAAGAGGCAATCCTGTTAAGAAATAGAAGGACAATTTATTTGGTGTTCGGGAAATATTTCTATTTACTGGTGTCAAGCAAACCTTCTCAGTAGAGATCACAGTATCTCAGAATTTAGGTTAAATGGCACTTGCAGTGAGAGGTGACACTAAGATCGAGAAAAACCTATGAAAAAATCAAGACAAATCCTAGGAAACAGATGATTTGAGATTAACGTTAAAAGGCTATGATAATCTGAATGTTTCTGAAAGTCTAAGATAGACCTCTGTTAAAAAATCATTAGCTAGTACAAGTTTTGCATAAATGCTTTGTTTCTGTTCCGTGGAGGAGATGTCTTTAGCTGTTTTGTTGGTGAAAGCCTACTCAGATTTTCTTCTGGAGTGAAAAGATGTACATGACCAATGAAAGAAAATTTAAAATGCTTCCCACACTTTTTCCATTATGTGCAGGCAATAAAAGTCATTAGGAGGACACTTGCTACTTCTGTATTGTCAGATTCACCACAGGGCTACCTTCATCATCCCAGAGGGAATTACGTGATTAATGATCAGAGTCTTGGCTCATGGCTGGAATCAAATAAATCTTAAACATCTTCCTAAAGGCTGTTGAGCTGATCTCAGTTTTATGTTTCTAAATATTTGCTTTTATTCCATATTCTGAGGTCATCTGAAAGAAAATAATTTTTTTTCATTATGTGGAGAAGGAAAAGAAAGCTGAACAAGAACAAAAAAACTTGTATTAAATCTATCCAGCAGAAGCCATACGTTTTTTCTATGTGCTGAAATGAACTGTATCATTTCCACTCATACTATATTTATTATTATATCATCTAAGCAGAAAATAAACTTGCTAATTTAAAGATTACAAGAATTAAACAGATGCCTTTTTATCTTACTCCATACTACATACTCAAATGGATTTACTGGATGATTTTATTTTAGTTTCCCAGATTATGATGCAGGTTATATGTGTTGCCTTGAGTTTTGGTGTTTTTTTAATGCAAAGTTGCTCAGCTCAAAAAGGGATAATGGATGATTCTTGTACAATAATTTTAACATATGCATCTTTGTGTACTTCTTCTTCATGCTTTAAAATATTTGTAAAAATTATTGTAATTATGTCATTTATATGTTGTGCATTGAACTCAGGGGCATTATGACTGATGAACAAAAAGTTTAGGAAAAAAAAAGGAGTTGGGCTCAATGATCCTTATGGGTCCTTTCCAGCTCAGACTATTTTATGATTCTATGGCTGTGTTGAGACCCTGGCACACCCTGAGAAAAGCATGAAAAACTTAGTCTTAAAAATTTTAGATTAAGTAGATCCCCTCTCAGTGTGTCATTATGTGAAGGAATTAAAAAAAAAAATGAAAAAAGAATCTACTTAATGTTTGAATAGGATTGCTTTTTGTTTTGCTAATTAGCCTTTATTTCTACTGTCACAACAGTACTTAGCTACAGAGAAGATGGGTTGACAGAATGACTTTAAGTCTTTTGTTGACTGAAAATTAAACCCCAAATCACTAAGATACTGACATTGCTCAGCAGCAGCTTCTTGGGTGCACATCTTCAGACTCTCAGTGAATACAGTGCCTTTTGCACAGAATGCTGAACCAGCTGAAGAGCATTACAGTTTTAATCTGCAACCTAACAAATCTGTATTATTACAGAGGAGTTAGGATGAATGCTGTTCTCAGACTTGTGGGTCAGAGTACAGACCCGTTAATTCTGCAGGAACATCTCTAGAACAAATGACCTCTAAACTGTAGAAATGAAAGAAGCTCTTTTAACCCTGAGGGTCTTGTTTCTTAGTCAAGGTCCAGATGCATTGGAACAGCACTGTCTGCTTGGATTTGCTTAGAGAAGGAGAGGTGCAATGCTGTCTGCACAGCTCCTACATCAGTGTCTTTAAAATAGCAGTGATGCAAAAACATCCCAGTGATCACACACGAAAAACAGACAATAGACAAATCAACAGAAGTAACTTCACTTCTGGTAAAGTGCCAAAAACTTATAAATCTGAAGAAAGATTGTCTGCCCCAAGCTATTCTATATATTGTAGCTGTAAATGAGGAGAGTCAGCTCTATGGCTTGGCCACCTGTATCAAAATGAGTTACTTCTGCTAGTAAAGAACTTTAGGAGCAACAAAAAAAGTTAGAAACTCTAATGTGCTCAAGCTGTAAAAATATGGGGCGCCCTTCTGCCCACTGCCATAAGTGGCCCATGATAGGCATTTTTTGTTCCTGTTATCTTTGAAATTTTCCTTTATTTATGGAATGGTTTAATTCTTTGTGTTTGTTGAAGAAAAAGAAGGATAAAAGGTAATTAAACAAAGGTGAAAATATCAAGTTTTTTATTCTCCAAGAAACCTTCTTAGTATTTCGAATTCCCTGGTGCCTTTTAGTCACAGAGTGTATATGTACACTTTGTTAAGTTGGAGCCCAAATTTGACTGCAATTTACTTCAAATCCATACTAAAATGGATTTTATAAACTGAGTCTTGGAAATTTTTTTATGCCCTGGTTTAGAGCAAATAAACACACCAGTCTTGATTCTCAAAGGGAAAAAATGACTAGTCAAAATATCAAAGTGGCTTAGGAAACAATCTATGCCTTGAAAAGATGCCAACTAGAAATAATGAGGCTATACTGCTTCCCAGGAATTGAGTGATGAAAGGATCCTTAAGTTAGTCTTCTGTTTTAGCTGAATCTCTGTCTTACACCTGAGAGATGAAGCATTTCTTTCCTCTCTATTCCAATCCAGTGATAAGCAGGTTAATTTAAGCCATTGTGAGAGCAGAGCAGGAGCTCTCAGATAATTGTCTTGTTTGCTGCTGGGTATTGCTTGCTAATGAATTCTGTGGCTCTTTACCGCAGTCTGAGATCCTTCCCTATCTGTGGACAAAATAGCAGTGATGTCCAGAGAAGTTCTGATGTGTTATTGGGAAGAAAGTAAAATGATTCATCCATTACTGTTTACCTTGAATTAAACACTAGCAACAGGTTGGAATAATGAGAAGAAACAGGTTCTTGTCAAGCAAACCTAGCTGCATTCCTGTTTCTGCAATGGGAGTTTCCACTGACAACCTTGTTGTAAAAAGTAGGGATTTTGTTGAAGTCGAATTACCATGGATGCTTGTTTTCTTTCCTTTTTTGTTCCCTCAGATCTCCTTGCTACATATCTCATTAATCTATTTTCCCTGCTAACAATCACCTCAGCTCTATTATCTCCTGCTTTTCTCTTCCTGGCAATCCCTAGGGCTGGCACCAATCTGCTTTATACAGCTCTCTCAGCTACAGCCTCTTGCCTTCCTATCCCTGCTTCGAGGCTTTGAGCTCTGAAATGAAGGTTGCCATTAGGTAGGGAAAGACAGTAACAAAACAGTAAGCGAAGTAATGTCTTACAGAAAGATCACTTCAAGCTCAGATAGCTCTTTCTTATTCACCTCAATCACAGCTTTGTGCAACCTAATTCTGTTCTGAAAGTGCTTTGACATTGTATCATCCAATATTTCAGAGTTGCTGTCACATCAAGTTTGTCAATATCCAGTATAGGACCTCTTTTCTAAGGTGTGGTTGTAGTTCAAATGTCCACCTGACTCAGTGAAGGGTGGGAAAGAAAGATGTTATCAGCATGAAAGAAAGTAGTCCCATTTCTATTTCTGCATGAAATGAAAACTTGCTTATCCAGGACTACCCAAGCTTTCATCTGATAATCAAAATTTGAGTGTCTTCATAACCACCACAAAATTACAGAATAAACCCTGAGCTATCCACAGAAACAAACTTATTGATACAGGAACTAATAAAGGAGTGTTTTCACAAATGGTAGGCTGATATTTTTTCATGTAGTATGTTTTGTCTCAGATTTTTAAAATTTTTTTTAGAAGAAAACAGTTCTTATTTCTTTGTCAAGCGATATGACAGTTTATCTGTTTTGCATAGTATCTGGAGTGATGTATCAAATCCAGGGACCGTTGCATTAGATCCCCTTTTTCAGATCCTCAGGATTAATTTCAGCCCAGAGACCAAGGAGTGAGCAGTCATGAAGACAGGAAGCTTATTTCTAGGTAAGGACTGATATGCTTCTTCAGAATAATTCAAAGAGCTTCACTTTCATGTATTATCCTGTATTTGCTCTTTTGGAATCTGAGAACCTACCTTGTGTCACTACTAGCATGCAAGTAGTCAGTCAACTTCTTGAAATTAGACAGAGAACACAGAAAAGGGAGGAAGATTACTTCCTTTTAATTTCATCTACTGCTGAATAATATAATCTGGAAATAAACTGAGTGTGTTATTGATTAGTTATCAGCCTGAAGCTTTTCTTTAGCTATAAACACATTTTAAGGATGTAAGAGAAAAACACTTCTGATTTGGAGAAACAATTTATTGATGAAAGATTTTTTTGGTTTTATGTGAAAGACATATTTCAAGTGGTTAAATTACATATGTCTCACTTTGCCTTCATTGAGATAAAATTGTAACTTTATTTGTTAGTGACAGGAGTTCATCTGAAGGTTTGAAACTGCAAGTGTAAAAATTCGGACTGATTTGCAAATTAAAAGTACTTGTTAATTGCCAGATATTGAGGTTAGTCTTTCTTGCACTAAGATAGACCATAAGGGGAAGAAAATTCCCGGAATAAGCATGTCGGAATAAGGAACAGATGAAATGCTCAGTGAAAAACAATAGAAAAATATTTTTCCAAATTAAAGATGAGGCACAATGTCTTGATTTGATCAGTGACTAGGGTGACAGAACTATTTCTTAGTGGATGGCATGGCCTCTGAACAAGGGAGATACAAACATTCTAGTCTATGTTAGAGACGGTCTTATTATACTGCTTTAGGTAACTTACTCACAGAAAAATTTCCACACATACACATTACATAGGATTTAACGCTTTGGAGAGAATTGCCAGTTGTAAAACTTCTTTCTTGTTTTTAACTTCATGAAACCTGGAAATAAAGAGGTGTTAATCTGCTTTGCTTTCTTCTTTGAGGACATCTTTAGTTCATAAAAACTCATGCACAGAAGTTGGGAATTTAACTTTCCGGGGAGGATAACCTATCTAGCAACTTTGAAAGGAAAATGTAGATTTATAGACTTCATTGCTCTAAAATGATTGTACACCTAAGTTGGCAAAATATCATGCAAATGAATTTAAGTCTCATCTGTAAATAAATGGAAACATCTCATGCAATCTTAAGCTGTAATTTTGAATGAAAATCAATTCATTATTAGTAATGTGGAACAGAGATAATAACTGCTTAATTCATTCAATTGAACACCAACAATATTTGAAAGCTGATCAAAAACTGAAAGACTTCACAAAACAGTAACTGCAAAAGAAAAGCTGCTTTATCAGCTCTTTATAGCAATGACATGGCTCTTCAAGGTTACTTGTATTAAGAAAGCATATATTGGATCTTTATTCTTCAACTGAAACAGATTACAATTATCAAAATCTGATTTCTTGAATACTTAAATGCAATCTCACAATCAAATAATGTGGTAGTGGGAAGGGCCATTTATTTTGGTTACATTTGTGTTCCCTCTTGGGAAGTTTCTCTTAAACAATTTCAGCAAAATGCTAAAAGTTGAAAATCAGATACTTGAATTTTCATACACATTTGATTTCATTTGAATAAGCCTATGTCTCTGCAGAATTTTTTGTTTGTTTTTTAATGCAAACAGAACTGTCAACATGTACTAGGTTTCTTGTTGAAATATTAACAGAGAGTAACAAAACTGGAAAAAAGATTTGCACCAATTGATTTCAAATTGCAGAATTTAGGCTGTTAGTAGTTTTCATAGGTAGAATAAAAGACCTCAAAACAACACTTTGTACATGCTAAAATATATGCTGATGTCATTCTACAGTTAAGTAATTTGTCTTGGCAATTATGCATAGTAGAAAAAAGATAAGTAATTTAATAACTGCCTTACTTTCTTACACGGTATACAAAACCTCATTATTGTAATTCGTTAGTTATTATCTTTGAAGAAATTACTAGATATATTTTCTGTAGTACTCACTTGAAGGACAGAAATAAATGGTTCTACAAGAGACAGATGGCAAAATAATTACATGCTGAATTTATTAATATTGAATAAAAAGAGCTACAACATCAACAGTTGTGAAAGATGCTGTCATGGCCAGCCCTACCTTTGTTGTACCTCATGCATGCAGCTTTGAAAATGTATCCCTCAACAGCTATGGTAGCTGTAGAGTGAATTCCAACTTTGACTTTTTAAAAAAACAAGTCAGTCACTGTGCGACTTATTAACGTAATTAGTTGTCATAAAGATGCAGGCTTGAAGATGTACTTGCTAATGAGCCATCTGAAATCTGATGTGTCTTCCCCTTGCCTTCCTTACCCACAGTTAATGCTTTTTCTTTTCTTTTTTTTTTTTTTTTTGAGAAGCTAGGATTGCATCATTACTTCCCGAATGACTGACTCTGATATTTCATCCTGAATCATCTGACCTGGGGGATCCAGATAAAGTGGAAAATTTCACAGAAATTTTGTTTGTGGATTCCATGGAAAGTGGAATTTTTCAAGTTTTTAAATCAGTCTATTCACACTGTTGAAAAGATATGTTAAAATCTCAATAAAAGGTTAGAAGCTATGCTCTTGCTTTCCCTTTATACTTTACAGAAGGTTTTCTCGTGGTCAGATGAGTATTATATCATTTCTGTCATCTTGTGCTAAAGCCTGTAAAACAAAGCATTTATTCTGTTATTAGTTTTGCATTACATAAAGGAAACATATACTCAGTTAAGTGCGGAAGTCCCAGTGAAATCAATGGGGATCTCATGTTTAGGTGCCTATGAAAATTCCCTGGTACCTAAGTGAATCCCCATGACACAACCACCTTCAAATCTCTGGCTTTTAAGGAATGCTTTCATATTTCTGCACAGAAGTAGGGAAAGCAGTCAAATGTTCAAGATAACTAATTTTAACAGGTATGTTCCTTTATAGCTGAGTGCTTTGATTCCTGCTACCTTTTCCTCTTTCAGTCTTTCCTGCTATTACTTCTAAAAATCATTTATTGATATATTTTTTAGTATAAACTCCCAAACATGGTATAAAAATTTACATACATGGTGTAATACTTCTTGCGATAGGAATAACATTGTGGAATTTGAAACAAAGCTTTTGATTGCTAGAGCAATCTGGAGTTCCAGATGTTTGTTTTACGTAGCTCTAAATATTGGGGAAGGAACAAATTGTGATCCAATAATGCATATTTATAATTATCTGTTTCTGATTAGATGAAATAGAGCCAGAAATGATAAAATAGGCCTCTGCTTGAGCAAGGTGTCTCACAAGGATAATCCCAAACTTCTCCTTATTAACTGCATATTGTTATAGTGCATATGGCTAGCATGTTTAAGTTATATCCATTACACTATATTATATCAATTATATATGTTTATTTTAAATGCTGCAGTCACCATCTTTAACATCACAGCTTCATGCAGAAGTCCTGTGGTAAACAGTAAATTTGGGGTTAACCATTTTTTGCTGGAAGGTTTAAACCCATGTCTCCCAGGAAGGTATCCTAATAGACTAATTAAAAGCCAAGTAGACTCTGCTCTCCTCTGCAGCTGTGTAATCTTCATCAGCAGGAGCAAACAAAAAGGAAAGGAATTGTAGGATGGTCTTTCTCCCAGAATTCTTTTTACATTTTACAGTTTAAAATCAAAGAGATGAAAATTTCAGAGGTAGAAATTAGAGTTATGAATCCTCCTTTTGAAGTGCATAGACTTCAGGTCTCTTTATGTTGCTTTGGTTCCATTAATATCTCTCTCCAGGAGGAAGCTGGGGGCTAGAACTGTGTGATTTGCATACACCTTGCTGATTAGGGCTCTTCTGCCTGTTAAGAAATGGAGATTCTTGGAGTATTCTATATGCCAAAGAGTTTGGCAAGTTTTCCTGACTGTTCAGGCTACAGATGTTCTGTGACATAAAAATTACACACCCAGGACAGTTTTGAGTTGAATCAAGAACTGTCTTGCAAATTAAAGCACCCTGCAGACTGGGACACAACTGTTGAGCAGGGGTTTGTGGATTTAGTCTGGGATTTATATAAGAAAATACCGAGGAACCTAAATCCTGACTTGGATTTAAGTGTTGATGTACACAGACACAATGCCAATGAAGTTTACACCAGCATTTTACACTTGCTCAGAGGAGAAATGGTGGACAGGATGTGCAATTTGTGTTTGAGAAACACATTCATTTAAAAAAGAAAAAAAACCAAGAAAAGACCCACAAACCCCCATGAAACTCGCCAAACTAGAGCAAACTCCTCCAAGCTATAGAATTCATGCACTACAACCTAAACAATGTACAATGTTGTCCTTGACTATTATCAGCAAGAAATGTGGAATGAAGATTTAACAATGAAAGAAATTATGAAATTTTACTAGGAGAAGCATACTGACCTAACAAAAGCTGAAAATAAGATTTGATTGGTATGTATCATAGGAAATCAAGAAAGTTCTGCAAGAGGATTGATAATTACCTGATTATATCCTTCTGGATTTAATCAAAAAAGTTGAAGTGCATATGAAACTGTGTCACCCAGAATAACTATGGCAATTGAATTACATGTGTTTTTGCTAAAAGGAGAGAAAATTTTAAGAACTAGTTTCTGAGGTTCCAAAAAGCTGGGGAAAATCCCCCAACTGGCAGCCCCCCCTTACAAAATTGAAATGGGTTTGGATTTTTGTTGCCCTTAGAAAATTCAGTAGTGATAAGAGCATGGAATATAAACATGACAGAAAGTTTCAATTAACATTTAAGGAGATGTACATGTACTGAGATGAATAGTACATATTCAACATACTATATTTCTCAAACACTGAACTCATGTTTTTTTAATTCATGCAGTGTGTATTAGTAAATCAAATAAATACCACTGCTCATGCCCCTAAACCATTACAATATCAGCAGAAAACTGGATGTTTAAAATTAATGACATACCTGATCCTTCAAACTAGACGCTATGTTTGAAATAGAACCCTCTGTTCTACATCATGTCTTGTTTCTTTGTGCACTCACTATGGGTCAGTTTTCAGTGTGCTGTTTGCTTTATTTTGCTATTTTCAAAGTAAATTATGCTTTTAGATCCATTAAGACAATAGTTGCCTCCTAGCTGACTATTTAATTAAACCAGTTATTAGCAATTAACATGTACATTTTAATTTTAATATCTTCTTGTCTCAAATTAAGCTGGAAAGTTTTAACTGAATTTGAAATGATGGAACATTGAGTTTGGTAATTTCAAGATTATAACTCTTTCCAGTCATTTTTAATGCAGTTGTAAAATTAGAAATTCTGATCACAAGTCTACTATGGTAAGAAAGCAAAGAGAATTTCTTAAAAATCTTACAGTATTTTTCAAGATTAAAAAAAAAAGCGCTTTTTTTTGGTCTAATTCTGGAATTTTTTTGTTCTTACAGTAACACGCTCAGAAATGATTACAAGGTTTAGTCTATAATCATAATAGAGAAGAGTTTACACTAAAATAAATTTTAAAAAGGAACTTGTAAAGATATTAAGAAAAATATGAAAGAAACAGAAGTGATGCAGCATTTCTATTTCTCTTTTTAATATCATGCACATAAATGTCTCTGCTTGAGATAATTTCTCTGAAGTCAGTAATAATCTTTCAATTGCAGTTTTTCAACAGAAATTTTACTCTGTTGTGGTTTAGGCTCTGAGGCCCCTATTTCAGAGAGTCATGAAATGGCTTGGGTTGAAAGGGGCCCTTGAAGGTCATCTAGCCCCAACCCCCCCTGCCGTGGGCAGGGACACCTCCAACTCAACCAGGTTGCTCAGAGCCCCACCCAGCCTGGCCTTGAACANCATTTCTATTTCTCTTTTTAATATCATGCACATAAATGTCTCTGCTTGAGATAATTTCTCTGAAGTCAGTAATAATCTTTCAATTGCAGTTTTTCAACAGAAATTTTACTCTGTTGTGGTTTAGGCTCTGAGGCCCCTATTTCAGAGAGTCATGAAATGGCTTGGGTTGAAAGGGGCCCTTGAAGGTCATCTAGCCCCAACCCCCCCTGCCGTGGGCAGGGACACCTCCAACTCAACCAGGTTGCTCAGAGCCCCACCCAGCCTGGCCTTGAACACCTCCAGGGATGGGGCAGCCACAACTTCTCTGGGCACGCTGTTCCAGCTTTATAAAGCTTTTTGTTACCTGAAGATGTAGGTGAGTCACTAACGCAGGTGTTTTTGAAAAACCCAATGCACTGATACAGCTTCAAAAATGGGTACATATTTACTGTATGAAAACTTAATGCCAACGAAGGTGTTTTGCATTGAGTTGCCATGATTATCGTCTGTGGAGACCAGCAGGCAGCAACTCATCTTAACTATGTAGCCCTCCCAAAGAAACATAATTAAAAATATAATTTGCCCCTTTGCAGGAAATGAGTTTTAATATGAATGCTTCAGTAAACAAATCTACCTATATAATTAAAGGAACATAAAAAAAATCTATTTAAAGCTCAGAGAAGGAGAAATATAAGGTCAGCTCAGTGTTTTATCCTACAATCATTTTCATTGCCAATTAGACACAGGTGTGTGCTACATAAATAAGAAGAACTATGAGTGTGATGGATGTGATTATTATTCATCTCAAACAGCCCTTTTCTTTTTTCCTCCCTGTTCTAATTAGATAGTTTCCAGCTGTTCAACATGTGCTGCTGAGATATGCCATTGGAAAATCACATTGAAAACACAACACAACCATTCTGAATGCAGCATTCTCTTAAAATAGTGTTAGAAATGTTATGGTAAACATTTAAACAGACTTAGACAAAAAAAATCGGTACTGCAATACAAGCAGTGAAGAGAAAAATGCATTTTGACTTAATAACGTCAAGACAGAATGAAAGCCAGCTGTACAGTGAGGGGAGAATGCAAGGTCTCTTGGAAAAAGTAGATGGCTTTATGTGAATGAAAATTACTCATGCATAATTCCATAATGGTAAAAATTGTTAATTGTCATCAACATGGGAGATCTCAGCTGCATCTTTCCACTGATCAGCTACTTCAACCAAACATTGCCAGAAACGGGCTGGACTCTTAAAGAAGTCAAACTGGAAAAATGGTAGTGAAGTGCAGATTTGCAAATTTAGGCTTGTCTGGTTCATAGTTTGATGTGATTCCAAATGGTGTGATGGACAAATATTGCTACCAGCTCTCTAGGGCAGTTAATGAAATCAAAAATCACAGGCAATCAAAGTGGGCTAGAGAAATGCACCTACCCACAGAGCCATAAATTGATTGTTAGCCTACTTAGTTAAGAACAGGGAGTTGTTGAGCAAGGAGAGTATGATTTGGAGGGTTTCCTCCTCCTCATTCTTGGGTGCAGTTGTGTTTTTATGTTTATGCATCCCCTAACACAGTTTGTTTACTTGTTTTTTCTTCATTGGTCTGAAAATATGTCTGAGTCTGATAATCTGTGGGATGTTTCATTTTTGGTGGATAAATTCCCTTTTTTATCTGTTACCCTGAAAGTATTTTTTTCCCTGCTACCAAGGTTGCATCCCTCCAGGAACAGCTGGAAACCCTTAAAATTCTGTGATCACAGGGCCTCTGTGATCATCCTGTGCCTGTACTTCTGGGGTCTCCTCTTAAGGTCACATTTTATTTTCTTCAGTGGTCAAGCTGTAATGTCCTGATAATGTAAAAAGCATTTTATTAGCACAGCCTGTTTGCACATATTTCGCATATATTTCTGTCCTAGAGTCATTGATTAATTGATTCTGCAAAGAGAGACTAGATACAATTATGAGATATACATAGCTATATATATATATGTAAATACATAATGCTTTCAGGACTAGTTGTTAAAAATTTGTTTTGCAACATGAATAATAAATTGCTTTCTTTGTTTCATTTGCCTTAAGAATCTGGGGAGGGCATCATACATGGTAGGCCAATGTGTGCCAGTTTCACTCAGCTGTCCTCGCACTTCTGATTTCATTTCTGCATCTAAACACATGAGGCAGTTTGAAGACGTATTTTTGGAGGCCCGCAGGGAGAAACGTGAGTAGGTAACGTTATGAGCTTCTTTGTCACTCTTGGACTACGTGTCCTGCCAGCCCCAGTGTGCTGGCACTGAGGTGTGTGCATGCTGGGCGCTCAGGTAGGATGGCAGGAGACCGTGCAGCAGCAGCCCGTGGGCTATACAGACATGGGGCTCTCTTCCGGAGGGCACGGGTGTGGCTGCACAGGCTGCCTGCAGCCAGAGAGTCAGCACAGAGCAGTGAACTGCTGGGGCAGTCCCTGGTGAGCTCGGAACCTGCTAATTAGTGTTAGAGGCACCTGCTGCTGCCCCTCCCCGTTGCCTTCACCCAATCAAGAAAGCGAGTTTCTTTTCCCAGGGCGCAGTATGCCCCTGTTTTTTTTAAATCCCTGATGTTTTTCCAAAGGATCAACAGGATTATAACAGTGTTTTCCTTGAGCTTCTTACAGCTGTACAGATTGTGAGTACCAAGCCAAATATTGGTGTTTTGTTAAGCACCAGAAAATACACATAGACTGGCAACTTGGAAAGTCATCAGTAAGTGCTGAGGCTTTATTTATTAATGAATAAAATCCTCTCAGAGTTTCAGATACAGAGTTTGAGGTACTAATGTAAGCTTTGAAATACTTTTCTGCTTTCTGTAGTAAGACAGTTTAAAAACTTAGAGATATATTGCTAAGGAAGACATGCAGGAAAATTTAAAGTATACACTTTTGAGAAGTCAAAGAAAGGTAAAGAAAAACTAAAGGTATTGCTGCTGTTGCAAGAAGTTTTCACAATTCTAGAGTAACTTGTGATGAAATACTTTTGGCTTTTTAATATTGTTTTCTTTGTTAATCGCTTAAGGTTTTTTTTGTGATTTGCTGTCTATGCATTTTTCTTTTCTTACTAACTGTAGGTGAATATGAAAATTTTAAGTTCTAGGTTTTAAAATTTTGCTGGCTTTTTGTGTTGTTTGGGGGTTTTTTTCTGATAATAACTGCCTCTTTCTTTAAACAGTTGATTTGTTGTATAAACTTACATACTCTAACTGTTAGTTAATTTTGTATTTTATGTTCTTGAGAGACTTTCCCTAGGAGTATAATATGCCAATTAAAATGCTGTTACTTTTGAAAAAATTAACCACTATCCAAACTTAAGGGAGAAAAAAAATGCAAGGGAAGACTTCAGATGACAAAAGAATGCCTTTTATAATATCCAAGCTTTTTCAGGTTTCTACTACTTATGGAGGTCAGGGGTTGGGGCATGACTCTATATCCTACTAAAGTTCTGTAGAGGAATTATTATTCTTTCTATTACATGTCTGAGATTCCAAATGTTTATCAGATGACAACAAGAAATGGAAACAATTTAGGGTAATGTTTTCAGATATTTCTATGCCCTCCCTTAATGCATATATGTTCAAATTGGAGTTTGATATCTTTCCCTTTTCTTATGCCTATAGGTTAATGTCTCTTTCAACCTAAGCTTTTGTTGTGGCCTGTTCTTAATATTATCTTTTTTCTTTTCTCCCTTGCTTATAAGATCATGCTCATCTATCCTCTCAGCTTTTCCTATTTCATACTGTCTTAAATTATATTAGCTCCTAGACAAGTTTGAGGATTAAAAAAACATTCAAATAAATGTTAGCTTAAGAAATATTTATGTCAGACTTGGTGCTTGCAGATATGAAGCTGCTCTAACATTGCAGGGAATCACATACAACAGCCACACATTTGGTTAGAGTTTTCAAAAGCCCACATTCTTGGCAACAATATTTTATTTATGCACAGCTCATTCCCTACAATGACAGTTGTTTTGGCTTTGAAACAAAGCAGATTGTGGAAAAGCAGTGACAGAAATTCAGAAGTGCTAGCATTTAGGCAAAATCATGACTACTGTCTTTTATTTGAATTAATTCTTCATCTAAAGATAGTCCATGCATCCATGCACTGCAATTTTTTAAATTGCTTTCTTTATCTTCAGTGATAACAAGAATGAACAGTCAGAAATCAAAAACCATGGGGATGGGAGGGGCAAACATAATAAATTGTGTTGTTTCTAAAGAAGAAAATAATAAAGGCTTTAGCTCTACTTACGTCATTAATAAGGGATAGGCTTAAGACTCTCATGCCATCCTACCACTCCCTCCAAAACAGGGAATGTCAAATGAGATTTTGTAGCAGCTCAGATTTGGGTTAATATCTTGTGTCAAAACTGTTGCTTTTATTTATTCGTGTAGATCCATAAAACAGTTTGCTAAGAGTTGTAGAAATAGAGTTGAACATCCCTGCTTGCAGAGACTTGAATGTGAATAATACACATTTGTAACTGAGGTGATAAAACGCAGCATGCTCTGGCATATTTTACTAATGTTTTAGGATAAATTGTTCAGTTCAGAACTTATGATACCATTGACTTGTTGGAAGAGAACTTTCAGGGCTGGAGGTGGGTAGGTTAAATAGAATACTAATCTGCCCCATTAAAAAGGGGGGGAAACCCCTTAATTTTGTTTATCTATTCTTGCAAATAAAATTTATATTGTTTAGCATAATGCATGGAGATGTTGGAAAAAAGCACGAAGGTTTCTTGATCTTGCTTCAGTGGACAGAAAGGATCAGCTTGGATGTGCTAAAGCAATTTGTAAGATGCGCTAAGGTGCTGCTTCCCACATACAAAGGTGTGTTAGTGTTCTGTGTTGCAAACTGTGTACAAGTATGTATGAGCTCTGTGCGCGTGTGCCTGCTGGGAGCAGGTGCTTAGGCTTGCTGCAGGTTGGAACTGGAGGCATGGACCTTTGCTGGACTAACAGACCTGGCCCTATTCCTCTGAGAAAGAGGTTGTTTCTAGACAGGGGTGATTAACTACTTTTTTTTATCTAACACAAGATTTGGCTAGTCTTTGTACTGAAAATGAAATGACGTTTCTGCCATGACCATTTTGGTTTTGTGTTTGAGGAGGAATCCCAGAGTATTTTCAAATGAGAATAACTATATGGGGCCTGACCAAAATTTTTGCTGAATCAGGTGCCTTGTTTTTGACAGTGGTGGGGCAGCTTGTATCCAGGAAACAGCATCAATTCTGAATGTGGTGTGGTGCTTCAATAGAATGCTCCCCACGCTACAGCATTTAAGGTTAACGGAAAACCTAGGGAAAGATAAAGTCTTTGTAAAATTTTACACTAAGACAAAGTAGGTCTCTTGAAGGAATGTAAGTTGGAGAGTAGTTGTGTATTAACATTGGTGATTTTGATTTAACTGTGGCTCAGCACAAGGTGGGTATTTTGCTAAAGAGTGGATTGTAAAACACCAGCTCTGTTCTATGGAAGTTAAATTTGTCTCTGTTATCTCAGTGATACTGAGAATCTTGGGGGTTTTTTTGTTTATTTAAGCATCTCTGATCTTCACAATTCTATGATGTAGGCTTCACATTTAGAGTGAAAGAAATAATAGTATTATTCCCCACCTCAACAGGTTGCAATCATACAACTACACGTAGGAAAAATATGAGCAAAGTCTCCTTTTCCTCCATTTGTTTTCCTTGTGATTTTGTCCATTCCTTATTTGCCTTGAATTGTACTAATGGGAGATTGGGGGTGTGTGGCTTTCAGTTAGTTTTCTTTTAAATGCAATTCTGGCCTTATGCAGGAGAGCTGGTCTAGGGGAAGCACTTGTGCAGGAGTACAGTACTTCCATAGGGCTTACCAACGGGATCAGAAGTGCTATAACTCTGTTTCAAAACTGTTTCTTATCTTCTCAGAGTTTAGATTTACTGAGGGCCAAGAAGGAATAAATCCTGCTAATGCTTTAATAGGCCTGTCATGGTTTAAGCCCAGCTGGAGATGAAACACCACACAGCCACTCACTCAGTCCCCATCTCCCCATGTCCCAGTTGGCAGAATGGGGCGGAGAATCAGAGTAAAACTTGTAAAACTTTACACTCTAAAACTTGTAGGTTGAGATAACTGAAAATAAAGTAAAAATGCAGTAATAATGGTAAATTATAATAATAATGGCAATAATAAGGAAAAAAACCCCACAAGTACTGCACAATGCAATTGCTAACCATCGAACCTAAATCAGTCCCCCCTTCTGGGTAACTCCCAGAGTTTATATACTATGCATGGTGTTCTGTGGTGTGGAAAATCCCTTTGGTCAGTTTGGGTCACCTGGCTCAGCTATGCTCCCTCCCAGCTTGTTTTTTTGCATACCTTCTCACTGACAGAACACAAGCATTCTCATTCTGAATCCAAAACACAGCGCCGTAACAGCTACTGAGAAAAAATTAACTATCCTAGCTGAAACCAGGACAAGGCCTATCACAGAAAGAAATTCTAATCCTGTTTGAACTACTACTATGTTTTTCTGACTACTTCCATCCCCTTTAGGATGTTAGTCACTGTCTGCAATAGAAGTTGTTAGAATGATGAAGATATATTCACTGTTTTCACTCTGCTTAGTTTACTTGTAAGGGTGAAGGCCAAGAGCTTGTATCCATCCTATTCTATTACCTATATGCCATTTTTTTAAAATCAGTTATGGGATAACTTACCTTTCAATTATTAATATTCATCCTTTTTTTTAAATGGCTCTCTGTTATAGTTCATCTGTACCTCCTGCTGTTAATATCCTTTTACATACTGATTTTTTCCTGTACTTTCTAAAAGCACTCTTCATCACTTTTCCACATCTGACCCATTTCCTGTTGAAAAGTACCAGTCTTGTTCATTGTATTGCTTTCATGAATACGTTCTTAAAGTTTATTTTTTTAAGATTTAAGAACATATTTAGGTGTGTTTTTTCTTACACATCTGAAGGTTCGTCAACCTTTAAGGAATTTCTATGAATTCTTACAAGCTTTTATTCATTATCTAGAAAGAAGTGCATTAGTGTAATGATATGATAAATGTTGTTGAACTTCTCTGCAGAATTCCTGGCAGTTTCATTAAAAATGAATAATTTAGTGGTCTTTTAATTAAACTTTCATGCACTGTTCATGAGCATGATATTCCTAATATGTAACTCTAATTAACACAAAATATAGTAATATTTGTTGCAATGAAGAGGTCTATTTTTTAAATACCGACTCTCTTCAGTTTAAATGTGAAAATACCATAGTCTTGAGACTAGGAAGAAGCATTCTTATGTCATCTGTTTAATTACCTCATTCTTACAAATATCTTTCACAAATATCTTAGAATTACTATTCTTTTTCTCATTATTTTAGTGAACATCTTCTTCTTCACTTCTTGTAAACAGCTGAGTCTAACAAATAATTCCTATCACACTATTATTTTTATAGCATCCTTGTAAGGACTTAGATAAATGGTGTATGCAGTTTTTTTTCTGTTTATGTATAACACAATATTTATCTTTGCTAACACCTAACTCAAGCTAACAGTTATCTGTATCTTTAAGACTAAAATTGGCTGATTTCTGTATGGTCTAATTACATGAACATTTTAAGAGGTTATTATTTTTGGAAACCCAGCATCAGTAAAGGAAGAAGGAGCTGTCATATGTCTACCTGTGTATTAAATTTTCCAAACGAGAGTTTGAACTTGAAGTTGCTTCCACAAGATTTCTCATTAGCCAAGCTGCCTCATGTATTTATAATTTTTACAAGGACATATATGTCACAGGACTTGAACTGTATGCTTCTACATGTCTTGCTTCTAACTGCATAGTTGAGGTGAAGGGCTGAGAATAATCTCAGTTCCAGAAGTTAAAAACAGATTCATAAGGGGATTAAATTTCTGAATTGAGTATAAAATTTTGCACCCTTTATGCATTCATATTTGAGGGGGTCTTGGCTACTGCGTAATGACACATATTTGTTTTCATTTTGTGTCCTAGCCAGTAGATGTGATGCTAGATGAGAAGTCTTGTTCCAAATCCAAAGCAGCAAAATAACAGTTTTAAATGCTTGCATGTTTTTCATAATTCACGTTTATTATTTTCCTGTTCTTTTTCCTATCCCTCAAAAAAATTTGTGCATGATCAAACACTAAAACCAGCAACCTGTGCATTACTAAGGCTGCCAGTACAGTTTGACTGGGGAATAACAAAGTGAAAAGGATCTGCATTTAATTTTTTTTTTTTTTGCTCCTGTGCACATTGCATTATTTCAAGTGTCTGAGTCATGGACTGATTCGCTGAGTAGGTTATTGAATCACTCTTCAGTCATATCCTTGTTTTGCCCATAATGTGTTGCAGCCAGAATTGTGGAATCACCTCACACACTGAGGTCTGCTTGGCCTCTGTCAGCCTAATAGTCTGTGAAACTTGAGTCATTGATCTGAGCACAGTGGATGTACTGGCATACAACATTCAGAGAACTAGCTGGAAATGTATTCTTACACAAACCTCAGTTAATCAGTGATTTGTGTCTTATTTTTAACATGTCTTTTTAGCTATATTTGTTCCTGATTAATATAAAAAATTGCAGAGAGAGTGTAATTGTGTGCAGTCTGAATAAGTCATAGAAATGTTTGGTGAAATAAAATCTAAAAATCTGGCAAATAGTTGCATTGTTTTTGTACACTTGCTATATAAAACAGTATTCACACACTCCTAATAAAGATAAAAAAGAAAATGCTATTCAAATTTCCAATTTTCCTTAGTCTAAGGATTGCCATTTTGCTTTGGCAATAAAACTTTCATTTAAAGCCACACATGCTCTGTCACCACGGTATCTGGAGGAAGTAACAACAGACCTCTGTGGTTTTGCCTAAAAGGGCATGAAAACTCTGTCCTGTGCTGTTTGCTCATGGGCTCTTGCCTACCCTGCAACACTGCTATGGTGCTGTGTGACATTTCAATGCCCTAAGTATGAATCTGCTGTCACGCTGCTGCTGTGGATTTTATACTTCTTTCCCAAACCCAAGAACAGGACTTTAATGTTCGCTTACGACGGGGAAAGGGGATGTGTAGTACTCCAAATCATTACATTTAATAACTGCAGTAACAATATACAGAAAAAGTTGAAAGTTTCACTTTTATGAAACCCCGGATCACAGAATCACAGAATGGGTCAGTTTGGGAGACTACAGTGGGTCATCTGGTCCAAAATCCCTGCTTGAGTAGGGTTGTCCTGGAACGCATTGCACAAGGTTCTGGGTAACTTTATTCAGAGACAGGAATGTCACTCCAAAGTGGGATTGCAGACAAGTGCCCATACTTAAACAAACATTGTTACCAGTTTGGAAAAATAATTTCCTAGTATTTTGAGAAGTCATTCTATTTGCAGCACTGAAACCCAGAAAATGTATTGATAAATGTAAAGGGACTATACTTAGTAGGGTTATAGAGGACAATAGTTTTAAGATCTCCTGATATATGCTTCTGAAATTATAATGACCATCTTTAGATTTTTCCTCTTTTGCTTGGTTTGAGCCTCTCCTGAAACTGTTGAAGCAGAATAATGATATTTTTACCTGTTTAATCACCTCTTGCTCTGCTCTTTAATTTGTAATTTAATTTGAAATTTGTAAAGTAGCGTTGGCAAGCCCACAGAACAGGAGACGAGAAGGGAAAATGAATGCTGACTATAGCAAACAATATAAATTTTGAGGAAGGGGGATGAACTCACCAACCCTTCTCATTCTACCAAGATCGATATTTGAGTAATGCAAGTAATTAATGTTAACAGTTTATAGACAGAATGGGCTATATTGTTGGATTTATTAAATATTGTCCATATTTTAACTGTGATCTTTTTGCTGTCTGAAGTTCAGAGGAATGATCAGATTTCTGCATTCTTTTCAGTGTATGTACCCTCTTGGTACCCGTTCCACTCTTCCTCTTTTGAACAAATTCACATAATTGAGAGATGGATATCCATGGAGATACTCTGGTTCAGCAACAATATTTTAACCGCAGGCTGGCATAATAGCAATTTAAAAAGGTAATCAGATTACCAGCTTGTTTAAAAAGAAAGAAACGACCAAAAAAACCCCAGACACAAAACCAAACCAACTCTAGCTTGATCCTTTTTTTTTAAATTTAGTTGATAACTTTTTGTGTCTGTCAGGACATTGTCAGCATATTGTTAGTCCTGGATGGTAAAGGAACTGTTGTTTGAAGGAGTGCCTATCATAAACATTGCTGGGATAAGAAGCTGTGAAGCTGTAATTGCAAAATTGCTGTAGAGCAGCTCTGTTTTATATGTTCTGTGTTCATCTCTGAGTTATTAGGAAGTTATGCAAGTCAATGCACAGGCATCATTTTATGTTCAAGAGCTGGCATGTCTTCACTGGAAGTCTGGCTATCTCATTCAGTGCATCCCCAAGCAAGGAGGGGGAGTCTGAGTGAGAGGTGGGTGGAAGCTGAGGTTGTTTCCTGGACCACTGTGTCAGAGTAGGAGCACGGAGCACATTTGGACATCCGTGCCATTGGTCTGAGGGAAGTGTAGCCCTTTCAAGGCAATACTGGATGCACCTCATTTCCATGAGTAAGGGCAGCCCCATGAACACAGCAGTGAATGGAAGTTCTGGATGCACCCACCAGCTACAATCACAGGTATTTGTTTCCCAAGTGCCATGAGCTAGAAATCTGGCTTAATTAGTAATTTCTAGTAAAGGTATAATGTACGTAGTGTTCCTATTTCTGAAGGAAACTCTTATTTCACAATTCCTATTTTGAAATTGCCTATTTTTTTCCTATATTTGGAATTATGCCTAGCAGAATAATAAGATAAGAGGCTTTTTTTTTTTAATTGTTTATAGCAGAAATTGAATTAATCCTTTAGTTTTCGTATTTGGTGGGGATTTTCAAATCCATATATACTTGGAACCCATACAAATAACCTGATTTTCCAGACAGTGGGAATAGACATTGATTTCTGTTGCTTAGCAAGTTTGAAAAGATTGAGCTGTGTGTTTTAGTATGATTATAAAATTTTTGGCTTTTTGTTTGACTCAGAAAGACTAAGATTTTTTTTCCCCACAAGGATCATTGAGCGCAAATCTTAAGTGATACAGGGATCAAACCCACAACCATGGAGTTATTATTGCCATACTCTAACCAACTGAGCTAATCCTGGGGGAGAGAGCAATTTAAACAGCAATTTAAAGGTAAAAAGTCTTTCATGAGGAAAAACAAAAGTATGTGTGGTATTGCTAAAAACTTTCCATTTTATTTACTGAAAAATTACAGAATTGTTTTTAGCTTAAAAGGATAATGCTAAAACTGAAATGTAAATTGTTCTCAAGGGTAAGTCAAAAGGTTCTTGAGCATTTTGAATAGCATTCCTTTTATGCATATTATATTCTTTTTGCAACTGAGTCACACTGCCTGCAAAGAAAATAATTCTTCCTATAGAAAGAATATCATAAAGACTGATATCTTTGTTACGTTAAAAGGTATTAAGGCAATGACAAAATTACCTACGTAGTACAGAAATAATAGGGAATTATCCTTCTTCTTCTGACATATATTCTTCTCATGCCTTCTGAGAGTGGTGGTGCTGATGTTCTGCAAAGTTCTCTTCTTGTGGAGACAGGGCAATGACTTTAATTACTGCAGCCAAAAAGGAAGTATTGAGCAGTTACCACCAGAAGAAAAGTGACTGGAGTATGGAGGAAAGGGAGGGATTGCTGTCACTGTCTAACTTTTCCATGAACTTAAAATTAAAATCTCAGCAGCTGAGAAAAGAGATATCCAAGATGAAAGTAATGGTCATTTAAAATATTCAAGTACTTCTGACTTCAAGAAGTATTTAATGACCTTGATACTTGACATAAAAGTTATAATCTCAGCAATAACAACAAAATAACCTTTTCCACTCTCTCAAACATAGTTTGAGGTTTCATAACAGAAAACATTCTTTGAGAAAGGTTTCCTCCAACAACCATTTTGTGGAACTTGCGTAAAAAATCTGTCTAGATGAAGTATTATGAGTAGTAGAGGATTAAAGACTTTGACCAGAAAGCAATTTCCTAATGAGCTGTAATGTAAACAGCCTGTAAATTATGAGCTCATGTAGGTATCTTTTTACACGGTTGGATTGATGCTTAACTTTTAGTTACTCTGGTCTAAAGCAAGTTTTACATCGTTAAGAGAGGCTGTGGAATATCCATCCCTGGACATATTTAGAAAAAAAAAAAAAAAAAGAGCACATTGGTGTATAAGATAGAATCTACCTGATAGAGGCTGGGGTGGGAAACAAAGGTCTCTAACCAGCAGTGGCTCCACATCTAAGGGCAGTGCTTATGTGGTTGACGAAATTGATTTTATATGTTCTTATCAGATGCTATTGCATAGCAGGTTGCAAATTCTGACTTGTCTCTTTGTCATGTTGGTTTGCATCTAACCCCTTTTCTCCTGGATGCTGTTTGGCTGGCTGCTGGGTCCTTGACCTCTTTCCAGGCTGTCCTTGGCCCAGTGCCAGGGTGTATGTTGTCTTCATGAGGAGGGATCTTGCACTTATCTAGCATCTTGGGGACAGCTGGGGAAAAGAGAGGGGAGCTGTAATTTTCCTCAGTATTTCAGATCTATAGCCTTCTATTCATAAAGACAGAGGACCCCTCCATTTTTTAGCTATTAGTGCTAGAGTAGTCCATCCATTCAGGGGAAATATATGAGGCTTTTTCCCCAGTACGCCTCAACTGAGTAAAACATATTTTTCTGTGTTCCTTCATTTCTATTAACTATAATAGTCTAAATTTCTCCATGTTATATGACTTGGTTTTCATTACTTTTTCTAAGACAGTTCCTCATTTTGAAGAGTAAAATCACTTAGCCCTTAGTTGAGACAATTTTCTTTAGATAGAGAGAAAGCAAAAACAAGACAAAAATGTTCTGCAGTTATGCAGGAATATATGTGCCTTATTTATTGCAGTATTTCAACTTACCTGTGTTGTTACCTTAGATCAAACATTTTAATGGTGTTTGTGCCTTGCTTTGTGGGACATACGTGTCACATTTAATAAGAGGCAATAAATGAAACCAACAGTTTTAGATATGCAGTTATAAGGGTTTGGGAGTTTTCAGTGATCACTGATCTTTCACTGATATGTAAAGCTATCAATTAATATTTTATATATTATTTTTATGGTGTGGTTTCAAATAAACTTCAATATCTATTTCAGCTTGATTTTGTTTTCAGTGAAAACAGCAGAAAGAATCTGATTAAATTGTGTAGAAAAATGATTCATAAGCAATTAAGGAAGCCTTATTTAAATCCCATATTTTTGCATAAAATATTTCCAAATACAAACTAAATATATAGTGCAATTTGCTGGAGGATGGTTGTTTTGTTTTGTTTGGGGATTTTGGAGTGTGTGTGTTTGGCTTTTTTTTCCCCAGAGAAAATGTCAACAGTGATATTTGCCAGTGCCAGGCCAAATTATTATTACTTACATTACAGTATACAAGTGGTATCAAGTGTTCGTTCAGATGCAAGGTAAACCATAAAATAAACAGCGCTTTCTTTATTTTACTAGTAGATACCTTGCTTTTAAAACGAAAGATTTCTTGTCCTCTTCCAATTGCTGTTCTATCCAATGTGATCTTGTTCAAAGTGTATTAGGGCTAAGAATAATTATTATTATTATAATTTTTGTACATTGGGTAATATTTTGCTTGCAGCTATTTAATTTGACTATATGCAGTTTTGTGTAGTGAAGCCTCTTGGGTCCATTCTGTATACCAGCCTCATTAAGAATTGCTCTGTACAGAGCAATTTATCATCTTGGAAACGATCTACACAGAGCTGCAGCTGGATTATTCCTGCTCCCTGGTTTGTCTGCTTCTCTCAGATTGCCTCCTAGTGTAGACTCAGCCCAGGTATTAGCAGCTTTCAGTGTACCTGTAAAATCAAACCCACTGACTAGGCCAGTGGAACATGTCTAGGTTATTTCTCAAAAATTGCTACTGTCTGAAACCATCCCTGTGCTGTCTGAGCTTATGCTAGGGTCTTCATCAAATGCTCCTAGCTTGGAGCTTTGCACCTGTCAGAATGGATACATGAAATTGTATTTGAGCCTTTTTGAACTCTCTGGGATTAAAGTCTTGTTTTAAGCCAAAGAGTGTAACAAATGCTTTGCTATATTTGAACCTTAACTCATCACACATTTTACAGGAATAGGTTCATGTTTCTGTATATGAGAATAATTGTGCATAGTCCAAAGTTCAGCAAATGTTGCTCATGCAGTCACTGAAAGTCAGAAATATGTACCTAGGATCATGAAAGTCACTTTTAATCTTGATCTGACACTATGAGAAAGATCCATTATGTATACTAATTTCATAGTATCTTCATATATTTCATACAGAAACAGTAATGACACAAAATACGGTATTTTTAGAGTAAGGATTTACAAGATGTCAAGTTACACCTAAACAAAAAAAAATCTAATCAAAATAACACAAGATTTTTATCTCAGAGATTCTGAGGTACAATGTACCTGCTGTGACCACAATATCTCCAAATCCCTCTAACTCCTTCCTAGTCACACAATCACGCAATTAGCATTCAAGACTTGTGGATTAGTCATCTGACATTTCTAAAATTTCTATATGGGGGCAACAGTCTTCCCTCAACTTTAACTCATCTCTTCTGGAAACTGGGTTGAAACAGGACTTTAGGGAAGAAATACTTTAATGAGCTCAATGTACATTAAAATACTCTTTATTCAATCCCCTCTGGAGATGCTATAAAAGAGTCTTCCAGAAATGTGTAGCGTGATAGCACTTTGCAATTTTCTGATAGAAAGCATAAGTTTCTGCATATTGAAGACAAAATGAAATCTTCCAAAACGCTGGGTATGCTCACGTTGGGCTGTTAAATTTTACAGGCGAAATCTGTAGCACTCCCTGTTGGGTGCATATATATTTCATTCTGTGCTAATTAGTGCATAGCCAAATCCAGTTAAGAAGGAACTCACTAGAGTGAGAGGAATTGGGCTGAGGTGTTTGAGACAGGCAACTGACTTCTTCTGTGTAGCATAGATTGTTAAAAAATTGCCACGTGCAGGATCAATAAAATATGTAGTAATTGAAAGCCATACTCAAAGGCAATCAGAATTTTTCTTAGTGCATATAATACAAAGAGAACATCTTTCTCGGAGGTTTTTTTGGTTTATACTTAGTTAACAATCCCATGAGGTGGTCATCAATTATTCTCAGGAGATGGGAGTGGGGATGGTGTGGGGTGTGGAGGGGAAGTATTTTTTTGTTTTGCTTTAAATATAAATTTAGCCATAAAGTATATTTCTGTTTTCAGAAAATTTTATGGGTATAGATGGCTGCAAATTTAAGTCTGCTTTCCAGAAAAAGTAATAATCTTGGGATTTTTATGGGTTTGCATAAAAGAAGAAAAAAATGGCTTATTTTCTTGTCATAAAACTGTATTCTAGAGTATTGTGAAACAAAAGAAAACCAATGAAAACTGGGTAGGGGGTGGCAACATTCACCTAGAACTGAAGTGCTAAAATACGCATATCGAAATATGCAGAGTCACTTATGCTTAAATACAAGAAAGACTGCTTACTAACTCCAATTCTTGTGATTAATATCTAGATTAATATTGAAATAATAATTAAATTTTGTTCTAAGCATGATTCAACTATTGGCCATGATATTATTATTGTCATGACTCTTAATAAAGATAAAACAAATGTTACCCTTAGTATCTTGTTACAGACAAAACAGGCAAAGACCTTTAAAGGAAAGTCAGAATTTGTTATTTTTCTTAATTGAAATCTTAACAGATTAATATAAGATTCATCTTTAGCAGTTCATATTTAATTATTAAAGAATGAGAAACAATAATAATGCAAATACTACTACAGGAATAAGACATAATAAATTTAAATAATCATACAGTTCAACACTCCTCATAATAATTCTTAATATTTCACTGTTGCAAGGAGTAGTAAGAAGGAACAAGGTAGAAAAATATAGCAATTTGCCAGCATCCTTTTGCTTCAAGAAGTTTGATCATGACATCTTCTTTTTCCTTGGGCTAGAATATATAAAATTTTAGGTATTTTTACATTTTGCTAAGACATCTTTCCACCTTTTTTCTTCACTGTTCTGCAAGTGTGCTCTGTGGTGCAATTTACATATGTTAGACACAAACCTCATAGTTTTGTCTGAAATTGGATTATTGTTTCTTCACATGACCATTAGTGAGTAGCTTGTAAACCCAGGAGTTTCCATTGCTAGTCCATGCCCCTACTCAACAAGTGCACTTCTATCCTGCATCTGGCACTGCCACTTCTAGAAGTCTTTGCTGTCATTCCAGGCCTCTATTTCTCTACAATATGTTATTCTATTAAAGCCATAAATCCCCCACTCTGCGCAGAATAACTACTTCTGCTACTACATGTATTGAAACTATGTGTGTACCACACCAAGATACGGACAGGTAGAACAAAGATGCCCATTTGGTTGTTAACAAATCCCTGTTAGAGCTAAACAAAGCAAAAGGAAGGCTGGAGGCAGGTGAAGACAAGTTCAAAGCAAAGCAAGCAAACTGATGAGCTTTAGTCCTGGGGCCTTGCAAGCCCAGTAGAAGTCTGTGACCTCCTGCTAGTGATGGCAGTGCTGTATTCAGAGGACCACAGAGCTTCACACAGAGCATGTTCATTTGCTTCAGAAGGGACAAATTAGCAATGCTGCTACTAGGCAAGTGTATCTGTCAATAAAGTGTTTACATCTCATTTTAATGGCACAAAGAAAGAGTACGTTATTTTTAGTCAGTACAAATACTGACACCATCTGCAATATGCACATTTCTAGTCAGAATAAACTGTTAAGACTTTCAGACAGCTATGTCAAGAAGGTCCTGTTTATTGCAAAAATATCCTTTCACATCATTTTTCTGTTGGCATGCCTAGTAGCAATAGCTAAGATTTGGGAAAAATAACTTTCACGTGTTTCAATATTTAAAAAATACTTTATGAATATTAAACTATTTATTTCTTGGTGTTTTTTTAAAAGAAGATAAGAAAAAAAAGTTGATTGACAGCATGTCAATTAATTGTTACTTTTTCTAGTATGAAGACGTAACACTAACCTGAGGATCCAGCATGTTGGTTCTCATACCTGCCACACATTTGGACTTCTAAGTCTCTGTAAAATCAGCCCACAGACCTGTTTTGGTTTATCTGCTTGTTTGGAGTTTATGGATAAGATTGTTTTACTTGTTTTCAATAATACTTTTCACTTAACTAATAAGCTTTAAATTGTTAATATGTTTATAGTGTGATCTTTAAACATAATCAGAAAGTTATAAGCTCAAAGCACATATGCTATATTTTCTACATTTTGATAATTCTCATGTTTTGATATCTCCAAAGATGAGTGTCCAAACCCTCTGGACAAACTATTCCAATGTTTGGCAGCTCTTACTGTGAGGACAGTTTTCTTGCAAGTAATTGGGAGTTTCTCCTGCAGTTTCTACTTGTTGCTTCTCTTTCCACTGAGCACTTCCAGAAGAGACCAAGTCTGTCTTCTCTCTAGATCCTTGTTAGGCAGTCAGAGGCAGCAATTAAATATCTCCTGAACTTCTGACCTGAGACCCAGCTCTCTCATCTCCACTTTAAGAGGTCTGACAGGATATGGCAGTGGTGGCAGTCCCCCACCTGTTCCTTTGAGACACCTGCTTGAATGCAGTCTGTCTAGTTACTATTCTGATGCCACTTTTCAATGGCAGAAATAGATGAAGTAAAAAAAAGTCAAAGGAAAAAAATTGGTGACTTTAAATCGGTTATAGAATATAGTTCAGCATTGCAGAATTTCATTTTCTCATGTCCTAAAATAGGGGAATTTCTCCTTCCTATACCAGTGTTTTTCTGCACACATTTTGAAGGCTGAAATACTTACTAATTTGAGGGTTACATCCCGTGAAGCCCAAAAGTAACATTAAACATCGTATTTCATTGTTTTCAAAGAAATGTTGCAAGGTTCTTAAAAGATAAATTTACTTTTTTTTAATTGAAAATTGTTAAACACTGGCACAGAACATCAGGAAATATGAATAGAGGAGAAAAAGAAGCTAGTTCCTTCATACATTTACTTAAAGACTATAATAACCTAATTATTCTTTTTATAGGGCAGCCAAATAACATTTCAAAGTAGGGGTCAGGAGGCCTTTGCCTAAATATACATTCAATGTTACTTTTGGGATTGTTTCTTCGACCTGAATCTATAGACAAATATATACTATTTATTGTTTATTCCAGTATTATCTATGCTTTAACACAGAAATAAAATTTCTTTGGCCTTGTTTTTCACATAAGGCTTTTTTTACAAACTTGTGTTATATTCCCAGTTATTCTGTTTCTTGGCAAAGGTGAATAAACCAAGATCCTCTCTAACCACTGAGCCTCCCTACTCTCCAACCCAGGGTTCATTTATTTATTTCAATTGTATTCTCAATTCACCTTCCTTGAAAACAAATGATTATGCAGCCCTTATGGAAGCCTGTGTGTGCTACTGCCTGAGGTTTAGTGTGTAGAATGAAACTTATTTTCACACAGGAGCTACAGCTTCCTGCTTTGTTCCAGAAACTTCTGGTACAAGAATAAAATCTTCTGATATTTTCTTCAGGCCTTTGTCTCTCTTTCCTGTGTTTATGTTTATGTTCCATATATATGACTCCCCAAATTCTTCACACTGCTTCCTTCAAAGTATCCTACAAAATTTTCTGCCTGCAGTTTTTTATTTAACACAAAAGCATTTATTTTTCTACTTGCTCTTAGTTTTCTACTAGTATTGCTCTTGAGGTTAGTGCAGAGACAACCTGAGCATTAAAGCAAATCCTTGCAGCTCTCCTTCATAATTCTGAGAGTATCAAAAAAGGAAGTTAAGGTCAAGGGATTTGCTTTATTTACAAAATAGACAATTTCAGGTTTTTTGCATTAAAAATTATGTGATTTGGTAAGAGAAGTATGGGACTAAGGTCTTGTAGACCCTTTCCTAATGAACAACTCCTCAATTCCAGGCTTGGTTTCAGGCAGCTCTATAGCTTTTTGACTTTTAGTCTTTTCTGAATAGTTTGGTCTGTAGGACTGTGCCCTTTCTGTCCTAGAAGAAGGGTTCTCTATCACACCTATTCTTTTAACTATTTATTGAACTGTGCAGCAGGTCTGTATTGCCAGCTCCTTGCTCCTGCTGAGCCCACCTTGGACTCTCTTACTCCCCATGGGAGAGGCAGTCCTGCCTGGAGTTATCCATTAGAAAGGTAAATGTTGTCTAAACAAAGTCCTTCAAAAAACCACAAGTATAGTGAGAAGAAACATATAAAAGAGGCACTAAAGCTGTGCTTTAAACCACTCTTTAAAAAAAAGTAAATTGAAATGAAATTGGACGCTCATAGAGCAGTGAATGTCTAAGTGCAACACCAAATTAACATGGTGAATGTAAGGCTGTTGCTATTCAGAGTGCTTAATTTTTCGTTAAAATACATATTCACACAGGTCAAAAAAGTTGGGACTGGCAAGAAAAAGACAAAGGCAAATGATAACAATTATTTGCAATGTGTAACTTCCAGTTAACTCTAATCAAAGAATATGTGTGACTTAGGGAGAGTCATAAATTATAGGGAAACCTTTTTATAAGAGTTGGACTTGATGATCCTTGTGGATCCCTTCTGACTCAGAATATTCTGTGGATCCTTGTGAGTCCCTTGCAACTCAGAATATTCTCTGATTCTGTGGTATATCTAATTTTGGAATTGCTTAGATGTGAGTTATTTTTGGTTATAAGGCTACAAAGAGATGAGTGAATGTGACAGTGAGTGTGACAATAAGATTTATTGTTTTTTAAGGCATTTGATATGTTACCTCATGAAACTTTGTTTGCAGTATCAGTTTCAATTGGCTCAAATATTAATATTGTAATGCTTATTGCACATATTTGGAAGTAAAAACAGTTCATAAATTGATCAGACAAATATGAAACTTGGAAATATTTTATAAACATGTATTTGATCACTTGAAGGGAACAAGAAGCCATTAATGTTTTGCAAAGCTATTTTTGTTTTAATAAAAACCCATAAAAACTTGTTTATGATGATATTTTTATTTGTATTTTCCTTCCAGTAATGTAGTTCACAGTCTGGCTTTACTAAAGACTTCCTTTACTCATACTAAGTATGATTTGAAGTAAAATATCAGCCTTTTCAATGTAGTAAAAAAACCTCATAGGGTAGCTATTGAATTTTCAAGTGATAATAAAGGAAACTTAAGAGATCTAAAGTTGGAAACAGTACTTATGAAATTATGTAGACACTTGCTGAGCAATCACGTCTGTGTGAGAATGAAAAGATGGGAAATTTATCACTGACTGGGGGTTATGTGCTACATGAAAAATAAAAGAAATGTGGCCTTGCATCTAAGTTTCTTTCAAGGAAAACTTGTACATTTTCACATTCTTGCACAGAGATAAGTCATCCATCACTTCTGAAAGTAAAGCAAAATTGATGTGGTTTGCTATATTTGATTAGAAACCATTGGGCATGTGCACAAATGAGTAGTGATCTAAGGAATATCAGATTTACCAAGTGAAAATTAGTAACTTTAAAAAAAAATAAAATTACCCTGCAACAGAAATCCCTCTGAAGTGTTATTTAAAAAATCCCAAACATAAATCAAAATACTAACCCTACTTTTTAAAATGGTTTTATTATGAATAACTGATTATTTTTCTGAGTCAATTTTCTGCCTTTTGAGTTTGGTTTTTTTTTTTACTTTTGAAATACAATTGTTTATTTTCTTCTGAATGAAACTGCAAAATATTTTGACAACAATGTAATGTCCCACATCTTTGCAATAGTGAACCTTCATATTTAGGCTGGAGAATAAACACACATTTACCACTCTGACGAATAAAATACATTTGTGTGTACATATATACATAAAAATCTGGGTATCTGTGTACGGAAGTAGATAGTGCAAGTGGAAGTATTTATAGCAAAGTACACATTTTCCATTATCACTTTTTAAAATATAAATCTATGAACAAATCACTTCTATTTTTCGTTATAAGGTAGAGTCATACTTTAAGTTCATGAAGATCAGTTTCTCTTTGTTGAACTGACTCAGGTGAAAGTGGAAAGTATTTCAGACAAAGTCAAGTGAAGGACAGTATTTGAATTGATCAGTACAGTACTGACTCATGGCATTCTTTGTATTTTGTGATCTGCTATTTAAATAACAATTTTTAAACAATAAATATTTAAATGATAATTTCTAAATATCTTCTGTCCTCTCACTAAGTGTGGGATTATTTTTGGTTGCTTGACTTTTTAATTATATATTCTTAGTGCATAGGATGGCAAGACCACACGTAGGTGTTAAAAGTAAGGAGATGGGATACTGAGATGAAACTGGAGTGTTACTCTGGATTATAGGAAACTAAGCAGACATTGGCCTTAATAAACTGTCTTCTCAATTGTGTGAAGCTTCTCGGAAGAAAATTGTTTGAGAAATACATTTTTAAAGCAATTATAAAAACATTAAATCACTAAAGCTGATACTGGTTGGACAACCAGGACGAGGCTGCTGCTGTGTGACAGGACGCACTAGCACCTCTCTTAGTTTTCATTTTCTTCATCTCTCTTCTCTTCTAGAGCTTCCTCTTCATGGTCCAGAGCTCTGGAGACCCTCTCACCCATATGCAAAAAGGATAGTAGTAAGCAAATGAGGAACAGTGTGGAGCCAAACTTTGACTTTTTCTTACAAATAAAAGCATGGTTAACTTTTTGGTTTCTTTAGAGTTTCCAGTAGAATAAATTAGCAGAGTTTACCCTTGATTGGTTTTATATATTGTTATTTACATATTGCTTAGTTAAATGTTGCTGTTCAACTCAAAGGAAAAACACTGGGAAGTTTTACAGGACCAAGAGTAATGTAGTAGGCATTGATTCAAATTATCTTAGTCTCTTGATAAAAACTGATGAGCTTGGAAAAATATAAAGTATATTGTCTTGTTAAGAAAAATCACAAACTCAAATGTACTAGTAACCAAGGAAATTAGTTCAAGTGCTCTGAGACACTTGAGTATTGTCTTTTGTTAAGGAAGTGCCTATTTGCTGTGACAGTCAGCTCTGCTATCCAGCCAGTGCTAGTGCCATCCATTATTATTATGTGTGGAGTTATGAAGAAAAATACAATGACAAGGAGTAAGATGTGCATAAGGCAAAGTGAAGTACTCAGGAATTAGTTAAAGTGTTTGTACAGTAATGGAATGGCAGCCTGAGCTACGGATTTTGATGTACACATGAGAAGCTCTGAATCAGAACTGCTCTGAACCATGGCAACCTGTGTGTTTTATTTTGTGTATTTCTGGCTTAAATACCAAAATTCTTGCAGGACTCCAAAGCTCCAAGTATTGATAAAAAATTTTTAAGTGTTGTAAAATCCATTACAAAACCAATAGATGTGGCAGGCTGGGCTACCCAGCTGGCTTTTTCCATCTCTCTGTTATTTTGTGATATTCCATATTCAGTGGAATGTAGTACTCTCTTGCTCTTATAATACAGTAAAACAATACTACAGGTACAAGAATAGCTGTATGACATGTCTGTTGTCACTTTGTGTTCGTGTGTATGTAAGATGGCAAGCTGAAGGCTGTGGATGTTTCCCTGTCACAGAGACAACTTTCAGCCTTTAAAGCTGGCATTGCTAGTAATTAGATGCACTCATCATGTTTACACTGCAGTTTTGGATTTGAAAGTAGCATTGGTATAGACTTTGGTCTAGATACGTGTGTAAAATTAGCTAACTAATTTAACTAGATTTTACTTAATTTAATCAGTGACTTGGTATTAAAAATAGCTTAAGTCATTATCAATCAAGGAGAGATAAGAACTGGTTATGACACTAAATAAACATTATTTTAACACTCTGATATTGTAAGAGACTAGTATAGTATCTCCCAGTTTGTGGAAAAAACCCAAGCAAGGTGGATATAGCTCACTTCCCGCAGTTTAAATCTTGCGTTTTAATCCTCCATCAGTTTCAATGTGTCACTTAAGTAAGTAGCTACCAGGTGTAACTGTGCCTCTTTGCCTGTTTTCTTTGTTGAAGAATTCAGTTTATTCTTATATTTAATAGACATTTGTAAGTATTTGCCAGTGAAGCTGTGCTCTTCTGCCAAATTTAACGTTGCATCCTTCTGCTCTCTAGTATCTATATTGGTGTTTTCTCTCTTTATGACATATAATCAACTACTTATTCTTTCTTTTTAAGTGGGGCTTCAATTCACTGTTTTATCTCCCTAGTTGAAATGTGGCTGTTTTCTAATTTTCTCCCTTTAAGAACTTTTTCTTTTTTTTTTTTCTGTCATAATATTATTTTAAGAGTGTCTGTTTCAGCAACAATCTGTAGCTCAGGAAAAAACCCAAAGACAAACATTAGCAGAGAAATAAAATCTGAAATGGTGAAAAATTTGAAGCCAGTATGTCTCTACCTGTTTATATTTGAGTACTATTGTTTTGAGAGGAGGAGACTGCAGGAGAAGGCTACAGATCCTGAGTGTTTGGGGGTGAGCAGAGGGAAACACAGCTGGATAAAGGGGTGTTTTCTGTTGGGCCTCATGTCCCAAAGCTGCATCCTCCAGTCCCATAGAGAATATCACAGATCATGTGGGTGCCATCAAGTTAAGCCCTTGGTAAAAATGTGCTATAATTCAAGTTAACAGTGTCTAGATTTACTGTGTTGCAGAGGCAGGGGACTGACAGCAGTAAATCAATGCTTATTTTTCCATTTTCTAGACCCCAGGTGATGTATAAGACCAAATGAAAGAAGCAGCACTCACTTTCAGGTATCCAAATAGCACAGTTCTCATATTTACTCAAAGCTGCCTGAGGGCTGAAACACACTAGTCTAATTACAGTTCTTATAGCAGAGATCATTTGTGAGCACAAATAATACCACAGGAAGCAGATACAAGAAAAACAAAGATAGGTCCTTGGAGATCTAGAAGTCGTGATGGAAAGAGAAAACATTATCCTCTGAAGTGGTAAATTTTGATCTGATGAATAGCAAAGTGTTGAAAAGTATGAGCATTCTGCAGCAGACGTGTTGTTTTCTGATCAGCAGTCTTAAAGCCAACAAAATAAAGGGAAATGGACAAGCAATCTCAGCATACCAAGGCCCAACAAGTGCATGCTTCAGAAGGATAACAGAAATAAGAGAGAGAAAACGCTCTGAATGAGCCCTTTTGGTACAAATACATAGAATGTAAATTTACTGGACTTCTCTAGGGATGTAGAACTAGAAAATGGAAAAAAAAAGAAGATAATTTTCTATTTAAAAAATGCCACTCAAAATTAGTAGACCTTTTGAAGTAGAAGGTCCTTATTTCACAAGAAAGGCAGGGCAAGCCTCAGAATGGGTAAAATCCTACCCTCTTGAATGCGTGGGGTTTTATTTTTCCTCTGAATTTGAAAGAATTATGATTTCATAAAAATCTCCCAGATAGACTCCACAATAATGTTGTCCAGATGAGAGGATTTTACATAAAAATCCTCACTGATGCTACCAGAGATTTTCCTGTACAGATGGGCACCACTGAATCATCTGGCCATTATATTCTCTTGCAGAGGATTTAGTAAGATTGAAGAGAGTTAAAAAATATGGGATAAAAATAGGAGACACATAACTGTTTTGCTGAAAAGAGCTTACAGAGAGGGGGAGGTTCACAGAGGCACTCAAAGCAGCTTCTGGTAAGCATTAATGTAAACCAGTGTCAAAGTGCAATTCTGGATTCTCCCAAGTTGAAATATGGAAAAAGTATTTTTCAGTATTCTTGTTGATTTAATGACTTCACTAGTATGAGACATCAAATACTCTGAACAAGATCAGAAGAATGGATGGCATTAGTGAAGCTGGGAGATTGCAAACCTGGTCCTGTATAACAGTCTTAGCTGATGAAAGTTTCCATGTATTAACTCTAAAATTAATTTGCTCTAAGGTCATTTAAACATTAACAAATTTAGTGCAAATTACGTAATATTCAGATTGAAGAGTTCTCATACAAAATTAAATTGTTCCGTTTCTTTCTCAAATTAGTTCCTCAGGTAGTTGCACTAAAAGCCAGAAGGATACAAAAAGTATCACTCTTAAATCAATTTGACACCAGAGAAAGTTCATATTTCATAAGGAAGAACTGATAATCAAAGGCTCAGGCTGCCTGTTCCTGGAAGCTGGGTTTTCACCATGGATTTGTGATATCACAGGCAAGTTGGAGGTTGCAAAGCACTGTTCTCACAAGAGCAAGATGGACAAGTTCAACAGATTACATGTTTGGAAGTATTATTACTTATTCTACTTATTGAACTAGTTGTAGTGACCTCTTCAATGCTCTGATTCTTCTGCTCCCTTTCTAAGACCTTTGTTTTTCTCAGCGTTGCTACAACAGGGACTAATGTAAGAAAAGAAAGAGACGCTTTTCTTTTAATATGGTCTCCAGGTAATACACTAACACAGTAACAAACAGAACTTAGGTCGTCATAACAATACCTCAGCTAGCTTAACTAGAAAGCAGAAGACTAGCAAATAAAACAAAAGTGCCCAACTCCAAATAGTTAAAACTAGTATTTAGTGAAAACATGTAATTCTTAACAGTTTTTGTAGCAGGCTACAGAAGCTAATGACACCATAGAATGTATTTTTTTCTCCTAAAATACGTTTATGTTTGAAACATAAAGTATGTTTCAAATAATAACATTCATTTATACCTTTGGCTGCTGTTTTGATAACTGCTAGACACGCTTCACAGTCTTTGTGTTAAGCCGCTGACACTTCACAAACATCAGCTATTCTTGGAGAATAGGAGGGGGATGGGGTATGGAATAGTTATCACACATATTTCTGTTTAAGACTGTGTTCAAGAGTTTCCACAGGTACGTCATTCTTTATTCAGATTTAAACCTCCACAAAATTTTCTGTATACCTCTGCGTAAGAAATAGAACAACGTACTAAACTATCGCTACCAAAATCAATGATGTCATTATGGGCATTTTAACCAAAATTGCAGTCACTGTAGGTTAGTTTGAATGCTGCCTTGCATCTCTCTCCTACAATTTTTGACGCTGACTATGAAGCACATCTTTATGCTTACAATTTTTATTGCTGGGTTGACTTTGACTAAAACTCCACACAAAATTAATGAACCAAAACGATTTGCAGTATGTAGCAAGAACTTTAGTTATGGATAATCAGATTCTTGTGGTTTAGTAGTTTGGTAATATTCATTTGAGTTGAATTCTTGTAGGATGAATAAATGTCTATTTGGACATGGTATCTTCAGTCTGATTTCCTGAACATAAGAGGAATCCTCTGACTGTTTTCAAGAAAACAGGAAATCTACCTCAAATACTGGACATACTGATGTTCCACCAAAAAATATTCAACATCCTTCGGATTAGGTGGTACAGGGGAATTCATGTAAACTTGTTTCCTAGAAGAAAATGTGGGCAAAACCTTAGTGATAAGGATGAAACGTAAAGGAATAACACCTGGTGTATTTGTATAATTAAAGGGGTCAAGAACTTGGAAATTAAGCATTATAAGTATAATTTTGAGGTGTATACTGAATTTAGAAAAAAAAATTACGTGGCTAAAATGAAGTAAAAATATAAATAAAGTAAAAATAAAGACTATGCAATTAAAGACTATCACTATATCAGTAATTTGTTTTTCAGTATCATGAAAATGTGATGCTTTCCGTATTTGTGAGTTTATTATATTTTTAGTAATTTAATTATTATTACCCAAGAGACCATTAAAGTCAACAGTGGTTTTTACAGCCACAGTCCACAAAATCAGAAGAGTTAATCATCCTCTGTAAGGAAAGAACATGTGATTAGATGCTTCATTTTAAGTATATATCAAATTCTAAAAAGCAAACAACTTCAGTTCATCTTGGTTGGGATGAGGTATAATATTTGAAATGCTCATATCTCTCAGGAGAGCACGTTTTAAAAAATTCTGATCTGCATTGTGCAGTGTAGTCCATAGATGTCCATAAGATGCTTTTATGTATGCTGTTCACTTCTGAGTCATGTAAACTTGCAAGAAAAGGAGGAAAGCAATGTAGAGTGAATGTTTAATGTTCTACAGATCGTTCCACTTGTTAATTTTTTCCATAACACAGATTACACTTCTACATTTCCTCTTCAGAACGCTGCATGTGCCAGATATGATGTAGCACACCAAAGAGTTTCTCCTGTTTCATGTTTGATGAAAAAGGCACAAAAGGAAACAAAAAGGAAACAAAAAGCACAGCTGTTAATGCCAGCATGAAATTTTGAGCTGTATGGGGGATGAAAAAATAGAATGTGATAAGGTGTGCCAAAATACAACCAAAACTTGAGAGTTTTCTAATTATTTTATGATTATCTAATCAAAACACACACTGCTGGAAGAACTCAAGTAGAACAGGGATGATTATTCCTCAAGTCTTGATGCTTAAAATTAGGTATCTGAATCTTCAGTTAGACTCTAAAGGAGTATATCAAAATAATTGTCTTGTTGCTTTAGAGTTCATTGAAGGAAACAACCTAAGAATAGTCTCAATCATATGCTAAATAAAAAAAAAAAAATTGCTCTACTTTTAAAATCACTGGAGTTGTCCTTTCTAGGAGATATGGAAGGCTGGATCAGGAAAAAAGATGACTACTCATAAAAGGAGAAATGTTTGGTTGATGAAATATCTGTAGTCATAGTTGAATTCCAAGACAGACAACAGTTCCAAAAGCTGCAAGATGGAATCAGTTGTAAAAGTCAGTTACAGCTTGGATCAGTCCAAATTTTACTTAATTCCTTCAAAGAAAACACATGGAAAGAATCAATATAAACTGAAGGGTGTCTTGGGATAGTTTTGCTAATACCACACAGAAATTCGTCTGTCCAAAACAGGCTTTATGAACTGACCTGTGTACAGTAAACTGCAGACTAGTCATTAGGATGTTAAGACCTGTTGGATATATATATGTATAAAGAAAAAGGGCAAGTTGTATAGTGACCTTATTTTGGGTTTAATTACAATCAATTGTATGTTTCAGATGGGTAATGAATGAGGGATTTGAAGAAAGATCTGAAAGGTAGAGTAGAATTTTAAGCAGGTTGCCCATACATTGAGGTGAGATTTACTGAACAGTCGTTATTTATAGATTTGAAATGACACTTCTGCATCCTAACGTGAAGGATTAGTCTGATGAAACTGTACTTCGCAAATATTCCACAGAATTGGATAGAAATAAAATCCACACATCAAAATATGTCTAAATAACCCATATGATTTAACTTCTTTGTTAATATGATGATGCACTTTTTCATCCTTTCCCAGCTATGACTTAATTTTGCAGCCATCACTCTGTTTCATATGTAGTTGCACACAGGTTTATACATAGTCAGATAGATCCACCGGACCAGCTGCAGTCTTAGTTGAATAGATCTACAGGCAGAAAATCAAAGCATTTCCTGTAATAGTGCTCTTAATGTTTGAAAATAGATATGTTGCAGCAGTTTCATTTTTCTGAACTGTTTGCTTAACTCTTTCTCTTCTTACAGTGTTGTTGGAGTGCTTTAGCATATTCACAGCATGATAAACTTGGCTTTGTTTCTGCATATTTAGTTTTAGAGTGAGGCTACTCCACTAAATACAACTGTACCAAAAATTAGAAAAGAGTGAGAGCATAATCTCCACAGAGATAAAACTATATTTTATTTTAAAACTGTATTTCAAAGTATATTTGCACTAAAGCTGCACTGCCAGTAGGTTGTATATTATCTTAGTCTGCTTTGCTATTCTAGCCCCGTCTTGGCAGGGGGGTTGGACTAGATGACCTCCAGAAGTCCCTTCCACTCTAAAAATTTTGTGATTCTGTGACACACTTGATTTAGTGTTAAACTACCTACTGAGTTATTTCTATGTTGCATGATGGGGTTAGCTTCACTCTTACTAGTTACTACTACATGTTGAAGGAAGATTGAGAGAGATTTGGTGCATCCACAGACACATAGACTAAAATATGGTCCTATGCGAACAGCAGTTTTAAATAAGAGAATGTAATTTTACTATGCTTTTATGGCTGGTCTAAGCAATTCTCCTAATAGGCCTTTGTACTGCTTGGCACCTCTAAAAGGTTTGAGTGCAACATGATTTTATTTTGAAGAGCTTTGGGTAATTATTTGCTATCCAGTCATATTGTTGCTAATTCCACCATAAGCTTCATTGGTAAAGCCTATACATAGTGCAAACGCATTGTGCTTTTGATTTCTTTTTATCAACTGCATTTTGGGAGCGCTATCTAAAAACTGAGCAAATATATTGCATGGATATCTCATTAATTTTGCCATTTCTGTATCTGCCAAGTCACTGGTTCTGAAATACATTAATTATTTCAAATTTATCTGGGAAACCATTAGGTGAATATATTTTCATCTGTAGACAATTTTTAATAGATGATTATCAAGATTACCAATTTACATTGGGTTTATTCTTTTCTGTAATAGATATAGACATTCTAATATGACTTGGAAATTGTTATTTTCAAGCAGATACTGAACTCAGCTTCCTTAGTTCTGCAATTCAGAGTGACAGTTTTTGTTTACAGTTTCCTGTTTTTTGGAGGAAACAATTAATGATTCATCTCTCTTTCTTCTTTGAGTCTTTAATTTTGAACAAAATCTTGCTGAGTGCTTTCCATTAAAAAAAATAGCAGGTGAAACATGAGGTGGTCTCATTATATTTCTTTCCCCTTTCATCAGTATCCTTTGTACTGAGTTTTCTTATCCATTCTGCATCTCTAGCCATTTCACTTATTCCAGGAATTTAATTCTGTTCTCTCTTCCTCCATCTCACCTGCTTTTTTCTCCATTCCTCAACTCTTCTTTTGTCTCTAAGTCATTTCTTGTTATCTCTACTTCCTGTACTCAGCTGTCCAGAGAATCTTTTTGTCTGTGATCTTGTCTTGCCATTTAACTAACCTCTTTGGTGGTTCCAGTGATGTTTCTCTCAGGAAATACCCTTTCCTGAGAATGTAACTGTCTGTCCCTCAAACCCTTGTCTTCTGCCCCTATTTTAAAGTTGCCAATTCCATACTGGTTGTAAGCCACTTTACCTAATCCACACCTCTCTGTCTAGACCACAAGTTTAGATTTTTTTCTATCACCCCTCAAAACTGTGAAAGACACCAATACATGGCGAGTAAAAAGCCTCCCATATGAAACATGTTACTAGTTTCAGAAGACTAAATTTATATTGTGCATGATTGAAGGTGGAGTAAGGAGAGGCTTTCTGGGTTTATTCACCTGGTTGCTGCCTTGAAACTTGACTTTTGCCTCTTTGGTGCTCAGTAAATCACTAAGAACAAACACCTCATAGGTGATTAGCAATTACATGTGCTTGCAGAAAATAGCTTTTGCAAGTAAACGTTGTCTCACCTGTATCTATTCACTGAATGAAGAGCTGCTGGAGAAAACCGCTGGTGGTGGACAGAAATTGTTCTAGAGTATACAGATAAGTGCAAATTTAGTATGAGTATTGCACCTGCATTTCAAACCTGATGATTTATTTAGCAACTTGGTAGCCTTTTATTAAAGCTTTCTAATGCACATTTACATGAATGCCATTTGATATCTTAGCTATCTATACTTGCGAGTAGCACCTAATATACTTTTATAATGTGCGCTATGAACTGTGTAAACCTCTGAGTTCTGAAACTTCAAAACGATGTTGGCTTCCTGACTGAAAACAAGTAACTGATTTAGCAGAGAAGCAAATGTAAAAGCGTGGTATGTATTCTGATCCTGCTTCAAAATGTTGACAGTGTAACTGTACTGTCTCTATCTCTGGGGGTTTTTAGTGAAATAACACCGTGTGTGTATATTCTGTAGCACACGCTGAGCAAAGCGAGCACAGCAGGCATTTTTACAGTGACTCTAAGTATTTTTCCCGAATCAACAGCATTGGATTACATCAGGCAAGCAGTACCATTTATGCTAAAAGGCGTGCTACTGTGATTTTTCTGAACTCTCTTTAAAGTTCAGTTGTGTGTCTTTTTCGATTGTACTGAAATATTGGATCATCACTATTGATGACTTGTAATCACTGCTTTTAAATGGACATGTTGATTGATAAGGCAGGATTATCATGTCATTAAGAATGAGTAAGAAATAGGAAACTTCTGTTCCCAGCAGTGCCCCAGATTTTCTTTGTAACTGCTTAAACAGCTTAGCCTCTCAATATTTTCCCCATTTAAGCAAAAAGAGGGCATCAGTGTTTTCTTTTCTTGTGGAAGTATACAGAAGTAATGTGATCTGTATTTGTGAATAGTAGTAAAGTAATCAGATGTGTTAAGGATAAATACAAAATTTTCTTTTATTATAAATTTCAACAACTTCTTTGTAACTGCTTTTAAAACCAAAATAAGATCTTATTTTTCCGAGTTTTGTCTTCCAAATTTTATTATATTCATGTGTGACTGGGTAATCCTTTTCAAATTTCTGTAAATCCACAAAAATGATGAATAAGATCCTACTTGGCCTATTTCTAACTTCAACAGAAATTACATGAAGGGTAGGATAAACTACAAGAAAGGAGGTCTTTTAACTGAATATTTAACAAGCTGTAATGCACCGTTTTTTGGGGTTTTTTTTCCTTCTTGAGTAAAGAACTTGGAGAAAATCTGATTTTTTTGGCAAACCGAATCTCAACTTTTCAAATGGTACTTAACTGCTAAAAATAGATTTTTCTACATATAATTGGATAGTATGTCATATGTAATTAAAGGTCTGTCACTTTAAATTAATTAAGTTTTGAAGTAGAGCTGGTTGATTCCTAAATTGGGTTCATTGAGAGGTATAAAAACTGAAGAGTTCCAAGTAATCATATTGCATCCCTCATATTATTTAAGAAATGTGTGCTTATTAATATTTAACACCGTATTACTGGCAGGAGTAAGTTGGTTTCCTCTGAATGTCAGAGTTTATAGAGTGACCTATGAAAAAGAAGGGAAAATGAAATAAAATGAATAAAATGTGTGTGGAATAAAAGACTACGGTTTTAATTTTGTCCCAGGAACTACTTTATAAGTAAGAAGTATGAATACATCCTTTTTCCGCATTAGGATTTACCAACATGAAGCTGTCATACTGCCCCGTTTACATCACATCATTCCTCTGTGCAGAAGCAGTGGCAAAATGGTTAGAAATTAGTTTCCAGGGGATGAAATTTCCATTTTTCTTGAACTGCTTAGCTCTATTTTTTTGTTCTTATTCAGACTGTTAGAATGCTGTCTGGAAAGACAAAGCAGGATTCTGGCTGCGTAGAACTGTGAACTAACTGATATGTAGAATAATGACATTGTCTCCCTGCTGGAAAGTTCACTGCATTCTTTACCATATGTAGTTGTTGTAATATGGGTATGAACCTTTGATGAAATTTATCTCCTAAAGAAGTGAGAAATTCTGCTGTATCAAAGTCACAAAGCCAATAAGCCAGAATACTTGTCCCATTTAATATTCCTTGTGCTCTTCTGGGACAAGCTGATGGCTCTCAAGGAGAGACAGGGTAAGATGTGTCTACATATCTTATTATATTCTCCTCTTGTTCTCTAGAACTGTAAGAAATGTCTCTTACCCTGTACAGATATCAGAGTTCACAGACCTACTTGCTTCAAAGTCAGTAAGCGCATTCTTTGAAGAACTGGTTCCTTTGTATTCTTAGTACGACTCGGGATGGGATCAGATACATGATGAGATACATGACTAGGAGTGCATTAGGCTACACAACAGTGTATATTAATTCAGACTTTTGTTCCAGACATGCAATCATTATTTTTATTGGCTTATTCCCTTGGAAAACCCACTCAAAAACAAGTGATTGTGCTTTATCTCTGTCACAGAGATTTAGGGCAAATGCAGGAACTTTCAGATTGTATGAGGAATTATTCTCTAGTGCTGTAATGATCAGACAATTCATGGATGCTTACAGACTGCACAGGGCATTTGAATTTGAGCTGAGCCCTGGCACAGAAGTCTGCATGTCTTTTCAAAATTTTTTCTGAAATGTAGTTCCTATAGTAATGCATAAAATGAACAAAAGGATGATACCTATCCCCTGCTCAAGGGGATTTTTATTGGTTTGGAATAGGTTACCTAAACTGGAGTGATAGTGGATATTAACAACTTGGCAGTGTGCCTCAGCAGCAGGTTAGGTGTGTTACTGTTCTGGGTTTGGTGCTGGTGGTTTTTAACAGGGTATCAGACAGTTCTCCCTAGAGTTTGTAAGTGACTGTTACAGGTCACTGACTCTTGGAAAACACAAAAAAAAAAATGTTGAAGGAAGAGAGGCCCTTACAGAACTTTTGCTTAAAAATAAATCCAGCTTTATGAGGCTGATATGAGGTGCTTCCTACTTCACTGATAAAGTTTCAAAAGCTATCTTTTCTGTAAAATAAGTAAAACAACTGTTTTCTGTCACAGGCTAGCTAAACTCCTAGCTACGCACTGTAGAAATCCACACTAGAAATCACCTGTGTGGGACTTCGAGGAAATGAGCTATAGAATAGAGGATATTCTGTGTTAGTGGACAGAAATAAATCAAACAGCAAATGAAAATGAGACGGTAAATAATCAGAGATGTCAGGATTACTACCACAGAACCTCATAGATCAAAAATCAAAAATCAAAAAATCTAAAGAGTTTGAAAATCTAAATATCTAAAAATCTAAATAGTTTGGAAAAACTAACTTAGAGTAAACAATCCTAACCCAAAGACTTTGACATCCTTGTCAGTACGTAATTCCTATGAATTAAATTTCTCATTATGCTTTTAGTAAAATTTTAATGCAAAATACTTTTTCTATGTAAACACAGCATGATACATTTAACTGAATACACATTTAAGTAGTTAAGAGCTGCCAAATTCTGAAATGTAGAGTATTAGCTCTTTGCCTTCCATCAGTGAATACTTTCAGCTGTGAAGTTTTCTCATTTGGCCATTTGCTTTAAGTGCTACAGTCAATAGAATGAGGACTGCTCAGAGAAGAAAAAAAAAGCTTGAATTAATGTTCTTGTTTAAATCTTGTACAAAGATTCTTACCCTTTTTACAGGCTCTTTCTTTGGCATGCAATGCTAAAATTCCCCAGTAGGTGCCCTAAGAGATCTCTTTTAAATGTTATAACTAGGCACTGAAATTGAGTATCTGCAGCTTTCTCTTTGTGAGATTTTTTTTTAATAGAATCTGTACTATCTACTATTGAGTGGTATTATGCTTTCAGATTTCAACGATAATGAATAATGAAATTATTTGATCCCAAATGAAGTTGGAAAAAATCTAGATAATACGAAATTAAATATTTATCCTCATTGCCTAATTCTTTTCCAATAGTAATTTTTAATGTGGATATTAATCCTGTAGTGTACTATCTCCTTACTGTTTAATCAGTTGTTACTTTATTTTGACAAGATGAGAATGGGGACAACGTCATCTTGTCAGAATCACTATCACTGCAAAGCTGCTACACACTGAAAGGAATTTATAGCATTTATTTTATTAGAAATAATGAAAAAATCTACAGATCTAACCTCAGAGCCTAGGCTTCTCCCCCACACACTCCGAGTTGACATCTGTTATTTTGTGGTATGCATTTGAATTATTTTGATGAATTTCAAAGGTAGGTTTCTTGTGCGTGAACAATAATGTGTATTTCTTTTATTTGGGTCCCTTTGTGAGAACTGGCTTTGAGGAGATATGGGGAAAACCTTAACGTGCCTTTATGATCCTTGTTGCCATTTGGGAGATCTCCTGTGACAGATGGTTGGCACAACCTTTCTTCAAGCCACGAATAAGCTAATTTTCTTCAATGCCATTTGCCAGTGTCTGTGATTCTGGTGCTCACGATACCCTGCTGTTATAAAAGCACTGGTCCAGGCCTCAGTGCATTTCTCGTGCTTTTTGTTCAGGACAGAGTTTATAGTGGATGCACTATCATCTTTCATTAAAACATTGAAAAGACATTGAGTGAATTAGACCAGTGGAAAATGAGGGAAAGATGTGTGTCCAAACTTCATGCTGTGTGTGTGCAAGAGAGAGAGAGAGAGATTTGGAGGTTTATTCATGCTATCTAATATCAGAGCATCCTGAGAGTTCCTTTGCTGTCATTGACTTCAAGCTAATCAATGATCTTCACTAGTAACAGCTGCACTGGAGGGGCAGCTGTTGTCTTCAAATAAAAGAGGAATAATTGGTTAAGAAGAAGTGGAAATTAAATCCTACAAAGGGCAGTACTTTGGACTGTTTATTTTGAAATAAGATTTCAGTATTTCTAGAATTTATCGTACCTAAAACTATGTTTGATATTGAACTACAAATATAATTGTGTTTCAAGTGTTGCATAATCTTCATTCAAAGACAAAAGTAATTCTTCTTTTTAAGTCTTATTTACTACATTGTAATTGTTGGGCTAGTTTGAGACAACAAATTAATTAACATTTAGTAGTATCAGATATTAATATCCTGAATTTTTTGGTAACTATTAACGGGAATGCTTTTCAATTCAAATGTTTAAAGATAGATCACAGAAAAATAATTTTTTTTTATTGAACTTGCTGGTGGTGAGGGGTACCAAGCCACACAGAAGTCACTGGAATAATCTAAAGAGTAAGTAACAAGGCAAGTTTTTGAAATGTCCTATTTTTGTCCCTTACTGATTATTAACACAAAATCCCAAGCACAAATTAAAAAAAAAATTAAATTAGTTGTACTAGAAGTACTAGTGGTTGAAAAGCCAAGAGAAGAAAAATAGTCACTTCTGAAAAACTATGCTTACTCTCTAATTCTGCATTCATTTTGTGTGCAATGCTGTTTACAAGGAATACAAACCCTTCTCCATAATTTTTTGCAGTAGAAAAGGAGATACACATTAGTCAAAGGAAGTGACTATTGTTCTAACTTCAGTGAGTTATGGCTGGGTTGTAAAGTGTAAGAGCAAATGTTCTAGACTGTCCTGATTTTTGACTGCTAACTGGTGTTAAACCATGGCATGGACACATACTGAATAGGTTGCTAAAACAACTTTAATCATCTATTATTTGCATTAACTTCCCTTTAACATACAGAGACTTTGGTCTTCTCTTTGTCTTGCATAAAATTTCCTGCTGTATTGGATAGTATATTAAGCAGCATCTCATAAATACAAAATAGAGAATCTTTATTATTTGTATCTATAGCCTAAACAAACATAAACCACCTTTGAAGTTCCTCTGTGTTTCTCATCTTTACAAGAAAATGCCACTGCTTACTGCATGCATTCTCCTCTGCCCAATGGGAAATGCTTCAAATATAGTAATTGGGGTAGAAAGAATAAGAGCCGAGCATAACTGATTGTCAAGCACATGGGGCTCAGGAGCATACCAAACTGAAAATTGTCTGGCACACTATGTGGGAACTGCCAGATATGATCATAAAGTATCCAAATTAAGGTTATGGAAACCAGAGATATACTACTAAGCAGCAATAGTGTCTCTGGACTAGTAATTAATTGTCAGGCACAGAATAAGTTCTTCATTACAATAATATATATTGGTCTGCATTACATCCAATAAAGTAATATCCCAGTTACTCTGTGGATGAAAATGTTTGAACTGCAGAAAGTGATGATATAATGTATGGGTCACAAAATATAACAAGAATAAAAAAAAATTCATTCACCTTTTTTTTGTGTCTGTGTGTAAAAATAGAGCCGATAATGTAAAAAATGGAGCTCACAAGTAATATCCATTAAGCAGAAGACAGAAAGATGTCAGGATGTGAATAAACAGAATTTATTTTCCAACTATGGTCTGTAGCTGATACACATCTAAATTAGAGGAGAAATTAGAAAAAATGTATGTGCTAAAAATAGGTTAAAGTAATTTTAATTAAATATGAGTTTTTAAATTGAATACCTCAGTGAGTTTACAAAGAATAAAGATGTGCATGATCAGATAAACTCAAAAATGCAAGAATGCCAAGATACCTTAATGTATTACACAGTTGTATCATTATTTACACTGAAATTTAGGAGTGCAAGTCCTCACGATGTACAGAGATTTTCAGAAGTTTTGAGGGTCTTCCATATGCTATTTTGGGGATTCATTGTCTACTAATTTGCAAAGCCAAGCAGTAAATTATGATATGTCAGACCTTGCGTGATTTGACCGATTTCCTGACTACTTCAATAAATGGATTATATAAGACATCTACATAATTGTTGATTGTTCGTTTAATGTACTTTCAAAATGGCAAAGGAGAATGGATGAACAAGGTCCCTATTCACCCCCACAACATTTCAATTTCCCCTCAGTTTTGAACAAGTCAGTTTGGGGTTTACCTCTGCCCCAGGAGAGTTTCTGGTGCAGCCGTGCTAGTAGACTGAGTGTCAATTTTGTATTGCAAAAATTGTTCTTAAGTAGTGCAATTATATTGTCTGTACTTAGCAAAAAAACTGAGAGGGCTTAAGAGAAAAATGAGGGGAGAATTAAAATAACAGGGTTTCAGAAATGCAACCCACAAGCTGCCTTCATGATAACTGGCAATTAGAAAGGGTTGGGTCAATGAAAGTCTAGTTTATTTGGCTTTATATTCCACACTCTGTGTGTCAAAGTTAATCATGTTTCTTCTTGCAGTGCCATGACCTAATTAACAGTCCAGTAAGAACTCCCTCACGAAATAGTAATAAGCTAATTCAATCCAACCTATCCTCTTTCATTATTTCCTATGTTACGTAGTTCAGTTTTTAGGTATGGTATTTGCCTAATTTTGTTTCTCACTATTTGTTTCTCACTATGTGTTCATTCCACATGTAGACACAAGTGTAATTAACCTAGAAAGCTGATGTACGTCAGAGCAGCTGACCTCTGTCTGGCTTTACCCTAGCCATGGGTGATTTAAAGACAGTTTAATACTTTAATCTGTAACGTATTTTCCCAAAAGGCACGAAACAGGTAACCTATAATGGCATGAGGAGTAGATACTTAATTTTCATAATGATTTCACATTGAAGATGAAGGAGCTGCTCTTTAAATGCAGTGGAATGGATAGTAAATTAATTTAAAAGTAATAAATCTGAAAACTAAACCTGTTATCTCACAATAAAGCAGATTCAAGTGAGACTTCAAAATACTGTTCCTCTGCTTGATTTCATATAAATGTATTTCTAAGGTTTTAGGCAATTAGCTTCCAGTTGGACTTTTTGTTTTGATTGTTCCTGTTCATGCAAGGTTACCTCTTCTCCTGCTTATAAATGGAGCATGTAATTAATGGTCTTATCTCAAGGTGATTTTTTTCCCCCCTTCTGTTTTGTATAACTAAATAAGATTCCTAGTCACATGTCCACGTTTCTGACAAGGGTTTACCGGGGACCTCTACCTTGGCACTCAAGCGCCTAAATCTGGTGTGGACGCTAGGGATTACCGATACAGGTGTACAAAGCCTCAGCGTACCTGAGCTTTCAGAGAGCCCGTTGATATATTAAAGCTTATGAGTATTGTATAACACCCCCCCTGCTTGAAACACGCCGGCACAACACTCCTCTGTGCTTCAGGGGGGAGTTACTCGCTGTTTCACAGCAGTTGCTCTTCTCGCTGCTGGCGCCCGCGCTGCCATCTGCCCGGGCGCTGGGTGCCGCCGCCCGGGGCCCGGGCTCCGTGCGCACCGCGGGGAATAGGGAGCGGGGCCACGGCCCTGCGGAGAGGAAGCCGAAGGAGGGATTCGGTGACCTCTGCCGGGGTAACAGCCCCCTGCGTGGGCAGGGAACCCCTCGGCGAGACGGGCTGGGGTACCACGAGCCGTTCTATCCCCCTGCCCCGTAGAAAACCGCAGTAAACCATAAGAAGGAGGCGGTAGTTGAGCGCAAGTTTGGGAGCCCGCCCGGCGCTGGGGGCGGNTGCTGAAGGGCGCCCGCGCCGCCTCCGCGGCCGCGGAACCGCTCCCCGCGCCTGCTCCCGCTGGGAAGCGCCGTCACGGGAACTGCGCCGAGTTTGCTCCGGACTAGTCGCTCGCTCGCTTGCTCACCGGATCGCGGCGGAGCCGCTTTTGGCTTTGTTAAAGGAAGAAGTGTTCCTCTCTTTGCGATTTGCACGAGGACCCGTCGAGCTGGGGGTTTTGTTTTATTCCCGTGTGGATTTTAGTGACTCTTGGACAAGGTAAGCAGCGATACCTATATATATATATATATACACACGCAGACACACATTTTTTTCACGTAAATGGTAGCGGGGTGCTGGATGGGATGGAGGAGCTGGCAATTAAAGGCAGAGCAAAGTTGGAAGCTTGGTAGCCCTTAGGTCAGTGTAGGGGCAATGCTTGGAAAAGGGGTGCAGCTTTCAGTGAAAAGGGCTCCATAAACAAAAGATGAATCTGAATGAAAAGTTCAAGGCTTATTTTTATTGAAAACTGGCTCTCAGGGTAATTTTTAAATGGTTGAAAATGTTTTATGTTATAAATCTTGAATATTATAGAAAGATCTCAAAGGTATTACAGAACCTTCTTTCTATAAAAACTGATTTGGGGGGACTGGAGAAGCTCTGGTTGATTCTGTCTCGGGGAAGACAGGATATGCGAGGTCATTCTGGGAAGTAGAGAGTAAAGTAGGAATTAACGAGGATTTAAAAGCAGAGCCCCATGTTGCTCTGTGTTCTTGTGCGTGCCTGTATGAATGTAACAGAAGGATGGTGGATACCCTGTTACTTGACAAACAATTCAGCACTGTAACGCTGTCAGCTTGTGAAACAGCACCTTTATGAAAGGGATCATCATCACCCCTGCCTCCAAGGTCAATGTGGGGTGTGTGTGTCTTTGAAAGTTGTGGATTTTTTTTTCCTTTTGGTGTAGGCTGAACATCAGGCCTGCTTCCAGGCTGCAACTAGGCATAAATGCAAGTCTTGTATTTAATAATATCGTATTATGTTGCATTTATAGGACTGCTGTTGTCAGTAATTGAATAGAACTGAGAAGTGTGGGCAGATGTAATGTCTTTTTCTTTCAGCAGTGTTTAACATTTTGTGAGCTTGGTAAGGAGCTCTGCTTCACAGAGGAGTTTGCTGCTGCTTCTGTGAGTTGTCAGAGTTGTGCACACACAGAGCTCAGTGCTACACAGGGATTTCTGCACACGCGGAGCTGAGCTCCATGCAGGGATTTCTGCACACGCAGAGCTGAGCACCACGCAGGGGTTTCTGTCTGAGATTAAGGCTGATTCCAGAGGGAATACGCTGCTAGCCAGTGCTACTGAGATAACTGAACATAATAAGCAGGCAAATGAGGTCCCCACCTTGTGTTTTTCAGTATTACGTAGCACTTCATACTCTTTTGGTTGTGATAAATTTTCTTAGGAACTGGGACCTAAACCACAAGTGTTTCTCTACACAGTTGTCCTGTACAAGTGCTAGCAGTTGTAGTAGCTGTGAGTGTAAAGTAACTTTTGTTGATGAGATGAAGCTGATGAAAAGAGGCTGCTCCATAGTATTGCGGCATTTTTTTACTTCTGCATCATTTCCTTAATGTTAAGGTGGGTTCTTTTTGCTGAATGTTTGTATCAGCTAGAGTATAAAGATAACCATCAGGCAGCAGCACAGAGCTACTGATGGGTAAAGTTGAAGGCTAGCAAAATGAGGAGAAAGTACTTTAGGGTGCCAAGTCTTTCATTATGTTTGGGAAGAATTAGGAAATATGTTTTATTGTTCTCTTCCCCCTTCCCCTTTCCCCAGTCATAAAACAGCTCTCTTCTTCCTCTCTTAACAGTAGGGAATGAAAGTTTATTACACAGCACTTGCACTGGTTGCAAGCCTTCATTACCAGTCTGTCCATCAGCTAAGACAGCTCTTATCATCTGTCATTGACATGAATATTGATTTGCTTTGAAATATTTTGATATAATTTTAAATGATGGCTTTTAAGGTATGGAGATTCAGGATATTTACTTTTTGAAGTAGGCATTACAAAATTATTTTGAAAAAGTTATTTTGATCCATGTGGTGCAGACACTACAATAATACTGAGGGGAAGAAGGACCCACAGCAGAACAACCCCAACCCACTGATTATATATCCAAACTTTTAATGTTTATACAGGGCCTGAATCTGCAAATCATTGTTCACTTGAGTGGTCTTTATTCCTACGCATAGTCTTTTTCCAGTTAACAGGACTATCTCTGTTATTACATGATTAAAAGTGATTGACCTTTCTGAGATCAGTCATTTTACCAGCATCAATCAGATGATAAACTTTGATGCAAAGACATTAATTCTGTGCTTTTAAATTTATTTCTTATATCTGATTGTATTTTCTGTGTAATGTTTTGACGTCATTTGTATTAGGCTGCTTTATTTGATAAATCGTGTTTGAAAACTGGGTATTTGAAATGACACATATACTCCGAAGGAGGTAAAATGGCACTGCTATTTTTCAACAAAATGGTGTTCTAAATATATGTATACATTAAGTGTGGTCCATAGCCATTTTGGTCATTGGTTGTAACTAGAAGAAGTCTGTCTGCAGTAGTAAACCTTGTTCAAGCATATTTGTAAACTTGTAAGAATATGATTTTGTATAATTCGCAGTTCCAAGTCCTTTATCAAAACCACACAAAAGCTGTTGATGCCTTGACCAAACAGCTGACTACAGAACTAATGCAAAATCAGGGAGGCACTCTTAGGACTATTGAAAATGTCAGCATATGCACAACCCTGTCAGGGGTCCAAAGCTTACTTTTTCCAGTGGATCACTTGGTTATTTGCTGGTTTAAGGCTTTGACAGCAAATGGTAATCAGTAAAAGCCCAAATATTGTGGTTGCTCAGTTCTAGGTGTGTTCTAGATCTACCTAATCATGTCAGTTTTTCATTCTCATTTTATGTGTGTGTGAGTTTATCCAATAATCCTCAGTATTTGTTTAAAAAGAAATATTCAATCTTAGAAGAAAAGAGCTGTTACAATCACATAAATTGTTATATTTCTTAGAAAAATGCATGCTGCGCCAAACTATGACTTTATATAACATTTCAGAAAATACAAATTTTCTGTCACTCTTCTCTTTTAGAGACTATAAAATAATATTAAAAACAAGGCTCTGCTCACTTTTTTTAGTTTCAAATCTAAAGATGGAGCTCCAATAGGAATAGTTCTTCCATTTAACAGATCTGAACTTGGCTTTGATATCTCAAAGGTAAGAGGTCAAATGAAGTCTAGGAAGTCAATTCTGATTATTTTTTTCCAGACTGGCAAATATTATGGGATAATTCTGGACATTAAATATTGCAGGAGTGAATCACTGGCTCAAGGGTAAGCAGTGAATCAAATGGTAGTCTTGACTTTGTTCTACAGTTTTTCTAAGCAAAAGCAGGACCATATTTGTTAACTAGTCAGTGTAGCTTGGTCTGTTATCCTACATAATTTTAAAGTAAATAGATTAGTAAGTTTGGTTGTAAATCTGTTTAATCCTGTGTTTTAGTTCAAGCTTTTTTTTTTTTTCCAACCTTCTGAAGCATAGGGAATAGCTGTCAGCAAATGAAAAGACTGGAAACTTGCTTGCATATGATATTATACATATTTAATACAGCATGCTTTTCCCTGCCTCTTGGTAGACAGAAAAGACAAAGAACAACTTTATATTACCAGAAGAGCAGCAAGTCAAATATTTTCTCTGTAATAAAGCGACATTTGGAAAGCTGTGGGTTGACCAAGAGTAGTGGTTGTCTAGCACCTTTGAAAATAGTGCCGTGTGAAACTCCCTCTAACACCTCCCATATCAAGGGTTACTACTGCCCAGGAACAGTTTTAAAGAGAAATCAAACCCACAGCTTTATTCTCTTCTGTGCTATTTTACAAGTTCTTTCTTTAGGTTTTGGGTTGAGTAACCTCTAGTTGCAAAGACTTGTGTCCTGGTAGGTTGTGTTCCTTTCTAGCAGGTGCATTTATTAACAGATGTGTCTTCATTTGGATGGGCCAGTGCAGATGAAGAAATTTCTGCACAGTTACTGTGGCAGAAGAACTTCAAAAAGGCTCCCTAATTGCCAGTATCTCTCGTTTCCTCTGTGCCATTGTTACTTCTGTTTGTATTGGCTAAGTATACTGGCCAAGAGAGGTTGCTGTGGTTTAGCCAGATGTGATTCCTTACCAAGTGGGGATGGGAATGACTTGAAATGTGTATTTGTTATCTATCTTTAGCTTTATTTGATTGCGACGTTTATGCAGGTATTTACACTTAGTATCCTAGAAATGATCATAGTAAGTCTATTCAATTAATCACTCTATAGCATTCATTATGTAAAATTAGTGGTGAATTACTTGGCTGCATTGCTGAGTCGTGCAAATCTTAAGAAAATAAGAAGTTCTAAAGAGTTAAATGAGGGGAGAGTTGGCAATGGTTGCACTGATTGCTTGAAGTAGGTTGAAGTTCACAGTTTATTTGCATTTGAATTAACTGAGGTTGGTGTCCAGCAGTGCTTTTCAGAGCAGATTTCAGAAAGACTTTTTTGTGCAATAAAGTACTTGAAAATGTTAGATGGAAGATGAAGGATATTTAAAATACTTCTTTCTTTTCCTGACAGAGAAAGCTTTCTTCTCATTTTATTCCAAGTGAGGCTTATTGTAATCTGAAATATTTTTACCACTGAATAGGCGGTCTTGTGGTAAAAGCCATTATCATTTTCAAATCAGCATATTAAAAACTTTCTGAAAGTATTTTTAGTTCCTTCAGAAGGAATTTCATAATACCTACAAAAAGAAGTGAAATAATCTGAAAGCAGCTCATAACTTTAATCAGATAAAAACTTATTTATTACTAAAAACGCTCTCTTATTAAATGATAGGAACTTCTAGATTATTACTTTACATACTTTTTGTATTGTACTAAAATATTTTAGAGGCTTTCTGCATTGTGACTCTGAACTGTATTTTTATTGTTATAACAGAACCTTGTCTTCCTAAATAACATGTAAATCATTATATACATTGATATAAAGAAATCAATGAGCAATAAAACAAAAACAGGAAGAAAATTCTTACATGATGGGTAGTAGAAATAAACTTTGTTTTCAAAGAGCTTGCAGATTATGACTTGTTTCAAAGTTCAACATTTCAAGTTCTATTTTTAAAATGTATTTTCTTTCATAAACTTTACTTAAAACACCACTATAACTGGTAATATATGTTATGGGTTTTATTAATTTTTTTCATAAATGATTGCTAAGAAAGAAAAAACTTTCACAAGAAAGAAAGCACTTTCACATCATTCTGGTACATCAATGGAAATCTTGATCCATATGCAAAAGCAGTCAAAAAAATAAATGCAACTTTTGATTCTGTTACAGAGTGAAAATACTGCACTAATGTTACAATTATTTATATAATTGAGGATTGTATTTCGTGACAATCATGGCCTTCCAGTGATAACAAGAAACGTGCAAGGTTCAAACACATAGTGATAACAAGAAACGTGCAAGGTTCAAACACATTTAGTATATATGCAGAAAAGACTAGTATCTGCTTTCTGAGGACAAACTGTAGTGCAATGGAAAGCTAAATGCACATGAATGAATGACCAATGCACAAATATCTGTGTTTTAGAGTTGCAGTAGTCCAACTTTTTATTCATAGAGCAGAATTGTACCTATTGTACCTAAGTAAAAGAAGAGATGCACCTTGTTAATTTTGAAAATGCTTTTGCATTTGTATTTTAAGAGAAAGAGAATTATTTTGTCACATTTTGGAGAGGTTTTTGTTCCTTTTGCATCATTATTTGCAGCAGTGTCTAATTTTTCCCTCCTAAAGGGTCTGTTTTGAGTCTTAAATCAACAAAAAGCAGAAGCTTTTATAAGATGTGACGTTCATACCATGTCTTGGTAACTATTCACCTTTTATGAGAGATTTGAGATCTGAACGAAATCTGAGACCAGGTATTTTTGTTAAAGGCAGATTTTCTCAGTGTTTTACAGATATTCCTCAGGTCTGAGAGGTGAATGCTCAGAAGATTCTCTGAAAGACAGTATCATTTCCAAACATTTACTCAGTTATCTCTGCAGTATTCATAGGAGTGCAATATCTGTTATTATCAGGGAGAGAATGCTTTGGACTGGAAAGGATCTTAGAGATCATCTCATTCCAACCCCCTGCCGTGGGAAGGGACACCTTCCACTAGACCAGGTTGCTGAAAGTCCATCCAGTCTGGCCTTGAAAACTTCCAGGGCTTGGAGCATCCACAGTTTCTCTGGGCAAGCTGCTCTGGTGTGTTAACATCCTCATACTGAATAATTTCCTCCTAATAGATAATCTAAAACTACTCTCAGTTTATTCTCTTTCTTCCTATCACTACATGCCCTTGTAAAAAGTACCTCTTCATCTTTTGTGTAAGGCCCTTTAGGTACTGGAAGGCCTCAATGTGGTCTCCCTGGAACATTCTCTTCTCCAGCCTGGACAAGCCCAACTCTCTGACCCTGGAGAGGTGCATCATACGAGAGGTGCTCCAGCCCTCTGGTCACCTTGGTGGCCCTCCTCTGGACTCGCTCCAACAGGGACACATCCTTATGTTGGGGTTCTCAGAGCTGGATACAGTACTCCAGGTGGGGCCTCACAAGAATGGAATGGATGGGGAGGATCATCACCCTCGACCTTCTGTCCACAATTCCTTTGCTGCTGCCCAGGATTTGTCCTTCTGCACTGCAAGTGCACACTGCTGAGTCGTGTTGAACTTCTTGTCAACCAACACCCTCAAGTCCTTCTCGCCAGGGATGCTCTCAACCTATTCTCCACCCAACCTTTATTTGTACTTGGGACTGCCACGACCCAGGTGCAGGACCTTGCACTTGGCCTTGTTGAACTTCAAGAGTTTTGCACAGTCCCACCTCGCAAGCCTGTCCAGGTCCCTCTGGATGGCATTGTTTCCCTCTAGCGTGTTGACTAAACCATGCAGCTGGGAGTCACTGGCAAACTTGCTGATGATGCACTCAGTCACACTGTCCATGTCACTGACAAAGATGTTAAGTAGCGCCAGTCCCAATACCAACCCCTAAGGAACGCCACTTGTCACTGGTCTCCACGTGGATATTGAGCTATTGACCACAGCACTGAGGGTCTGGCCATCCAGCCAATTCCTCATCCACTGAGTGGTCCATGCATCAACTCCATGTCTCTCTAGTTTAGATAAGTAATTTAAATTAAATTTAAATTAAACATTTTTTTAAAGTAGCATCTTATTTTGACAGTGAGCCTTTCTTTTCTCTCTGCCCTGTTTCAAGATGGAAACATAAGTTCAGCTCATCATCAGTTTTTGCAGTGGAAAGGCCACAGAGAAAGAAGAGAAGCCCCTTGTGGCAGTACTTTGGGTTTGTCCTTGTCAAGTGGAATTAAGTTGCATGGATCCTCCCTCTCCTTGCAACAGCCAAGGTTAGCCATAACCTCAGCTTCAGTGAGAAATTGATGTTTTTAATCTTGAGGGCTGATTTTTAAGTTGAAATACAGTTCATCACAGTGCTGCTCTTCAATATTATCAAGTACTTTGACAGAGAGAAAATTCTTATTTAAAATAAACTACAAGACACAGCACCAGGTTATGATACTTTGAAGGCTGATTATATTTTTCATTTATTTCCTATGTCTTTTAAGGTGGATAAATCTAAGCTAGTATAGTGGAGCATTAAAATACTATTTTTTAAAATTGTTGGTCTTCTAACCTATATGTTATGTTTCTATCTTTCATTTATACTACCTTTATATTCCCATGTAATTCAGAAACCCAGCGATAATTAGTGCTATGTATTTCAACAGAAAAAAAATTAGTGCTAGTATTTCAACACAAAAAATATATTTCTCTTTTAGATTTTTTCATATTTGCTCAAGGCTGATTTTGATAAACAGTAATGTTCTGTAGAAATTTTTCTAGACATAGATGCATGGGCTGATTTAGTTCTTTCCTTGGGACACTGAAAGGAAAAAACATAATTAACATCACTTCTGAGATTTAACTTCTGTATAATGTAAATTATTTTTTGAACTGAGGACAGTTTTTCTAGTGAATTTAAACTGTGTTGCTTAGCTATAGTTGCATTTTAGTCTACTGTCTAAGAGGCTGATTCTCTTATTTTATGCTTGGAGAATTTTTCTCACAGAAATATTTGAACAGTCTACATTTTTATGTTCTTGGTGCAGTCAGCAGGGTGGGGGGAGGTTTTCTGCACCTTGGAGGTTGCATTTGAAACATTAGTAGAGCACTTCAAGCATCAGATCTTAAAATTGGTGTCCCCAAAAGACCAAAAATCTAATATTTTAATATATTCATGTCCTTTATATCTTTTCTGTGTGATAGTCACATTCCTCTCCTGCTCTAGGCTCTCAGTAATCTTTTCCATGCATAAGTAAACTTTTAAAAGGGCTACTATGCTTATCTTTGTAAAAATATACATAATATACATGTAAATCATTAATAAACCTATACTGAAAATTTGATTTATACTTCTAAAGTGTCAGAAATCCATATCAAAAAATAGCACCCCCCTGTTATCATGGTTTCTCAGAACAGCTCTCACATGAATAAAGAGATTTAAATGAAAGTTTGTGATATAATTTTCTGACTCTAATGATTTAGAGTGCTTTTATTAATTTAGATGCTGCATCTGACTCCTCGATGAACAGTGTGAAGTATTATGGCTAATAATTTCAGCTCTATCATTCTCTACTTGCCTTTTGAGAGACAAAGGTCCAATTCTAGTGAGTTAGTCTTGTATTTTTTAGAAGCTGGGCATGTTTCTGGAGTTATGAGTAAATGGTGGAAGAAAACGTAAAGAGCTGATCATGAAGCTTTAAATGGTTAAAAAATTAAGTTTTGTACCTTTGTTATTTTTTCTAAGGAAGAAAGTGAACAGGGGATTGTATGCATGGATGGAAATTCTGAATTTTAAAATTCGTGTTATTTAAGTATTAAATATTGGTTTAGCCACCATCCCAGGAAGTGGTTGAGAAACATGTGGATGCATCAGCTGGGGACAGTGTTTTGTGGTGAACACAGCAGTGCTGGGCTAATGGTTGGACTCAATGATCTTAGAGGTTTTTTCCAATGATTAATGATTCTGTGATTCTGTTCAGTTTGGGCCCTTCCAAAAAGAGTTATGAAAAGAGTGGCCAAGTTACATATAAGCATTGCAAAAATCATTAATAATGGTTGGGGATTTTTTCAATATTTGAAGTAAAGACTTATTTTAAACTTCCCACACATCTGAGATCCTTAACATCTCAGATTATAATTTTTATTTTCAACGTCAGCTTTCTTGTCCCAGCATGCAGCAGAAGGTTTCTGTGGCATATTGATTTGTATCCATCAACCATGAGACCCACTTTGGTGTTTTTAAGAAAGGAAAGTATTTGGTAATTTGAGGGATTTTTAAGCATCAATTCACCATTTCTCTCTAGACCTGGATTTCTGAGGTTACTATTGGTAAAGTCAGCTATTTACCAGCCACAGCAAATTTGGGATGTCAAGAAGGAATACCATTTGCTGCAAAGAATTTCACTCTAATCAGTGAATATTTAAGGAAAAGTATCTTCTCAGCACTCTTTGTTCTGCCTTTAGACTAGGTTTGTAAGCCAATTATCATTATGAAATTTTTGTTGTTTTTGACTATTGTCTGAGGGATCAATTATTTTATAATCCCGTAATAAGTGCATTGGAATTATTTGTGTGGGACAGATACAATGCATAAGTAATTTTCTTTTATATCCGGTATTTAGGTCCTGCATTAATTATGCACTTTGTTTTTCCTGTGTTATCTTTTACTTTGGGTTTACTTTCTCTCTTTTCATAGTAATTTATTTCACAAAAGGCCTTTTGGCCTCAGAAAGCCAGGTTTTTTGTGTTAACAATTGTGTATTTAATTATCTATAACGATTTGTAACTGTTCATCCTGTAGACTTTGCATCGAATACAAAATGTCAACAGTAAGATTTCACAAGTTAAAACACCTCCGTGAGGAACTTAAACCAAGGCACAATGAAATAGAAAAGTGCTACTCATAAGAGTCAAACTGCTTCAAAATGAGTATGCAATGTGTGTGAAGGTTCAGCTAATTTACAAAGATGAGCCTAAAAGTGAAGCTTCAGAGTGGAAATTTCCCGATTGAAAAGGGTAACTCTAGGCAAAAATATTATTCTGAAGTTTGTTAATGAGTGGAGGAGAAACAATCCAGAGAAAGACTTTTCCATAGTAAATATTTTTAAAATTTAATTATACTTCAGAGAAAGCCGTGGGGTGGTTAGGAGTGGGGGAGAAAGATGGTATTATCACTATGTGGAAATTTCATCTTTGAGTTTTTGAATATGAAAAAGTACCTTTTAAGAAGTGCTGGTCATAAATTTCTAATTTAGGACATTTCTGAGTTTACCCAGTCTCTCAAGACTATCAAGAATTGGACTACAGAAAATAGAAGGTTATGCTTTCTAGGAGCTGAACACTATGAGCAGGAGTTGAATCCTGCTACTCCTTTTGGCTTGTTCTAATATACACCTACAACCAGAAGAAGACACATAACTGCTCACAAATGAAGTGTCAGAATTTGGCAGATCTGGGCTTAAAAAACAGAGTGGAAAGTGAGTGGTAAGTGAAATAAAAAAACGTAGTAATTGTACATAAAAATTAACAAAAACTTTAGAGCATGCTCTTAAGTATTCTTAAAAGGAAGGACTTTTTGAACTCAGAAATATTTTTTCTATTGCTCCATGTTAAGAGACAGTGTAATTTTTCTCTTCAGCAGGAATTAAAATTTTAGTATAATATATTTAGGCAGAGGACAGAAGCCTTGGACATATTTCACTAGAGAAACTCTTCTTGTTTGCTGGGTATCATAATATCTGCTGGCAGTGTAAACATTGATGAAATAATCGTGAACCAGAAGAATGTAACTCCTGATCCACCAAAAGAGAATTAAATTCTTTGTGTATTTAAGGGAAGTAGCTATTTCCCTTAAATACACAAAGGAGAAGAAGAAAAGTCTGCAATAGCTAAACTTGTGACTTTGTAGCTACTTTTCTTTCTTTCTTTCAGTTTCTAGTGGAAAAAAAAGCAACTACTAGTGGAAAAAGAGAAGAAAAAAATAGCTTTTCTGTACTCCCAGACTGACTGAAAAGTGGTATGGTTACATTTACATTAATATTATCATAGCAGGTTGCATCAGTGAAAATATGAGGAAAAATCAGACACCATATGTGCAGGTCCACACTTAATTACTAGACGAACACTTCTGCAATGAAGATTATGGCATTGTTTTGAAATTTGCATCCTCCTTTTTATCCTTGCACGCATGTTATTTCTGGCCATCTGTGGGAAATATTATAAAATTAGAGCCAGTGAGAAAATCTAACAACAGAGGAACATTAATGGTAAAAGTCAGTATTACTGAAGAAGAGTTCTAAATTTCTGGATGTTCGTAAAGGGCTGTTATGACCAAAAACCACTGTAAAAATGAGAATGCTGCTCTAGAATGGGTATTTACAATAGATAAAATAATAGATAATTGAGAGTTCCAATAGCAAAAATCTTCCATTTTTCTGTGGAATTCTGGGTCATGTTTATTGTCACAACAGTGTAAGAGAGGTACTAGTGTACTAAGCTTGCTTAAACAGCCTTTCAGTTATACTTTAAATAAGTTGAATTAAAGTTTATTGTGTTCACTTTGACGTAACCGGGCAAGTAAGCCATTATCAGAGTGCAATTTCACTTTGTAGCTAAATAAGTTAATAGTATTAATTGAACGGTGTTGGGGTTGCTGCTGTCCCTCGCATCCTGTCACACCTGTTGATCAGTCTTTCCTTTCCATCTATTGGCCGGTGGTGTTGATATGAGTGATGAGGATTAGGGAGCTGATCTGTTTTTTCAAAATTCAGAACTAGAGATTTTCAGAATGCAAGAAAGCTACATGGAATATCTCCTCTCCCTCCTTAGCAGCATCCCCTTTTCCCTCATCTCCTGCACCATGCCAAGAAGATGAACAGTGAACCTGATACATCAGTTTGGTGCCCTACATTTACTGCCTTTACCCTTCTTTGGCACTCTCTTTTTCTTCCCGCTGGAACTTTTTATTGCTACAGATCATACTCAGTATTTTTGGAGAAGGAAAAGAGAAGGTTTGACCTGGGTTTGCTATCAGCTGTGGTTTTAGATGATCCATGTCTTACTCTGGACGATGGAAGTTATCATCACCTCTCTTCGTTGAATCTCAGATTTCCTCATTTATGCAAATGTAAGACATTGAAGATGACAAAGAAAGGTGGATTCTTCCCCCTATCTGTAGGCAGGGTAATCCTGTTTTTTCAAAATTAGAGATTTTCAGAATGCAAGAATGATTGTATGAAAGTGATTAATATTAAAGGGATTCATTAAAGTCATTTGGATATCCTCCAATGAAGCTCCTTCCACTGCTTAATAGTTACGTAAGAACTGCAGGACAGTAAACAGTCTTCTGATTCCATTGCATATTGCTGAACCAGATAAAAACTTTCAAAATAACTTTCAAAACCGTCTTTCTCTGCTTTGATGCATTTCCATGCTTTTTGGCTGGCAGAAAATCTCATCTGGATAACAACAAATAGTTGAAATTGCTGAGGGGTAGGCGTTCCCAGACCTTCAAAACACAGAGGCAAGAGAAGCTTTCAGTTCTAACAGCACAGGGATGCTTACCTGAGTCAGCACTGAGGATAATTCATGTGACACTAACTCATTCATCAATAAAGGGCCACTTGGACATTTGCCACGTGATCAGCATTTGTGACAGTGCAGTTGGGATGTCATGCACAGCAATATCTCCTGGCTCTTCTTCATGAACATTGCACTTCACAAACATGTCCTGGACAAACCCAGAGTCGATGCCGTTTAATCAAAAATTGAGAATAGCATCAAGGTGGGATGAAAAAGGGAGCACAAACTTATATTTCAGGGAGATAGGGTGGTCACTCTTCAGGCTGTATCTTCACAGTGACACCTTCACGTGAGAAGAGATGGGATGTTCTTGCCTATGCACAGAGTTCATACCAGATGTGATATGGAGTGTCTGGTGATGGCATCTGAGCATTAATTTCTTGTTGAAATATAGGCGTTTTTTTTGGTTAAGAGGCTCTTTCTAGTGTTTCCTGGCATGCTGATAGTCAAAACTTAATTCTAGCCAATTCTACATTAACTTTTTCCTGTATTTTTATTGTAGAAATAAAACTGAAGATACTTACCTATTTGCCTTTCTAAAAATAACCAAACAGTGCAAAAAATCCCCCTCAAAACCCAAAAAACCAAGAACCAAATAAAATATGTAAAACTTTTTGGGTTTTTAGGTCAATGAACACAAAAAAAATAGTTTTCAGTGTATTATACAGTGGTGGGTGAGGAGACACAAAATACATTCCTTTCACGTACTACCATTTCATCACCACATACTGGCTGCTCCTTGCTTTGTATTATCTCCATTTCATTTTTCTTAGAAGTAACAATTTTCTTAGCTAATGAATTACTGAAAAAATCTTATTTTACAATACTGTTTAGCTACAACCTAATCAGGAAATGGTAGGTTCTTCTGGTTTTCTGTCAGCTTTCCAGCATGCATTTGGAAGGCTACTTCCTAGTAGTTCTATTAGAGTGGTATAAAACCATAAGCAATAAAACCCAGTGAAGCAGTGTAAGACAGTTAAAACATGGCAGGAAATATAGGTTCAGATCCTATTGGATGGGATTGAGATAAGCATATGAGAAATGCATTGTTTTATTAGAAATATCTTTGCAAAATTTAAAGAAAGATGAAGTTTTTCTGGGAAAATTACTATGTACTATGAAATGCACTGAATTTAATATAAATAGTAGAATGCAATGACCAAGTCAGCTGTCAGAGTCAATTTTTTTTTTCACGAGGTATGATAGGGTGAGGTTTTTTCTTCTATAGAATCTCAGAACTGTATGTGTTTCCTTCCTATTTCTCTCAGTCTATTAATTTCTTTTTACATAAGGTTAGAAAATCCTTCTTTTATAGACTTGGACTTTAACATCCAAGCACATGCTACTAGGAACCTATGCCAGCTTTATGACTGACAAAACAAGTGCAATTTTCTATATTTCTTTCTGATTGTGCTGAATTGAGGCTCATGAAGACAGTTGACCTTTGTGACAGTAAAGAAGAAAGAGAGTTGAGTCACCACAAAGCAGGAAAGGAGAGAGGCGAAAAACTCCACAGCAGTTAAATTGAAAAAGAGAAAATACCTGTAACTATTTTGGCTATTCAAGTACAGAACACTTTACTCTATTTGTATATTTCTGTGAACCTCTATAAATGGATGTCGCGTTCCACTATGGGGAACTGCGAGGAGTTCTTTTGAAAACGGATGGTCGGGAACGGAATGAAGCCAAACGAGGCAAATCTTGTATCTAGGAACCTTTTATTGGTAACAAAAGGAGAGGGAAAAGGGCTTGCCCAAGCGAAAGAGGGCTAGAAGAGACAGGAAGAAAGAAAGGAAAAGGGAAAAGGACGGGGGGAGAGGAGAGAGAGGGGACAGAGAGAAAAAGAGGGCGTTACCCCCAGAGCAGTGCTGTCGGTATCCGGGCAGCGGAGGGGTGTGCAGGCTGCCTGCCTGTGGCCGGGCTGGGTGTAGGGAGCCTGCCCAGCTCCCGGAGGGACGCGGCTCCACAGGCGCGGCTCGTGCGGCGACAGCTCCGGACACGCGGTGAGTGGGGCACTCGGGCGGGAGGACCAGGACCCTGGACAGGGTCATGGTGACCAGCTGGGTCAGGGCGACAGGGCGGGCGGTGATGGCTGGATCGGCGCGGCGGCGGAGTTGGATGCAGGCAAGGACGCGGGGTGAAGTGGCAGGAAGGCGGTCAGGAGGGCAGGAGAGGTGCGAGGGCGAACTGGCAGGCAGAAGGCAGGCAGAAAGCAGGCAGGCTCGGGCCAGGGCAAAAGAAGGAGCGAGCTGGAACAGCAAACAGTAACGAGCCCTGGCGAGCAGCGGCGAGTCCTAATGGAAGTTGGTTTTTATACCGCCCTGGCCCCTCCCAGAATCTGCCTGCCAGCAGGGATCCACTGGTCCAGTCCAACCTTTCTTTGCTGTCCATTGTTTGAGACCTTCTTGCAACCTGGTTGGAGAAGCCCCTCCACAGTGTCCCTTACTGCCTGCCTCGTGTGTGGTGTTGCCAGGTGAAGTCTCCCCAGAGACGAGGCTTCCCCCACTCCTGGCTGCCTCCTGCAAGTGGCACATGTGCACCCCTCCTCCACGTGCCTCTGGCAGCCCTGACAACCAGAGCTGAGGCAGACGAAAATGGCTGAATTAGCTCCTCACAATGGACATAGATTTTTTTCTAAAGACAATCACAAGGAACTTTGAGTTTCTTTCATTTTAGTTAACAGAGTTATTCTGAAGTTTTGTTTCCATTCTTGTGAATGTTCATTGTAACTAAATTCTATAAATAGGGTGAAATTCTGGACCAAACATATTAAATGTATATTTTAGGGTTATTTTCATGTTGTAAATTAGGTCAGGATTTCATCTGTAGTTAATTATATTAATGTGGGCACTGGGGGAGAGTACTGGAGGGCAAATGTGTTTTTGGTTCAATCCTGATAAGGACAATCTGCCCTTAGCTACAAATAGTCCTTGTTTGTTTAAATAGCTGCAACATTCATCAGTCCCTTTGGTTACTGATTGAGCTGTGCTTCGATCCACTTATACAAAAATCCACATGCATCTTTATTCTCTGCAGTTTGATAATTTCATGTTTCCTGCTGGTACTCTTGTGTATACTCCTCTCTATCACACCAGAGTGCATCCATGTCCTTCTGCGTTTGAGGAGCTCATGGTTTCTTGCATGTCACAGACTTTCCCATGTCACATTTCTCGCTGATATGTGCTCTAGTTATGTTCCCATCCTATGAAGATTGCTGAAACGCTACTTTCCCTGCCCCTAACTACCCTCTCTCTTTACTTTTTTGTGGTTTAGGACTTAATTTCCTTCTTTAGTCCTTTATAATTCTTTTCTTACTTCAAATCCAATTAGAGGCTAAAACCTCAAACCTGTCTATTCCAGTCTTGCCATTTTCATGATGATCTTGAGGAACAATCTCCGGGTGGGTTGACTTTAAACCAGCTGAGTTATTGAAGAATCTCTTTCACTGGGTAAAAAAGATGGGATCCATCTCTGTTGGCTACAGCACTTCAATGCAGAGAATTAAATAAATGTAAAGGGATAAAATCGTAACATTAACCAGAATACTTAACAAAGTGATTCTTTAAATTATCATGACTGTTTGAATTAATGTTAGACATATCATGGTTTAGCAGTCATCCAAGGAGTTCAATAACACAAATGTTTCAGTGGTTTTGTTGGTAACTGCTGTTCTACCAAACCTCAGTATTTTCTTGAACAACAAAAGAGAGAAGTAAGGGTGGTAGATTAGTATATCCCAGCAAATATGGAGAATTTTAGTCTTTAATTTAGCAGACTACCTGTTTAAAAAAAAAGTTGTATCTTAAGCAGCCATTTTTCTTTGTCTAGGATAATGTCTTTTCTCAAACATACTCCTAACAATTTACTATGGAAGTGCCAACAGCTGTTGTTTCTTCTTACATTTGATGTTAGTAGTGTTTTATTTTAGAAGAAAAACATCAAAAACTTGAAAACTAAAATATTTATCTTTTCTAGCATGTGCAAAGTACACAGTGACACAGTGGTATACCAGATGTCAATTTACAAATTTTGTAAAACATTAACAGTACCAAGCTATTCACCTGAATTCTAAGCTTCAGGTTTTCTGTTTCTGGTTTCATAACATAAAGTGGTTGAATTCCCATCGGTTCAGATACTGCCATGATGGTAAACATTAATCCTCTAGGATACTGAGGAACCAGCTGTGGCAAGTTTGCTTAATGAGGGAAGAAAGAGACCACCTCTCTAAAAGTGTAACTTCCACAAACTAGTACTTGCATATATCAGTGATGCTAAAACCACCCTGAGGTTGATACTGAAGTCTTGGGGAAAAATTGATGAATACACACAATTCGAATCCATTAAAAAAAGCTCCTCTGAGATAAGTGAACTATACTACCCTCGTTTTGTTCTTCTTTCTGAAATACTGAAGAAATTATGAGACCATGTGAAGAACTTATAAGAAAGGTTTAAAACTGCCATTGCACATTTCATTATAATTCACTGAAGCCTCGGTCACTAACACTAACACATTTATATTTATTTATATAAATAAATAAATACATATACTGAAAATGGTAAAATCAAATTAGAGTATGAAGTTAGCAGCAAAGATAAGTGTCCTTGCTGCATCTGCATTTCAGGTGTTTTGACCTTTCAGAAATGCCCCTGGTATGCTCAGGCCACTTGTTTACAGGTTCAAATGAGCCGCTGTAAATCTCCAGGGCCAGTTCCAAAGAAGCCCTTCTAGAAAAGCCCTGGGCAAATGGATCTTGCTTGCATCCCCCCAACAGAGGGGAGATGGGCTGCCTGGGCTTCTGATCTTACCCAGCAGCACCTGGCAGTGCAAGTGGCATGAGGGCAGAGAGAATTAACAGTGAAAGGCAGGAAAACCTGGCCCTGGTGCTGGCTGCTCACCGCGGTGGTGCCTGGAGGTACCTGCCTTGGAGCCACCTGACACGTCTGTAAGTCAGGTGGCTACAAGTACCAAGTGCAGTAGTACAGGACCAGGAATTCAAGGGCCTGCACTCCACCTTCTGCTTGTGCAGTGTGATGGTTTTGCAGTTTAAATCAGGAAAGGAGTGAGGGAGAGATGGACAGGAGTCAGCAGAAGGCAGGATACATATGGGGTGGTGAGGGCTTTTTGTGAGATTTAAAAAAAAAAAAATATTTCTCATCCTGTGTGTTCCAGCACATGAGCTGTCAGTAGCATTGCTGGCTGTTCCAAAATGACTTGCCAACCTGTTTTGGTGGGTGAGGGATGAAGAGCATGTGCCTGCACAGTGAGTGGCTGTAGCCACATAAAGTCGCAGCTGAGAGACAGAACAGATTGGTACGCAGATGTACGAGCTGTTGGCTGCCGTGACAGCGCTGCACTTCACTGTTGCAAGCCCCAAGCCTGCTGTACATAGTTAAGGTGACCTAACAACTCTGGTTCAGAGTGTGGCTGCCATTTCTGGAGGAGAACTGGAAGGTGACAGCATGAAGTGTGCAGTGCTCAAAAGCTGTCAGCAAGTTGTGGGGGTGAGAGCTGCCGCCATGGCACTGTGATCTGCTTTCCACGTTGCATTTTGACAAGGAGAAACATTGCTAGATATGGATTACGGCTGCATTCAAAAGAAAATATGGTACTCTGATTTCTTTGTAAGAACCCCATTTTTGGTGTAAAGATAACTGTCATAAGGTTTTTTAAGGCAGGCTGTGTGTGAAGATGTGGGGCACTAGGGTAGAGTAGAGGCAGGCTAATGGGAAAAGACATGCTTTTAGCTAAAACTTCTGCTATTCATTCAAACTTAATGCAATATAATAGTCTCTACACAAGAAAATACTTTGTTTGCTGCTACCTTTCTGCCATGAAACCGTAAGGGTAGATAAAAGCATCTTAAGAAACGGTAGCAGTGTATTCTTTCATGGCTGGTTATTTGGGTCCATCGTTATATGCAATGAAATCCTCAAAGTCACAGGCAATGAAGCATGGTTTATATTTATTACTGTGGCTGTGTTATAAACCTGTTAATAACACTGAATATGGTGACATAGCTTATGGTCTTTTTCTGATCCCCACAAAATAGACAATTAATTTTATTCTTTTTTTTTTCTGATTAATAATATGTAAAAGACAGAGACTGACATTTCCTGAGAGCATACTGTACTACTCCTTGATATGTTGAAACTGACCTTTTAAATAATGCCAGGTTAATATCTGATGTATCTTTTCTTTTGAAGGCAGGAGGAATGCAGTGATTGAGCCAGTATTTAAGATTTCATTTATTATACTTTGTAGGGGCATTAAGTTGATCAGATCAGTTTATTGGGGTGGAGTACTTACATTTTCAAATGAATTGTATCTCTCTTCTTAATGCCAAATATCCTGGCTAGTCACCGTTTATGAAAACAGAATAGAGAATAATAGCTGAAGAATTCTGTAAAAAGAGCTTTGAAAATGGGAAAGTTCCTAATTTTAAGTATGTATACATTTCAAAATAGGACATTCTTGTAACTGGGTATATGTTTTATCTCTTCATATAAACTCTGGCTAAGGCAGTTTACATTAATTAGATTTTTTTTTAGTACACTGTAAATACATGTTATCACATTTGGAACTGGTTGTGTAAAATATGATATCTTTTCAAGCTTCTCTGTGAAGATTACAGCATGGGGACAGGTAAAATAGTGCTTATCGTGTATTTGCTAGACCCTCACAGTAGCAACCTCTTTCCTAGTCCAACAAGAAAGAGTCAGGCAAAGAACAAAATTTATATTACCAATGAACTGCTGAGAAGATTTAGAAATCATAATAACTTTGAGAGGAAGCAGTCACTATGGTATTGTAGAATATATTAATCATTATTAGATATTCATAAGTAAGGTGTCAGAACTGGGATTTAGTTTGTTTTCCACAAAATATTGGACTTGCAAGTGTGAAAAGCACTAGCAGGAGGGAAAAGGGAGATACAGGTTTGCGTTACATTTCCTCAAGAATTAAAAGAAGTTGTTTCTAGCTCAAGGCTGACTAGCTGATCATCAGCGTGATGGTGGAAACTCTGTGAACTTTTCATGTAGTTTCCTTCACTTAAAAAAAAAAACTTTGAAAAATATTTGAGGGTCCCAATTCCCTTACCGGAATGAGGCAGGGGAGATATCCTAAGGTATTCCTTCTGTCACTTCGGAAGCTATAGCTCTCCCAGGAGTGCTTCTCACCCAAGAGTTTAAGGTAGAAACTTGATAGAGAATAAAAGAATCCTCCTATGGATAATAATTTATAAAAAAATTTCAGAACTAACTGAAATGGAAAGAAGTCAATAGTGAGGAAACTGCAGAGTACATCAGATTCATGAATGCTCTGGAAATGGGCTAAAAAGTGAAATGACAGAGCTTTCTGAGAATCAGAAAGGAAAAGCTAAATTTGATACTGAAGAAATTACTGTACAGTGAGAAATAAGGAACAACCATGATCTGTTCAACATCCTTCACTCTATTCCTCCTCAGCTCATGAAGAGAATCTCAGGATGACAGACAACACATAAGACTCCTACAACATAGATCAGTTTAATGCTAAAATAGTGCATTAAGCTCATTATTAATAAGAGAATTAATGCACATTGAGGAAAGAAACTCAGCACCTTAATTATTTGTGTGCGATGCGGGGGTGGGAGCCCCACCCCCTAATTATTTACATGCAATGAGTAACTGTAAATTAACTGTTTGTATTAATAGGATGGAAGATACGGAGTTATTGCTAGTAGTTGTTTAAGAATTTCAGTTCAGTGTTTACTGGCAGACAAATCATATGTATAAATACATTAAAATGCATACTGGAATATTTTTCAATTTTTAAATTTTTCTTTGCATTTTAACTTATAAGCTATATTATAAGTAAGAAATGTGCAGAGAAAGAAACAGGAAAATGCAGAGATACAGGTTGGTATCTGCTTAAACAGAGAGTAAACCAAGTAAACTCATCAGATTTCCAAACATGGTTATATGAATATAAAGAAGCAACAGTCTTCAGTGAAAATAAAAGTAGACGTATAATAAAAACCTATAAGCAATTGATTTACAAATATGTAATTAATGAAATTAAAAATACAGAAGAATGTTATCTAAACACTGAAACATCGAGTTCTGCCAGATTATAATTAATGAGTAAACAGGGTCTGGATCATTAATGCAAACTTGAGTTCAGAAATATGTTATTTTGCCCCAGAATGCATGGTATAAGAATTCTTTCAAAACACATTTTCTGATTTCTTGATAATGTAATATTAAAAGAAAAGTAAAAAACTTCTTGATTATAATATGTGCTGCACCTTCAAGTAGAAATAAGAAAGAAGCAATTTTAGGTAACATGAATATATAGTCTTGATACCTTATTTCTTTCTGTTCTGCTATTTGCAGCACCAAAATCTGGAGTTGTAATGAAGCGTTGAAAAGTCATTTTTATTCCTGCTCTTAGTTTAGCTCTTTAACAATGTAAGTCTTTAGGACTGGTCATAATTTTTCTTTAAATAAAGACTTCGTAATAGTACTGTGTTAGGGAGAACTGTGGTTTTGTTAGAAATTTTAAAATAAATAATCATTTAAGATATCCAATAAATTCAATAGAAAATGTATGCTACCTAAAAAAAAAAGTGAATATTATAAGTTCTAAAAAGGCAAATAACATCTGCATACACCCTGCATACTTTGGGGATTTTAGGTGGCATCTGTCCAAGAAACTTACTTTTTAAATTTGTGTTGTAAGTGTTCATCCAAGTATCAGGCAATGAAGTCAGAAACTGAGCATGTAATAATTTTCTCTTCTGTACAAGTACAAAGAATAAGCCTTTCAAGGTCAAACAATTTTCAAAACTATAAGGGCTATTCTTTTACACCACATGAGGCTGAAATATATTCAGTTTGTGGGCGGGTGGTGGAATGTGGCTGCTCTTACAACCTTCTGTGAAATGACTGTTTTCCAACCAAATTTTCATTGTACAGAGAGATATTCCACAGGTGCACAAAGGGGACAAAGGTTCAATGGTGCATAGCTAGTGTTAGCATGCACAAGTGCTAAACTAATCTGATTCTGACCTTGAAAGTCAACAATTAAGTATTTTAAACAAAAATTCAACAACAGCAAATAAATGGATGTTTTCTTTGAGATTAAAAATCAAGATTCTGACCTTTCATTTTTAGTTTGTTACGTTTTTTTTTTCCTTTAATGGACTTATTTTTCTGGTAACAGTGATACTGAGAACTAACACAGAATCAGTGAAGAAAAATGCCATACCATAAGGTACTTGAAGTCTCAGAGTTCTGAAATAGTCTTTTTTTGGTGTTTCAAGTCAGTGAGCTAGATTAGTTGTAACAATTCCATAGCAAAGGTCCACCAGAACATCTGATTAGCCATTCTGTTTTGGTGGAAGTATGAGGGGAACCCAAGAAGAAAACTTCATTGTGTCGTTTCCTATCCTCACTATAATATCCTGTTACTGAACAGGTGTAAAAGAACAAGCCTCAAGTTACTTATATAAAATATCTCTCTGTAATAGAGCTTGTTTTCTGTGTTTCAAATAATTTCTCTGCTTAATGTATTCTGTGCAAGTTCTCCTAAGAGAGATACTTCTACTATGTATATTAGAAAAGCTGGAGCACCAAAGAAAGGTAATTGAAGTGGAAACTGCTGGAATAAGCAATGATAAATGAGAGGAAATGTTAAGTTTGATTAATAGGGGGACCCAGAATGAGATTGGGTTTGGTGCAACAAAAGGTAAGTGATGTCAAAGTAATGTGGTGTATTAATGTGGAGCTTTTGTTTGAATTATGAGTGTGAAGGCAAGGCAGGCTGGGAAAAATCAGCTGGAAAGAGAAAGAAACAAACCTTTAAGTTTTACCTGGTTTTACCAAGTTTGGTAGAGTAGTCCCCAAAGAAGGGTAGCAGCCTTAAGTAGGATCCTGTTACTGAGACTGTGAATAGTGGTAAGAATAGAGTCCACTTACTACTTTTAATATCTCCACAGGAATTAATTCTGTTCAGTCTCTCTGCCTTCAGGTGACTGTGAGGACTACTGCTATATGAAGAATGATAGGAATCAAAACCACAGTTTGTTTAACAGTATTGCCAGGAGCATGACTGTAAATGATACAGGATAATAAGTGATCCCCAATTTGTTCACATTTTATGCTCAGATGATTTCCCATAGAAAAGAAAATGTCAGGCAAGACTCGAATATTCGGTGCACAATCTGGGCTCCTAGGGCACACTTATGATGTTTTGTACTTATTCCTGTGTATCTTGATTCTTATCGGAGGTTTCTACGTTGGCAGAGTAAACGAACTAAAAGCAAAGTAGGAAGGGGAATAAAAACCACTCATGCATGAAACTGGTTTATCTCTGTCCCATACTGCAGGACTAAATAATATAGATTAAGCAGACTGACTTGGGAGTGTCTTGGAGTATATTAAGCAGACTGACTTGGGAGTGTCTTGGAGTAATGAAAATCAGCTTGCTGTGTTGTCTGTTTAAGATGATGGTTTCAACACAAATGCTGAACATCAATAATAAATATAGGTTCTGAAACCACTTATGAAATCCATTAGTACATCCATTAGGAACCGTATAAGGGAGCTTTCATGCCATATGTATAAATCTGTGAGTATGATTATTGTAAGCTTTTAGGTTGTGAACAGTGCATTGTGAGAGACCACATTTAAAAGAAAATTTGATGAACATGTGATTGGTGATAATTTTTTTTCTTTCACCTGAGAAAAAATATTGCATTTTTCGCCACTGCTTTTCTCTTATGTTCTGTCTTTTCTTTGACTTTTCCTGGTTGCTTCCTCAGTGACTCCCACATATGAATATTGAATAGTGGTAAGAAAATGCTCAGTTCAGCACAACCAAATTGATACTGCTGTCCCAAATACTACTACCATTTTTTCTCTTTGCTATTGTGCCAGATGGATTGTCCTATATCTACCATATTTATTCAAGTCCACAAATGGATTATCAGTATTGTAAACCTTTATTATACATCTTATGCCAAAGTAATATTTCATCTCTGAACTTGTACATTTTATTTTGACAGAAACCGACCTGTAAAGATGTTTATGTGGTGGTCCACTGTTTTACTTCTTGGATGCATTTTGCTGGGAGCAGACGGGTGGCCAGTCAAGGGAGGATATGACTTTAGGCCCTATCAGCCCCTAGTAAGATTACGGCACAAGGTATGGATTATTCTCTTAATACTTCTTGCTTTTCTTCCAAGGTCAAGGGGTAAATTACACTCCAGCCTTGTCTTTTTTGTGTTTATTGGAGTAGTGTTCAGAAATTAACTTTTTCAAAGAGAATGAGATAAGGTCTGTTTTAGCTTCAAAAACTAGAGGTTATTTATATCAACAGAAACTCAGAGGGAGAGCCAGGAGAAGCTGTCTCTTAAAGCAACTGTCAGCATCTGCTTAAGGCAATGACTTGTCCCAGTCCTCAATGAATTGCAGTCCAAGCAGCAAACACGGAAACTGCCCATCAAAGAAGAACGGTGTTGAAGTTAGCTGATGAATAGAAACTTGTTTGCAAGAGGTAGATCTTCCCAGTGCTTGCTGAATTTAGGAGTTTTGGACCATGGCATAGTGCAGTTGTTTTCTGAGTTACATGGTTCCCATATTCAACTACTACATGCCATTCAAATTTTGCCCTCCTGATGCTCCTTTGTCATGAATCCAGGACTACCAAAACAGTTCTCAGCTAACAGATCCTGCTCTTCTTCTGGTAGCTGAAAGGGAAACTTCTGTGGTGGTTCTGTAAAACAAGGAAGGGGGCTGTGATATTTCCATGGGCTGTCTAAAGTTAGCATAGATCTCATCAACTTAATTTCTTCTTGGCATAGTAGTTGTGGGAGCAACATCTGAAGTGCCTTAAGACCTACAGTAAAGCAGAGATGAAAAAAAATTTCTTTTCACCCTTCTGAATTTTTGTGCTTTTGAGTAAAAACTCTGAATTATAGCCAGAAACTCTAAATGTTAGTTTCTATTAATGTTTCAAGATACTGCTAGTTTTATTTCTCAATACTTTTTGTATATGAAAGATACTTCTTTTTGGTCCTCAGCTTAAAAACTAAGACCCAATATCTCAGCATATAAGGAGGAACTGACAGCAGGAGTTCTCAAACAAGTAAAATACTTCCCTATTAGGTAATTATTATATGCTATGTAGATTAAATACAAAAAGTTTCTTAACAGATAGAAAATAAAATCTTAAAATTATACAATTATGCATCCTCTAGGGAATGGTCTCAATCAGAATAAAGACTGAATCAGGCCACAGTCAAGGAAATACATAACTGTATCAGCACACAGATTTTTATGCTGAGTATTATTCAAAACTTTGTCTCGTTACTTTATTTCCATTTGACAGCTGTAAGCAAAATAAAATAAAATAGCACAAGAACGGTACTTTGAAATCTAGAAGGAAGAGAGAGACTAGTAATGAAACTGTGGAATGAACCATGTGAGAGAGAAATCACATGAGCAAAAAAACCGCAACACAAAACCATGAAGACTGTGAGAACGATGAAGGACAGAATACGGGGTATGACTAGAATTATTTCTGAAGTTAGACGGTCTCTGATCTTAATGAATGTATGTGGAACTATTCATATGTTGGTGTTTCTTAATTATACTTTTCATGTACTGATAACTCTCATATAATTCTTGGAATAGGCTGTCATAAACTTTTCAAGTTTAATATTGGGGGAATCACACATAGACATACGCAAACAACATAAAAATAATTAAAACTTGATATAAAACATTATATTGAAAAATATGGTGGGTTTTTTCCTAGGCAATATATCCAGATAACAAAATGTTTTAGTACAGTTCAGCTTTTGGTATTGGGGATATACATTTATATAAAAAAGCTAGGAATGTAAAACTTTTCTAAAGTCAATTTTTAAAACCAGCTTTGGCACAGATACACATACTCAAAATGTAAATAATATGGTAAAAGAAACTTCCTGCTTCAATCAAACACTTAATAAATCAAGTGCTTAGATTATGCCAATAGAATACTTACTACAAAGAGGTAATAATGAATATATGCAGTTATATTTTCTTTGATCAGGCAATATGTATGCAAGTTTATGTGTGCAAAGATTAAAAAAAAAAAAGATTAATCACTCTTGCTCTAATAAAGGGGAATTTATCTGACTTGAACAATAGTCCAACCAGAGCAACTTTAAATGTCAACCTGCAGGGAAAAACAATCCTGTTGGTACTTAAGTATTATCTTGAAATAATGATTGTGTTCATGATGAAAACAGGCATTCATATCATAAAGGTTTTGTTGTTTTAAAAGGGATTATGAACGATTTCACCTTCTCATGCATAGAAATTACAAGTAGGAATTTAGTCTATATATATGATAATCTGAAAGCGTAAGAATAGCATTGCTATGGAAAAAAACTTTATAAATAGGGAAAAAAATTATGCATAAGAAAACATTGTTTTACTTTGAGGGTGATTCAGCACTGGAACAGATTGCCCAGAGAGCTTGTTGAGTCTTCATCTTTGCAGATATTTAAAAACCGTCTGTACATGGTCTAGGACAACCTGTTGCAGGTGATCATGCTTGGAGCAGGAAGATATGACAAGGTGACCTCCAAAGGTCCTAACATTCTTTGATTCTCTACATTACAATGCACCATTAATTATAGTAATGCTCCTTATAATGGCTGTTATAATGAAGATCAAATGTTTGATTGTATTGTTTATATGAAATATTCAAAAGTAGGAAGAGATGAGTTCCCTTGAACCAGATCTGAGAAAGAATATTACAAAGCACTCCTCGAAGTTTTGTTTCCAGTTCCCTTCCCTTGTTTAACTGCCACAGCTTACATTTATGTGGTTGTGCTGAAAAGTACCAGGCTGTGTCTGAACAGCATGTGAATTTCTTGTTAAACCAGGTAATCCTCGGTTCTTCATTTGTCAAAACACTGGAAAAGTTTGTAAGGTACTTTCCATTTGGGAGTCTTCTTGCATTGCTGCTGAAGTATTGTGAGCAATTTGTTAATACCTAGGTTCCCACCTGATATTGTTAGGAAGTATTTTTAGCATCCTAATGAATTTTCTTCTTATAATTTCCATGCCTCTGACAGAGACCAAGGTTTATGCAATGTCTTCAGTGAAAGAATGTATGCTCTGAGGTTTCCAGGTATAAACAGGCAGGCGGCAGCCAACAGAACGGCAACTGTTGGCTGCTGATTCTCTGTCAGACGCTAAGAAATATGGAATATAGCCTGCACATCCATATGTATACTCCAGGGCATGCCAACTCTGCGTATCTAACACATGCACGCACAAGCCTCCTTGGCAAGCCAGGTGATTCACATGGTTTAGCAGGGAATTATACTGGTGACAGTGCCTCGTTGTTAATGATCTCATCACGGGTGGGGAGCGGTTCAGCTTTAGTCTCAAGGGATAGTCGATGAAGATGTAATTTAGTCCTTGTCCCCTGGACTCCTTTTGCTTAGGCCCAATTCTGAACTCTCAAGGTTAGGACAATCATGTTCCTAATAGTCAGGGCTGAGAGCAAGCACTGCCCTGACAGCATGGGCAGGGCTGGGCTCAGGGGAACCTGGGAACAGAGAGAGGGGAGAATCCAGGGAAGTCAGAGTTCAGCCTGAGCCTCAGCCTTAGCCTTGGCCTGTGTCCAGGCCTGTGCAGGATGTTCCATCAGAAAAGAGCTTCTGTTGTCCAGCTGAGCAGGAGCGTATAGAGGATACAGCAAAGGGGGTGTGCCAGCTTTCACTGGCTTCTGCTGATCTGTTGATTCAAACTTCTTTCCAGCCTTGTCCTGGTTTCATCTTATTTTACCAAAGGGCTAAGGGGAGGTGACTCAGATGTGCAGCCCTCACTCTTGTCTGTGATATTTCTCCAGACTAAAATATTTCTTTTAACTTCCTGTAAAAAACCTGCCTCTCTCCCTTTTTCTTCTCTGCTTCCCTTCTTACTGTTGCTGTTTGGTGCTAAATTTGTCAATTCAACCCTGATTGACATTAAATTAGGGCTCAGGACTAGGTCAGTTTAGAGGGGTTTAGGTTACATTAGAATTAGATTCCAGTTTAGAAGTGTTTAAGCAATAAGGACTTTGTCTGAATTAAACAAAGCAAGAGAAAAACATGAGCTTCTGTCCCAGGTTATTAAAAGCAAATTTGAATGCATGAGCACAAAGCACAGAAAAAAGCCATGTATTACATTTAGGTTTTTGCCCAAAGCTTATAAAATGTTCTCCCTCACCTAAGAGCACTGAAATGCCTGTGAAATATAGACAGGCTGAGTGCTCAATGATTTTATTGTCATTTAGGATGTCATGGCCAAGGAAGAAATGCACAGAAAGTAGTATTTCAGGATTCAAACATAGCTCGTGCTTTCTCTCTGTTGTCTGGTCTCCAAACAACCTGAGATTTATAGTTCACAGTGTCTATCTGGAAAATCTGTTTGCTTGCAGGATCTGAGAAGTCATAAAATTTGATCCTCTAAAATCTTCTGTCCTAGAGAGAGACAAGGGAAAAAATTTTATTGAAGATGAGCAGTGAATTCTGAGGACTGAGAACAGAGCTTTTCCTGGTCACATCAGTGCTGCTCTCAGCTCTAAAGTAACATGAGAATTTTCTTCCTTCTGAGGTTCCATGAAAACAGTATCTATGTCCTATGCAAATTCCATGATTAAAAGTAGCAAGACTCAGTTTTACTTTTTTCATCTTTAAGTGTAGTCAAAAAGTCTTTATTTGTTTGTTTGTTTCTTTGTTTAATTTTATTTTCATTTTCTCAGGAGAGGGAGGGAATTCTGCATTCTAATCTGATTTTTCCTGTGGGCAATAGCATTAAAAAGGCATGGGTAAATTTTTTTCTAAAATCCCATTACAATCATTGTGCATTAACAAGCTAATATCAATTAAACATTTTATTTTTGCTACCTCTCACTACATGCTCAAAGTAGTTTTTAAGTCTTAGGAAAGTTGCTTCTAAAATCTCCCTGTAAAATTTCTTCTATAATCCTTCTTCCAACTAGTCAGTCACTGCGGGGTGGAGTGTCAAAGTCTGGAATTAAGGCAAGGCTGATTCCTGATTTCAAGATGCCTGCTGATCCTTATTAGCAATGCCTGTCTATAAACCTGTAGTCAGATCAAAAGGGCCAATCAAGAAGCAAAGGTGCATCTTTCTTATGTATTGGGCTGAACCTCTTGCTGTACCTATCTTTTTTGTTCTTGTTGCTGAACATCATCACTGTGGAAAAGATTAATCTCAACCAAATATTTTGAGGGATGATGAGATTCACAGGTATTGTCTACCTTTTGATTAACATTGTTACTTTAATTTCACTTGCTGGGTTGGCATCAAAGAATAAAATACATCATGGTGGTATATGGAGGCAATGTAATTATCTTCTCTAGTAGTCAGTTTGGCCTTCTCACATTGAATCCTAGGAAGAGGATTTCCAGTTATCCTCTGAATAGATAATAAATGTTTTTTTAACTTTCTGGTGTTTGGGATTCAATGCAAACACAGTCTATATCGGCTATCATTTCAGATTCTTGATTAGCATGTTTTTTCATATTCTATTATGATGGCAAATTGTTATCACAAATTGCAGTTGCAGTAATAGCAAAACAAAGTCAGGAGAGATTTGTTTGATACATTACTTGAGGTGATTTGCTCCTGTTTAAATTTGTGCAGATTGGATTTCTAAGATCATGAAAGAGGCCAGATACTTGAAGTGTGTGTTTATGAGATCTGGCTCTTTTCCATGGTTTCCTTGTTGCCTCTTATTCTTCAGGTCCTCAAGACTACTCTGTAATTTAATTCCATCTCTTTATTTTTTTCCTATTAGACAAATGCTTTATTTTATTCTTTTCCGTTGCTTCTTTTCCTCAGTCGTTTTCCCCCATGGATTTAATACCTATATTTATTACCTAGAAGATGTAGACTTTTATTATCTATATTAACCTTTATTATCTTGGTTTGTTAAAGTGAAAGTGATATCCTGTAGCATAGACAATGCTTATAATGTAAGAAATAATAAGTAAAAGTCAAAATAAAACTTATATTAAATAATAAACATATTGTATAATAGTTTTCTTGATATGTAGACAAACTGGGTTGTACCCCAGACTCCTTTTTTTTTAAATTTTGAGCTAAATAATACCAACTTGGCTTATGGTTTATTTTTCACCTTTGATTCTAATTAGCTATTTAAATTCTGTTTTTAAATGAAAATAATTATGTAGTTTAAGCATTTGCTTTTGTGTTGGGTTAGCATGACCTGGTTTTCATAGCAGGGGGGCTGCAGGGATGGCTTCTGTGAGAAGCTGCCAGACTCTTCCTTCATGAACACAGCCAACGCCAGCTGACTCCGGGATGGATCCACTGCTGGCCAAGGCTGAGCCAGTCAGAAATGGTGGTAACCCCTGTGATAACATATTCAAGAAGGAAGAAAAGTTATTGTGCAGATATAACTGCACCAAGTGAAGAGTGGAGAGAGAATATGTGAGAGGAACAGCTCTGCAGACACCAGTGTCTGTGCAGAAGGAGAAGGAGGAGGTGTTCCAGGTGCCCCAGTAGCGATTCTCCTTCAGCCCATGGTGCAGACTGTGGTGGAGCAGCAGTGCCCCACGTGTAGGACCATGAGGATGCAGAGATCCACCTGCAGGCCATGAAGGAGACCCACACTAAATCAGGTGGATGCCTGAAAGGAGGCAGGCAGGAACCATGGAGAGAGGAGCCCTGGAGCAGGTTTCCTGGTGGGACTTGTGAGCCCATGGGGAANTGTGCAGAAGGAGAAGGAGGAGGTGTTCCAGGTGCCCCAGTAGCGATTCTCCTTCAGCCCATGGTGCAGACTGTGGTGGAGCAGCAGTGCCCCACGTGTAGGACCATGAGGATGCAGAGATCCACCTGCAGGCCATGAAGGAGACCCACACTAAATCAGGGGGATGCCTGAAAGGAGGCAGGCAGGAACCATGGAGAGAGGAGCCCTGGAGCAGGTTTCCTGGTGGGACTTGTGAGCCCATGGGGAACCCACGTTGGAGCAGGCTGTGCCTGAAGGACTGCACCCTGTGGAAGAGTGACCCATGTTACGACAGCAGCATCATGTGGAGAACTGTTGCGGAAGGGATGGATTCAGATTGGAGAACTTAATGAAGTTCCCCCTCCCAGGGGAGGACCCCATACTAGAGCAGGGGAAGGGCTCCTCTCCCTGAGAAATGGCAGGAACAAGGTGTGATGAACTGGCCAAAACCCTCATTCCCCATCTCCCTGTGCTGCTGGGGTGGAAGAGGTAGAACTCAGGAAGGAGTGGGGGGANACGACAGCAGCATCATGTGGAGAACTGTTGCGGAAGGGATGGATTCAGATTGGAGAACTTCATGAAGGACTTTCTCCCAGGGGAGGACCCCATACTAGAGCAGGGGAAGGGCTCCTCTCCCTGAGAAATGGCAGGAACAAGGTGTGATGAACTGGCCAAAACCCTCATTCCCCATCTCCCTGTGCTGCTGGGGTGGAAGAGGTAGAACTCAGGAAGGAGTGGGGGGAAGGTGCTTTTAAGGTCGTATTTTACATCTCATTGTCCTGCTCTGATTTTCTTAGAAATAAATTCAGTTAGTATCTGTAATTCTAGTCTGTTTTGCCTGTGCCAGTATTCAGCGACTGATCTCTCCCAGTCCTTATCTCAAACTCATGAAACTTTCATTGTATTTTCTCCCCCCTGCCGACTTGTGGAGGGGAGTGATAGAGCAGCTTTGGTCAGTGCTGCCATCCAGCCAGGGTCAACCCACTATCGTTTTAAACATCAGTATACTGCGCATCTATGCAGTGATGTATTCCCAGCTGAAGAAATGTAACATTGGCATACAGCAATAAAAGAAAAGAAAGAAAGAAAGAAAGAAAGAAAGAAAGAAAGAAAGAAAGAAAGAAAAAGAAAGAAAACTCTTTGTTACCTTGGGTTTTAGTATAAAATGAAATCACAATATCTGTGCACTGTTAGACTCCTTTCAAATTGGCATCAATTAGATTGGCTAAATATAGATCTTGCATCCATGTTTCTTTTCAATATCCATATTTTAAAACATCTGTAATACTTTTACTCCTATACTTCATGTGGTAGAAAAACAAGTTCAGAATAAATTATCTCCTTTTAGTACTGGGAAAATATATCATGGGTTTTAACTTTCTTCTTCATTGCTTACTTTTTTCTAACTATGTTTTCAGTTGTTATTTTGAACTGTGATAATTTTACTAACTGTGCGATATGCAGTGGGAGCACAAATCTGGTACTTTTTTTAGATCAAACCACATTTAATGAAATACTACTATACCTTTTTCTTTTTTTCTTTTACAGTAACCACTGTTGTGATTTTTTGTTACAAAGATGTCAGGTTAAACAACCCATCTGTACTTCATGTGAAACATGGCTTTTGTTATCTTGCAGCACAAATATTTTCTATCACAATATCTAAGCAATTTTTTAGCATTTATTTTCCTGATCAGTTTAAATTTTTTCATTTGAAATCTTTGCAAGGAGCAATGGTAAGAAGCATTGCTCTGTGTTTACGTATATTAGATTTAGGTGTACTTCATTTATCTTTCTTCGGCAGCCTTTCCTTTTGAGAATTTTGTAACTGGAAAACTCTGTGACTTCATCTCCATTGTTTATAAAGCAGAATAGCAGTAAGAAAGTCCTCTTACCTTGTGAACTTTCTGAAATAGGCTGTGCTTACCTTAAAATGCCTTCAGTTCTGGATAAGGTGACTGCTAGATTACAGTAGTTGTTATGACATGTTATTTTTTCTCTTTTATAATTGCTGGTGGGTTCATATAAGTAGTCCAGCTGAGGACATTGTATTTGTTCCTGATAACTGATTCCATGGTAAATCATACCAGACAAGACCACTACACCCATCCGAATTCTCAAATCCCTTCAACCGTGAGTTAAGGGAATGTGATGTCTTTCAGTTTCAGATTTATTTTCCATTATGAAGAAAACCCTAGCAGCAGCATTAGTTACAACAACAGAAAACCCCAGTCTCCTTTCGAAAAATGAAGCTAAAGGATAGGATACCTATTGAAAACATTAAAGGTTTTGGTATCTGTGTTTAGGCCTGACACAAAGAAAATGGAGAGCTTAACGACAGCCTAATAAAAAGATGTCTAATTACAGCTTTTTTCTTATTGTGATACATTGATACAAGTATGGTTAAATAACCATAGTGTTAAGAACATGGAAGCTTAATGCCTAAAACGTAACATTCAAAACAAAGCTGTTTACTTTACTAATACAGACTTTACTAATACAAAAATGTTGCTATTTAGCTTCATTAAAATTGCTCACAGAGTCATAGAATGGTTTGGCCTTGAAGGTATCTTAAAGATCAGCTAGTTGCAACCCCCCTGTCTTCTCTTCTGCGTGCTGAAGAACCCCAAGTCCCTCACCCTGTCTTCATAGGAGAGGTGCTTCAGTCCTCTGAGCATCATTGCGGGCCTCCCCTGAAGTCACTCCAGCAGGTTCATGTATGTATGCTGGGGATCCCAGAGCTGAACACAGAAGTTGAGGTGGGGTCTCATGATGCAAGAGATGAGTAAGAGATGTTTGTTTCACTTGACACATCTTTTTAAATTTTTTGTAATTTTTGAGTTTTCATTTAATGTACTCAGTTAACCACGCTCAACTGCATTTATATTATTTATATAAGTGAACACAATGTATAAACAATGCAGTGTATGAACAGTACATTTATGTGAACTAAGTTTAATAGAAATAAATATTTTTATAACATTGCATAATATTAATAGCATCTTTTTAATGTTCATTATCAGTTCTATCAAACAACGTTATGGAATTGAATTCTCCTGCCCAATGCATTCTTACAAAATATAGTTTGAAGTAAGAAAAATCTAACAAGCTTATTCTGTGCCCATTCTGCCCATGAAAACAAACCAAACAAAAATTATTACTAATTTCTTTCATTTATTACTTGTAATTCTGGTTATGTAACCTGGAATAAGCAGCCTATAACTCAAGTCTGTTTTCTAGGGGCAAGTAAGGTCTATCAGTCTCTTGAGGCATCAGAAGAATTTTTATTTAACTAATGTTTCATGAAAATGCCATTACTTTCTATTACTATTACCTGAGGGTTATTGTCATACATCAATGCAAGTAATAAAGCACTAATATTACATCTTCTTATATAGAATGTATTCAACTTGTTCGTATGCGTGTCATTATTTGGTATTACATAATTTGATGCTACAATTCTGAAATTAATAGTAACTACTGTATTGCAATTAGATGATCCCCAAAACTGTAAAAGACTAATCCCACTGCAACAGGTAGTTTGTGGTATTTTTATAAAGGTCTGAGAAACCATTGCATTGTTCAGTCTGACTTTCCATATAAAGCTCACCTGCTTATTTCATTATTCCTTCCTTCTTCCTCTAAATGGGCCATGAGTAAAGCATGCCTTTCAAAGAAATTACTGAATCTTCAAGTATTTTCTATACCTTTGTATTTTCAAAAATGTCTTTTGATGGTTTATTTTTAGCAATTAGTAAAGTACAGAGCTTACTACCGTTTGGATACATCTGTCTTGTTTTGCCAGTGACTTTTTCCTGGGACCTACTCCATCATTAGATGGAATACAATCAAAGTGATTGGTTTGGTACAAGGAAATATTTGCAAGACATTATTTATTATTATTATTATTATTATCATCCCAAACTCTGTTTTATTGGTGTTTACTTGTATCAGTCCAAGTCAGGGAAGAAAAATAGGTGTTTTCATATATATATATTTATGAAAGGAACTACTATAATTATAAATACAGTATTATCAGTTAGATTAGAACTTCAGGTATTGACTGGATTGTTATTTCAGCTCTCTGCAAACTCTTTTTTTTAAGCTAATTGTTTCCAACATGAATGCCAAGAGAAAATAACTAAAAGCTTTACAGTACATTGCCTACTGCACAGTAGGAAAACTGTAACCAATTGTTAGTATGTCTGCAGAGTATATAGCTGCACTTCATAATTCATTTTGAAAAATAAGTTGGAATTCACCAATCAAATACTGAGTTAATCCTGAATTTTTTAAGATTCAGTAGAAGAAAATACGATCCTAATTTTACTTTCTAGTTTCCGAAATGTCACACGGTGGGTAATACGATATAACCTTTCATCAAATCTCTGGTTTAAATGAATGTGTTCCTCAAATATACAGTTGAACACTTTTACAAAAGGGCAGGTGCAATTGGTTAATATGCATATCATGAACTTTTCTTTTGCTTTGCTACACTACCTTATCTGCCCTTATAAGATGAATGGTGGAAACAACCTGTTATTCCTAGCAATGTCTCAGCGTACTGGTTTTAATCAATACTTGTAGATAGACTACAATTTTACCCATATATATGCCTTAATACAGGCTAAATACTACTTGCATTCCTGGATTGTAAGAAGGTAATTGATGTTTATGCTCTCATGTCTATACTCTCTAATTGTCATTCTTCCTGCGGATTTTCTTCTATCTGTAAAAAAATTTGCCAAGTGGAAAAATAAGATCTGAATGAGCCTCAGACAGACTGAATAATAAAAAGCAAAACACGTTATGTGGTTTTAGAAAATTACACTTAAAACCACCTCTGAAATTTAAAAAGAAAAATGAATAGGGATTTTAGGCAAATTACTTCCATTAATGCCATTGGGAATTCTGTGGCTAAGATCCATCTGTAGTGCCTTGCTTTCTTTTTTTTTTTTTAAAGTAGCACTGTATTGTCAGGAAAAATACAACTGTTCAGTAATTGACAGGGTACCTGGAGCTTTAGGAACTCCTGTAAGGGGGAGAATAATAGAATACCCATTAAATACCATATCCTAGAATTTCCAGTAATAATTCAGTATGCTAAAGTGTTGCCTCTTGGAGATCTCTTTCCCCCTTCTTTGCCTATTCAAATCTAGAATGTTCTCAGATAATTGCAAAATAAATATATATATATATATATATACTGAATATGATTAGCTTCTGAGCTATAGCCGATAAGTATATTCATCTGCAGCACCTCACCAACTGTCCTGTGTTATTGCATTTCTTTCTTGGTAGGCTTGAAGAAAATACATCTTAAGCTGTCAATGCATGGGAAAGTAATGCTACACTGAGTTCTGAGCATATGAAGTTTAATGCAAAGTATGCACAAATAATAATTACTTCTGTAAAGTCATTATTTATGCAGCTCCTGCAACTTAGCTAAGGGGAGCTATAGCCTGGGTTTAGCTACATAAATTGGCTTGTAAAGTCTTCAGTATATAAGTGGTTTTGTTCATAGTAGTGCATGTTTTAATGCAAAAGTGTACACTTCTTCCATTGCTTAAACCATGCATTAAGCATTTAATGGTTAAAGCATTATAAAACCAGCAACACTGCACAGCACTATAAAATTGGTAGAATGTTTTTCTGTCATGTGCTGTGAAACTGCTTATAAATTTTGAATATATTTTGTCTGTCACCAAAGAAAAAGTATGAAGACATCACATTAGAGAAGCTATAGTTACACGGTATTTCTGTAAGAGTGAGCCGCCTGAGAAGGCTGTGCGGAGTAACCTTCTGTGCGTGTTCTATTGATTTCTTTTTCCTGTTCAGCTCAGAACTGTGTCCAATTCTAGGACAATTGATGATAATGAAGTGTATGGATAGAAGGGTAACAGCAAATGGAAAAATTAATCCTTAAAGTCAGCATGTAGATTTTATTAGATTTTTTTTTTCTTCGTGGAAAAATGACAAAATGTGGAAAACAGGCCTTTTTCTCTGCTTCAGTAAAATGAAGGAATATGTATTTGGCCTTTCACTACAGTTTCATTGGGCCTGTAGAATCATTATGATTCCTCTTGGGTGAGGTCTTAAATTGGAAACAAAAAAAACCCCAAAAACAAACAAACAAACAAAAACCAAACAAAAAACCTGCAGTACTACTAAGCCCCAGTGATTTAGTGCAATAAGAATCCTTGAATTTAAAGATGAAACCCAAAACTACTACTCAGCTGCCTTTAAACTGCAAGAGTAATCAGGGTTAATAGGTCTTATAGCGTCCTTATTTGTCTTGGGAGCTACCTGCAGCCTGCTGCACGCAGGTCTTTTTACACTAGGCAGCATTGCTTTGGCAGTGTGTCTATATGAATCATGAATGATGCTACCAGAAGGACATGTTGCTTTGAAAATGTACTAATCTGACTGATTCTGCCTATTTTAAAAAAGAAACTGTGTTTTGTAGGATGCAATACATGGTGCATACATGAGGTTACACAAACATTGTTACTGTGTCATTAGCGGGAAGCTGCTTAAAGTCAGTTTGTACTGAAGAATACTGGGATTTAGACAATAACTTTAGCCCTGAACTGTTTCGCCTTGAGCGCAAAGGGTTTGTCTGCTCTGCTTTACATGGTCCAAGGCTGCCTTTAAGGATAATACAGGCCCTTGCAACCATCTAGGTTATTCGCTTTTATGTCAGACAGGCCTGAATAGAGAAAAAACTGTGGCTCTTTGTGTAGAACTTCTTCTGTCCACTTTTCATCCATAGAAATCACACACTTTGTTGAAGCCTGGTTTAGAGATAGCTTTCCTTCAGAGTATGTAGGCATAGACAAGATGATGTTGAACTTTTTCATATCTTTATTTCTTTGCTTCCCCTTTGCTTTTAAGGGATTGTAATCTGCATGCAGAGAGGAACAGCTCCTTCAAACTCACCTTCCTGGGTCTGCCATGATTGTTCTTCATGTTCCTCAGGGATCTAAATCAGCAAACCAAGAACCAAATCAGTGTATTTCACAGTTCACCCTCCCTGTCTCTGTGGTTGGGCTTTTCTTGGTTTGGTTTTGGTTTTGGTTTTAATGACATATATTTCACTCTTATATCCAGGCCCCCCAAATACTGTTGAGTTGCTTCACAAATTCAAGACTTCATCATTTTTTCTCTCTAGGCCTGTAAGACTTACTCTTACGACTGTAATATTCGTAATATTCCTGGGAATGCCATTAATTCCGAAAACTTCAACAGCTTTATACATTGCCTAGCAGTCTTGCTTCACATCTTGTTTCCTTCACACAATCTTATATTCATGTGATGCCTTAATCAATACAGGAATAACCTGTGGCATATTATTTTCTCAGAATTTGCTGCTATGAATGGTGGCAGTCTCTAAGAAGACTGGGCTGTGTATGCAGAATACCAGTTCAGGAATCCTGCTTCAAACATTGAACTAAAAAGCTTTCTGCAGTAAATAGCGTTCTGAAAAGAGCAAGAGGAAAACGGTTCACTTTTTGCGCATTCTTTCTTCCTTACCATAGTAAGCAAGGCCTTGCTTACTGCTGCTTAACAGAATAGCTTTACAAATGTAAATGTCATCGCTTCTGCTTTGCACGCATTTTTAGTTTAAATTGCAATTGTACTGCAGTTGCTAAGAGTCTGCTGAAGTCAGATTCTGTAAAACTTCTTTGAAACACAAATGTTCAGCCTAATGTCATTGATCAAATTGGGTCTGAGAATAGTTTACCAGATTGCTTTGTGCAGTATGTGTGCTTGTACTCCCTGACTGTGACCATGCTGCTATTTCACCCATGAATAAAAAGTTTCTGTACATTTTAAATTCAGATTTCTTGTAATTAAAGTTGCTGTATTAATTTAAGTGAATATATTGTTAATTCAGCTACTGTAGCTTGTACATGTTTTAACAATAATAACTATTTTGGTATCTCTCTTAATGAAATATTTTCTTTAATAGCAATTTTTCCTTTACTATTATTATTATTATTATTATTATTATTATTATTATTATTATTATTATTATTGTTGTTGTTGTTGTTGTTGTTGTTGTTATTGTTATTATTTACTATATAGTACCCCTACTGCAGAATTAGCCTTAAAGAGAATGAACATGAAACTGATTTTCTGCATTTTCACTATATTTTATTACATGACTAATGATAACTTTTCATTATAAAATGTAAAAACAGCAAGTAACTTTGCACTCCCTTTTTCATCAGTTTCTGTAATTAATGGTTTATGTTTATTAAATTATTTAAATTTTTGTCACATGTCAAGGACAATCTACCATATGCTTTACACTAATTAGTACTTTGTTTATTTTAGGAATTTGATTAATTCAGCAGCTACTTTTTAAATAGAACCAGCATAGCAAAGGAGGCTTTGTCTGAGTTTTCCAAAGACAAAATAAGGCTCCTCCTCTTTATCAGTAGCCTCTCTAGCAGATACATACCCAGATCCTCAGCAGATGACTCAGGCACAGCCATAAGTGAGGTTCTAGATGCAGTGCAGTTACGTAGTTTGTCTTTTAAAAACCACAGAATTAAGTGGAAATCAGAATGTTTCTATGTGCCACATCCAAGGTTTATAAACAGTAATTTTCTTTCAGAAAGGGAAAAACCCCCAAAATTCACATGATACATACTTAAATGGCGCTAAGAAATAGGCTTTACTGTTTCCTAAATGGTTGGTGTATTTTCTTAGTCCTGGAATGTCAATTACCTTTACAGATCAGCTCTGGTCTTTCCTATGAATACCTTTGTACCTTCTTGGGAATCACTGTCAATTAAGAGTCCCTTTGACCATATTTCTCTACACCACTTACTGCTAATATGAAGCCCTTTTAAACAAGACTTGATATTATGCCAATCTCATTTAGCAAACATGGCATTTCTGAATAATGATGATGTCAAAGTGCTGGGATGTTTTAAGAGATGTTGATAGTGTTGGTGTATTAAGACAAAACAGGAAATAGCACTAGAAAAGGAGATTTTATACCTTGGAAAAGCATTTGTGTATATTTAAATAAGTTTCTTTGCAGAGCCTCATTTGATTTATATTGCAAATAGTTTATAACTTATGGTTGGTAACAATAATAATTTGTATGGTCAACCATCTGTGAATTTCTTTAGTTCACAAACATAATAGAAAATATGACATTGTGTCCACTTTCATGGAGTGTACTTTGGAAAGTTTACTTTAAATTCAGCCTTTTGGGCACACAGGAAAGGTTTCTTTACAGTTCTAATATGTTCTACATGGATACATTTCATCAGGCTGGTACACTGCAATGCAACACAAAACCATAAAATGCCATGCAACCTGTCTGATTAATTCGTTTGGAGAGTGTTAAATTCAAAAGTAATTTGCTGTATTGAGGCTGACAAAAATATCCTGGAATGTAAAATGGTGGGTTCTGTTTACAGATGGCTGATACCAGTAGGTACCAATGTAGTATTGTTGTTCATGTAATCAGTCCAGCTTTTTATATATATATATATATATTTCTTTTAAAATTTATTTATGTATAATTTCTTCAATTGATAACATGCTAGGTGCAAATATTTAGTTTATATATCATAATGCAATACAGGAGAAAAACAACAGAAATATGTGTAATAGTGAGTTTATGAAGTCCTCCCCACAAATATTTATACAGAAGTACATGTTACTTAATACCACTGTGCTTGCACATTTACACACTTTCTAATAGTATATGGGTAGAATTTTGTTATTTTCTGTCCAGCTAGCATTAAAAGCCTAGCACACTGCACAAATGCAGGTGGAAATAATTGTCATTATGAACAATTCATTTACCGAAAGTTAAAAAAGTTCATTTACCTCTCTCACATTCCAGGACCCTGGAAATTTTGTTTATTTGTTTGTGTGTTTCCCATCAGGATGAGCAGTTTCTATTTCCCTGAGTATCTGAAATTAATTTTCCTAAATTATAGATGCTTATAGCGTTGGCTCACTAGCATAATTCATTGCTTCTTGGTGATTTTCTACAGAAAAAAATTCACATCATTTATCTTTCAATATTAAGGAGGAATCTGTATTTAATTCAACCCCTATAAATTCGTATGCATCTTTTAAGTCTGTGTTTTCTGTTGAAAAGTCTAATCTAGCAAGGTTTCTCTAGGCAGAAGGCTAATTTCTGAGTTCAGAGATGTTACACCCAGTCTAATCACTGGTTAATTTTGAAATAACTTGAGGTGTTGAGACTTTTCTTTCTATGTGGATGCTCTTTGCTGCTACCAAGCATCTTGCTTGGCCCAAGGAGTATCACACCGAGGTTGTCCTATGATCTGCTGAGAAAGTTTTTTCTTTCTGGTTTGACTGGCAGCTTAAAATTAAAATTTGAGTATTTTAAAAAACTAAGCAATGAAAATTTGCTCAAAAATCTTCAGCTGAAATTAAAGAAAATAAAGATATTAGAAAAAATAAGGTCTGAAAAGGTATTTTCAGTTAATGCCTTTCCTTGAAATCTTAAGACATTCCATTAAAAAAAAACCCAACACATTTTTTTAATTTTAAAATTTCTTCTGAATCATTTTGTGTCTACTCTAAAGTTTGCCAAGCTTGTTGCACTCTCTTCTTCCTAAAAAGTAATTCTCATCCTAATTAGTGTTTATCTTCTCCTTTGATAACAATATTTGATTTTTAATAATGCTTTCCTGCAAGTCTACTCTGATCTAGTAATCAATTCTTGGATTAAGTCTTCAGAGTCTATTGCATCTTTATTGGCAAAAAATTCCATTCTTCTGATTTGAAACTAAAGAAAGGAAAAAAGACTAGTGAGTTTTGTGGAACTAACAGTGTCCATGGAACCTATAAATTGCACTGTCTGAATGCTAACAAAACCTGGCTACATCTTGACTCTAAATCTTGGGGTTTGGTTGATATTTTAATAAGCACAGACTGCTTATCATGAACAAGATTCTTCTGTGTTTACACTGGCCTGTTACAGGCTGAGTTTCACTCCATGACTTCTAAAGATATATAAAATAAAAATTAAAAGCAAATTCTCCTTTAGAAGACTAGGAGAAATACCTAGACAGACCCTCTAAACCAAATGCTGACTGTAGTGTAAAATGAAACATGAAAGAAACTAACCAATACTAAAACTATTGCTTTAATTTTAGTATAGCATGAAAATTGATACTGGTAAATTCAGCACATCATATCATATCCAGTATTTCAGGAAATACCATTCATTATGTTTAGGAAGTACTAAAAACGTATGAGAAAATGCCTTACAATCTAGTACATCACATTTTACTCCTAATGGATTTTATTTTGTTTTTTTTTTAATACCTTATTAGTGTTTCTAATGTAGTCAGAGAGAAATTTGAAAACATACTTTCCAGATACATAGAATTCTGACGTAATTATTTGCTTGAAAAAAAACCCAAGAAAAGAGTCATTGACTTAGATTTGTAAAATTGGGTTGCAAGGAACAAGAAAAATATTGCATCACTACCCATATTATTTATTATTTCACAAAGTTAAAAAAAGTTGGAACAATATGTTTTAGTTGTTTGAGGATTAGATGCCCTTATGCTTAAGTTTAGTGGTAACGAAACATTTCTATGTCCCTGTGAATTAGAAAATATTAACAGATATCCTGTTAAAAGATGTATCTATTGCTGTAGAAGTATTAACTTTTTATAGATTTCTATGTACAGTCTGGATGCTTTAGGACTAAATGAACCTGTTATGAGCACAATAACAAATCCTTAGTGTATATAGATAAAATAAAACAGTGCAATTAGTACTGAAGGGTAATCAGTACACTCTCTTTGTTATAAAAACCTAAAATGCTTAAAAATGCTCATTAGAAATTGCAACAAAAGAAAAAATGTTATGTGATTTCCTCTTCTTGTTAAAATTATAAGAGAAAAATCTGTCTTGTGATGGAATGAAATTTAGAAGTGTTTTGCATTTAGCTTATTTTTAATGCTATTTTTACTGGCGTAAACTTACATAGCAGCAAATATTTGAAGAATTGCAGTACCTCAAATAAAGAGCATATTTTTGAGCAAATATTGTGTAAAATCAAAGTTTGAAATTTGGGGGACAGATTACTACCTTGAGTGAATTTTCATGCTTCAAAATGACATCAGGGGACAAGTCCCAGTTTTACAGGGACTTGTGCAGCTGAATTATGAGCATCTCCCAAGACAGAGGTCAAGTGACAGAGACTGCATGGCCCCACTGGATAATGTGTTCCCGCACTTAATCACAGTCATGGTGGGAGAAAAAAAAAGAAGTAAAAAACGCCAGGGGAGTTTAAAAATGGGTTATACAGGACTCTTTAGGCATCAGGCAAAGTGTAGTTGATTTTACATTGGGAGCATGATGGAGGAGGAACTAGGCTGTCTCATTTGGATCATGTATGTCTACGATTTATGATTTTTGGGATAACTAATTCTGCAATTAATACATTTTTCTCTTTTAATTGCAGCAGGAAAAGCATCATGAAAGCTCAAGAAATAAAGGTAAGTGACAATTATTTTCAAAATGTGGACATTCGTATAATTATCATGAATGTAACATTCATTATTGGTAAAAACCATCCAGTTGGATTGTCTGCTGAGTATTTTGGTATTTGAAATGACAAAAAAATATCCATGAAAGGGGTTGAAATTTAGAAAGTAAATGTATTAGCTACTATTTTTGGAACTCTGAGATGAGTGACGCTGATTACTGCACTCTGGATGGGATGGGCTGCATAGCTTCTCACTAAGTTGGTGTCCTTGACTATGGCTGGTTGTTATACTTACATAAAACATCAGTACCATCAATTTAGCTTCTCCCTTTCCATTCAGTAAACCTGAAACTGGATGTGATGCCAATTTGTGCACAAATGAATCATGTCCTTAATAGGCTGCCTTGCAAAATGACTGTTGTGGTTTTTGCGTACAATTTATATTTTCACTGCACCTTACGCTGTTCCAGTGGCTAAGCACTACGAGAAATAGAATATCTAGGTTAAAGAAACAGCCTTGTGTCAAAAAAATTAAGACTTCCAAAACCCAAATGTGGATTTCACACTTTTTTTTTCTAATATAAAGTCTGTTAAGAGACAGAACATCCAAATCTCTTGGTTAAAAATTGCTAAGCAAGCAATGAAAAGCAAAATTGCCAATAGTAGCAAAGATTGTTCTCTTGATATTTTAGTTGTTTATAGAGATAGTATATGAGATACTTTAAAAGGAAAACAAAGGGAGGGTAGGAGAAAGAGCAGCAGTTAAATGTCGCAGAGAGAGGAGGGAATTAAGTGACAAAGCAACCTATATCTTTTTTATTGCCTTAGGAAGCAATGTGTAATCATATCACCTGAGTTAGCTGTTCTTAATTCAGTTATTTATGTATCACAGTACTCATTCATCTCAATTTTCTTGCTTTCTCTCACACTGAGGCTAAACACAAGCATCTAAAGGCAAACTGAAGCTGATGGTTGATTGGAGCTGTGTCAGGACAATTACATTGTTTATAATGATATGATAATTTACATCATCTGAATGACCTATGGTCCTTCATTTGAAGAGTGTATGGGAAAAATAATTGAACCAAAAAATCGCCTTCATTTTCAACCAATCTGTGATTTATAATTTTCTTTTCTGAGTTAATACAATATAAAGCTGAATCTTCCCTATATGTAGTGAGTGTATCCATGACGTATTGTCCAGAAACCTTTCCTGACTTAATACAAATTATAAAAAAGACTGTGGAAACTCGGATTAGATTACAGGAATAAATTATGTGTGAATACTGAAGGATTCTGAAATGGGCCATTTTTTATGGATTTTTAGAATTTATGTCAGTTATATATGACGTTTGGCAGTCTTTTTTGCACACCCCACCCCATGCTGTTGCAGGGTGGTCATTATGGTATGTATGTGAGCAACAAGTAAAAGTAGGAACAAACGAAGGAGCTGGATGGGAGTGCCCATCTTATTCATCAGCTGTTAGTTTAGTTAACTAACCATGGAAACAATTTTCAAAGGATTATAAAATACTGCCTGCAACTACAGCCAAAGGAATCCATTAAACTCTGCTTGAAGGGGGATATCCATTTTTTCCAAACAAGCAGTGAAATTGGTGATCAGCTGCACAAAATTTGTTGTGATTGTATCTGTAACATCAGTTGAGGAAATTTTTAGTTTCCTAAACTTCCTGCAAGATACATTTGTCTCTGCCTAAACTGACAATTCAGCTTGGAAGATTTCAGTGGTCTGGAGGACTAATTGTGCACAGAGTAGTCTTTGGAACATATATGTATCTACAGATAAACTTTACTGCATAGTGCTATTTTGAGGTGGGTTTATGATTGGGATTTTTGTGGCGTTCAATATGTTTTAATATTCTTTAAATTTATTTGTTTTCATGTGTTCTTTTTCTGTGTAATTGCAAAATTTCAGAAAGATATTTTTATTTCACTTATGGCATATAAAATCTTAAAACTCCTTCTACTTAAAATACTGGTTGGTTCAGGTAAAGGAAGACTGAATTAATGTTTCAGCTTAAGCATTTTTGTCTTGTCAGTGAGCAACTTGCAGTTCACATGCAGTATCTAAATGTTTTGTGCTCTGCACACGTTCTTGTGAGATAGGTAAATTTTCCTGAAGTTCTCAGGACGAGTTTCTAGCAATATTCCTTACACTCTGCATATTTCAGCCACTACATATGGTAAAAGGACAAAATGTTTTCTGTGGTTTCTTAACAGTTCTGATGCTTTCAGTTGTCCTCTTAATTCAGAAGACAATTACAGCTCACCCTTACCAAGTGAAATGCTGGAGTCTCTGTTGTGCCTCGTAACTTCCCTTAATGTTAGTAGTTCAGTATCTAATTTTTATTAATAATTTCATTACACTGTATTTTTTAAGAGGGGAGGATATTGCAGCAGAATTCAAGTCAAATGCTTTTTGACTTCAGCAGGATCAAGATATTAGTAAAAAGGACCATTCTGTATCTTTTATTATATTATAAATACCTAGTAATTTTTCATTTTACCTAATTTATATAACATTGCTATAAAATAAATCTAATTCCTATTTTGATTTTAGTAAGGATGTTTTTATTGTTCAGTAGTGTTTTTTTTTTCCTCCTGACACATTTCTGACCTGCTTGTTTTTCCCATCTGTTACTTCTGTTTTCAGCCTGAGTCAATCACACCAGAATAGAAGCCAATACTCAAACACACCCTGTTCTGACACTAATCCCATCTCTTTCTGATCTGTGATATTCTTGTTCTTGTTTTACTTAACAGATAACAGATCTTTTGGTACACTGCTTGAGAAAGAAGCACTGCTTTTAAGTAAAACACTATGTTAACATTTTACAATCTCAGTGTATGTTGGCAAACTTCCTTATGCATCTGAGAATTTTTTGTATGTGAAAATGATTACCACCAGAGGAAAATACAAATTAAATTAGTTTAATAACACTTCAATAATATGAAAGAAATAACAAGACAATCACCAGCTAAACATTGCTAACTTTTAATTGCTGGCTTGAAGTCACATTTGACCTTCCTTACCTTTCTTTTCCAGTGTTAACTCCTTCAGACAAAAGAATGTTTTATTCCAAACCTATAGTGGAAGATAAAATAGGTATTTTTTGTGGTGAATTGGAAACATGAGCAATTGTGTTACATTTAAGCAATGTGAAGAATTTTCTTCCCAGCATTTGCTTGACTTTGGAGACATTAATGTGCTTTTTATAAATAACATTATAAACTTTAAAGTAGAAATAATTTCTGATAGTATTATTCCGAAAACCTTTCACTTTTGAAGTACCAGAAGGTTGACTAGTGACACATATCAACTATTCGCCAAACCTGAAAGGCATCTCAGTTCCTTTCCTCAGAAAAAACACTGGCACACAGGAAATGACGAGCCACAAAAATAGTTCTGTTAACTGACAGCATTTCAGATCAGTTCCTAAGCTTAGTCACAGTTTGAATTACAGTACAATAATTTAATTTTTTGAGAATTTAAAAATTGATTTCAGTATAGAGGAGCAATGTGTAATATCTTTCTAAAAAAACCCAGCAAAATCATTGAAAAAAAATGCGGAATTTAGGCTGAGGGTAAGGTGATTGTTGCGTTGATATTGACCAATGATATGATGGTGTACACTAGTTGTGTAACTTTGCCTATTAGTTTTAGCAACTTAAAGAACATCTTTTGAAAGATAGAAAAAGTGCTTCACCTAAGATTTGGAAAATGTGCACTTTCCATAGCATTTTCAAAATGTGCATGCAAATAATTTTAATTATATTAACTTTAAGAGTTTTTTACTTCAGTTAAGTGCACTTAGGTACCAGCTGTATAGGATGCTTTTAAAATGTTTACTAGATACTATTGATCTGAGCTTTGAACATTACTAACACTCAAAATTAAACCATTTAAAGAATTTTGACTGACATAATTTTAATTACAACTTGAGTT
>VXAZ01004986.1:0-13296 GCA_013399875.1 Gymnorhina tibicen
CTGTGACCGCCCCCTCGGGGCTCCTCGGTTGCCCCCATCCTGGTTCTCTGATCTTCAGGCCAGATAATAAAGACTGGGATACTGCAACAGAAGAGTCTCTCTTTCCTCCTTTGCCTCTGCCCTTGCTACTGTAACATCGGACTGCTGCTGCCTGCTCCATTGTGAGCCTGCAAGCAAACAGCTCCTGCAGGAGCTTCCATCGGGCACTTGAAGCCTTTCATTGTCCCCAGCTCGGGACACTCCAGGCTAGTCGCCTGCTTGGCCACCGGGCGGTCAAGCGGTCAGCGACAGCCTACCTTGTTTGTTGCTGTCCCCGGTACAGCAGCGACACTTGGGAATGAGAGGCTGGAAAGCAGCAGTGTGGAAAGGGCCCTGGGGGTCCTGGTCAACAGCACATTGAATGAGTCAGCAGTGCCCTGGCAGCCAGGAGGGCCAACCATGCCCTGGGGTGCATCTGGCACATCATCACCAGCTGCTCCAGGGAGGTGATTGTCCTGATCTACTCTGCACTGATGCAGCCTCACCTCGAGTACCTTATGCAGTTTTGGGTGCCACAATATAAAAAAGATATAAAGCTATTAGACAGCATCCAAAGGAGGGCAACGAAGATGGTGAAGGGCCTAGAGGGGAAGTGTCCTGTGACCTAGTGTAGCAGGGCATCTCAATCCCCCACAATACCTTATCTGTTATCAGATAACTCAAACAGGACAAGCTGTCTTTTAGTGAGTTATTTTGGCGCCATGGGGTTAACATTGGTCTGGCATCTCCCAACTGCTAAACTGAGATCTGGCAAGATAAGGTGGATTTTTGACTGACTGACATCCATTCTCTTTACAACTATAAAGGCAACACCAAACTTTTACAAAGCAGAAATCTTCTACACATTCCCTGGAAATGTGTGGAGTTTCTCCCCTGAGCAGGGATGCCTGCTTTGCGGTTACTGCCCTGGAGGTTAAGTGAAAGGAATCTGTGCACATTATCGTAATTTGATTGGTAAGTTGCATTCGACTCCTAATCAATACTATTTCTTTTGCTAGCTTTAATATAGGTACTTTGATATAGTGCACTGCTTTATGTTATGCTGTAATCTACTAGTAGCTCTTTAGTTTTAAACTATGTAGCAATTCTGATTAAGATCTTTCATCTGTTATCTCTTGTCTGTTTAATAAATAATTCATTTTTATAAATAGATCTGTTTTGCCATGATTAGAACTTGTGGACCAGAGTGATTCCTTAAATTAAAATTGTTGCCAAAATCTGAGGCTAAGGCAGGGCTTGTCTGAAGCTTCCGCTCTTCCCGTGACACCTAGGTGACCCAAAAATGTGTACTCCATATTTTCTGTAGGACATCTGTTGGAAATGATACCAAGTTTAAAATTTTTTATATAACTGTAGTCAGGGGTTTTGTTCACCTTTTCCCCGGGGGAAAAGAATTTTAAGTTTCTTTTCAAAGGACTGTTTCATCACTCAAGGCATGATGAGCTTAACATCTCAACAAACTGGGAGTAGCACAGAAGATACACAAAAGATAACGACCATTAATGACCATTAATGACCATTAATGAACATCAACTCCAAACATCACCCCTGGCATGGTCTGAGACACCTGGTCTGGGAAAAGAGAGATAAGAGAAAGAAGAATGAGAACCTAATTAACATAGAAGGCTGAGGGATTGATAACCAATAGGAAACCAAATACTGTAGTGGTGGTTTAGGCCAAATTCAGGGAAACGTCCNCCCCCTCCCGGCCGGTGGAAGGTCCCCCGGTGGGGTTCTGATGTTCTGGTGTTCTGAACAAGTCCAGAAGAGAAGAAGGGAAAAAACCGAAGTCCCAGAAAAAAAACCCCTCAACTGTCCGTCTCTCTCCGAAGAAACAGAGCCGAAAAGCTGACTGAAAAGCAAGAAAAGTCCTTCCTCTGCTCCTCAGCAGCAGCAGCAGTTAATCTCTGTATCCTTGAAGCACAAACTGTTTTGAAAAGCTTGCTCAGTTTTTTTTTCTCTGTCTCTTGCATCCAGTTTTAAAGGCACAGAAAGGCTCAGGAATCATGTCTGGGCATAGAGCAGTGGTAGGGGATACAACAGCATAAAGTCACCCCAAGACAACTGTATAACTTGGGACCAATGAACACTGAACCAATGAATTTCTATGGGTTTTGACTGTATAATTATGTGAAAAATCTGTTAGAAAGGATGTGTGATGGAATGATTTTCTCTGCACAACCCAGGCAACGTGTGGATGAAATGATTTCTGTTGCACATCCTGGCCAGAATAAAGTAATGCCTTGATTCTCTAATACTAAAAATGTTGGAGAGTTTTTGTTTTTCCCACAGTTTCCGTGGCACATCCACAGTCTGTTTTACTGTCTCTTTAAGACCCGGGGACCAGAAGCAGAACTGGAGTGCTTTACCCCAGTTCACGGAAAGGAGGAGGTCCTGGGTCACTTTAAAAAGAGGGAACGCACGCACAGAGAGCTGTCTTTTGTTCTCTCCTGACTCCCCAGGAGGTTGCCTTGGGCACATCTCCGAGTTGCAACCCAAAAAGCTCCATTTTGCAATCCAAAACTGTTTTGAGGAGGATTTCACAGTACTTTTCACTCCTGCTGCCTGTGGTTTTGCCAAGAAGGGGTCGGACCTGGCGTTTGCCGAGGAGTTGGACCCGCTCTCCACGAGTTCCAGCCACTCCCGCAGATGCCGCACCACTCCAGGAAGTCAGACCCACTCCACAAGGTTTTCCAGCCACCTGTCGTTTACTGAGGAGGGGGCGGGGGCTTGTCCGATGCTGCTGGTTTGGGTTTTTTTCCGACCATTTCAGTGCCGCTGCTTGGGACCAGCCCGCATTGCAGCAGCGACACAGAAGTGGATCCAGCCGGGCCAAAAGGTAGCAGGGAGGCTGACACCGCAGGGCTGGAGCTACCTCAAAGAACACCAGCATCCCCCATCTGCAACCAGAACTGCTTCGTAAGCCCCTACCTTCCCAGTTTTCTTGTTCCACGAGGAAGGTTGGGCCAAGAAGGACTTCTCCGCCATCTTGTCTTTGTCCTCTGGGCCAAGCAGGCTGCTACAGCAGCTGCCATTTGGGAGGAGGCAGCTTCTCCGCCATCTTGTTTTCTTTGTTCCCGGGGGGCATATGAGTCAGCATTTTTGTATCTAGTAGTTATTGCTGTTATCTTGGTTGCTGCTGTTTTCTTTTTAGTAAACTGTTATTTTTTCACTTATATCTTCTCGCATTCATGTCTCCTTATTGGTGAAAGGGGAGTGGTTAAAACTAAGGGGAGGTAACTCATTGTGGAGTCTCTGCCCCATATAAATTGTCTTAAACTAAGACAGGAAGCCTTATGAGGAATGGCTGAGGTCATTACATCTGTTCAGCCTGGAGAAAAGGAGACTGAGGGAAGACCTCATCACGGTCTGCAGCTTCCTAATGATGGGAAGTGGAGGGGCAGACACTGATCTCTTCTCTGTGGTGACCAGTGACAGGACCCAAGGGAATGACATGAAGCTGTGTCAGGGCAGGTTTAGATTGAATATTTTGAAAAGGCTCTTCACACAGAGGGTGTCTGAGCACTGGAACAGGCTCCCCAGGAAACTGGTCACAGCACCAAGCCTGCCAGAGTTCAAGAAGTATTTGCACAATGCTCTCAGACATGTGGTGTGATTCTTGGGGCTGTCCTGTGCAGGGCCAGGAGTTGGACTTGGATGATCCTTGTGGGTCCCTTCCATCTCAGGATATTGTATGATTCTATGAACTGACTGCGACCCTGTCTTGGGTTACAATGGAAGATGTAACCAAAAGTATGTATTCTATTACCATCTACTTAAGCTCTTAAGATAGGAGGCAGTGTTCTTTATCTTGTCCATGACTCAGTCCTGATAACACCCTCCGGGGAAACAGCTGCCACCCAGAGATGGCCACTTCCACTATAGGGCCATCAAGGTCTCACAGAATGACCCATAGAATTACATCATACCATTGTGAGATGCTCCACCCAGGGGGAGGAACCAAGCATTCCTACCTGGATATAATCTGAGGCTTGGAACACCATGGGGGCACTACCTGCTGGATTCCCAGAGGACAGGAGCTTGACAACTACCACTGGACCTCCAGAAAAAGACCAGACCTTTCTACAGGATCACCACTTCAACAAAACCACATCCATCACCCCAGCGGGACTGTAGCCACCATTTAATCGGACTGCTACCACCACCCTGACCAACAGGGCAACAGGTTGTATTCTAACTCTGTCAGTTTAAGCCAGTGTTTCTGTACTACTGCCTTTATTTTAATTTTCCTATTAAATTGTAGGTCTAACTTGGAATCTCCCGCTGGTTTGCTTTCAGACTAGTACAGACCCCCCCCTTCCCTGTTCCCCTGTGCCCCTGTGGGGAGGAGGTAGAAAAAATTAGGAGTGAAGTTGAGCTCAGAAAGAAGGGAGGGGTGAGGGGAAGGTGTTTTACAATTTGGTTTATTCTCATCCTACTCTGATTAGATCGGTAATAAATTCAGTTAATTTCTCCAAGTCAAGTTTGTTTTGCCTGTTATAGCAAGTGGTGAGTGATCTCTCCCTGTGCTTATCTCAACTGATGAACCTTTCGTTATATTTTCTCTCCCCAGTCTAGCTGAGGAGGGGAGCGTCAGAGCGGCTTTGGTGGGCACCCGGCATCCAACCAGGGTCAACTTGTCATTGTGGGATATCAGTCATGAGTTAGAATGATGGTCTTTCAGAAATCAATGTGCACATGATTTACTGAAAAAAATGCAAAGTTTTTCTGTCTTTCTATACAGTACACAAAAGTTTTTCTAAAAAGTAACTAAAGCTTCAGTTCTGCAAACACAGACATATAGTACTTTTTCCACATACAGAGCTAGTATTTCATTAGGAGTACACATAAGAATCGTATTATCTAGAATGTTGAAATGTAGAACAAGGGAGAACTACTTACCTCTGCAGAGGACAGAATGAAACATTAGTAGGTTTCCTTAAAATTCTTAGTTAAAAAAATTTTAAATAGATGTAATGTTTTAATATTCATGGCACTCCTCTAAACTTCTGTTATAAAACCATTTTTTTGTTACACATCACCTAGTTTTCATATAAGACAATGTTTCAAGCTGGAAATATACTTACATAGACTCAGTATCTTTTTCTTTTTTCATAATTCCTGATAAACCAAACGGCTTCCTCTTTCGTGGTTTTATCCCTGTGAAACAAACACTTTTGATTTAAAGATCAAATAAATTAGTATATATGTCAATGTCAGACACTGGTGCATACCAATGCCAAGACCTTTTAAATGCGGCAATGATGAGTGATACAAAAATCTAACAGTGGAGGTAGGTATGGAGCTAAACTAAGTGAACAAAAGAATAAACTAAGACAAAATTACTCCAATATGTTGTTCAGTAGCATAATGTGCCAGTTTGGGCTGGGACAGAGTTAATTTTCTTCACAGTGGCTGGTTTGGGGCTGTGTTTTGTATTTGTGCTGGAAACAGTGATGATAACACAGGGATATGTTCATTACTGCTGCACAGGGCTTCCACAGAGCCAAGGCCTTTTCTGCTTCTCATCCCACCCCACCAGTGGGTAGGCTGGGGGTACACAAGAAGTTGGGAGCTGACTGCAACTGACCACGGGGATATTCCAGACCCTATGGCGTCATGCTCAGTAATAAAGCTGGGGGAAGGAAGAGAAAGAGGGGACATTCAGAGTGATGGCATTTGTCTTCTCATTGCTATGCATGATGAGGCCCTGCTCCCACAGAGGTGGCTGAACACCTGCCTGCACATGGGAAGTGGGTGAATTTATTCCTTAGTTTGCTTTGCTTATGCACACAGCTTTTGCTTTCCCTATTAAAGTGTCTTGTCTCAGCCCACGAGGTTTCTCACTTTTACCCTTCCGATTCTCTCCCCCATCCCACCGGAGGAGAGTGAGTGAGTGGCTATATGGGGCTGAGTTGCCTACTGAGGTTAAAACATGTCAGCTTAAAAAAAAAATTAAAATATGGTTCAAGCAACACATTAATAACATAAGCCTTTATAAAACTCATCTTTATTTTACATACAACTCTCCAAGCTGGGTATGCTAGACTGTCACTTATTTTATAGAAGATGGATGCACTGCCAGATTTGAGGAAAGGGCCTGCTCACAGAAGCTCAACAGGAGCTATTGATCCAGCCAATCCTGAATAGTTAATGGACTTGGGTCAGAAACTGAATCCTGTCTCTCTCAGCTACTGCAGTTCTACCCTGTTCTTATTTCCCTGCATGTTCCTGATACCTGCAAGCCCCTGTCTCTCCTAAAAAGCAGGATCTTGGTCCTTTAACAACTAACATCTCTTAGCTTCCCAGCTGATGCCGAGTTCATTATTTCCCAGTGCTGTAGCCAGCTCTAATTCTGGCTCCCACTGAGTCTGGAAACATACCTTCTTCTTTATTTTTAGTATGGAGTTTATATAGCTTTAGTAAAGAAAAAAGTTTGCTTTCATACCCATTTAATGTACTAAAATTAAAATAAATTTAAATATTCCATCAGACTTACTGCTATGTCTGCTTCTCTCCCCATTTTTTGCTGAATCAAAGTAGACTGCCAAACTTGAAACAAAATGACCAAGTGCAAGCATCCGATCCAACTAGTCTACAGTTTTATTTTGATGTAAGATACTACCTACTGCAAGCCTTTAAGCAAAATGGTGGAAATAATTTGTTTTCTGTAATTTAACAATGGACAATTTGAGCACGTCATTAAAAAACCCTCAGTATTCCCCTTTACAGAAATACATAGCACATAAGGAATCTCTTCCCTTTTAGAAATTTTCAGGGGGAAATAACTCAAAAATTCTCACAAATCAGGTAGCTATAAATTCAGCCATATCTTATAGTTTAACAGAGAAAGAAATTGCTTCAAAATTATTTTTAAATGCTAGTCTGGGATTTAGTTTCTTTCTGTGTTATATCCAGCCCAAAACAATGACAAATGGAATGTGATAGTAGTTTCTGAACATGCATCTCCTTTGCTTCAGTCAAAAGGCTTATCATGGAAACCCAGAATGGTTTGGGTTGGAAAGGACCTTAAAGATCATCTAGTTCCAACCCTATGCAATGGGCAGGGACACCTTCTGCTAGACCAGGTTGCTCCAAGTCCCATCCAACCTGGCCTTGAACACTTCCAGGGATGGGGCAGTCACAGCTTTGCTGGGCAACCTGTGCCAGTGCCTCACCACCCTCACAGTAAAGAATTTCTTCCTCATAGCTAATCTAAACCTACCCTCATAAAGTATTGTAGTTCTCATTGCCATGGAATTTTGTTTCTTAAAAGAAAAACAGCTTTTTGGTCTATTGGAATATAGAAATTAGCATGTGATTATCCTTCTCTCCTCACCCTCAGGTCCTATCTACAGGATTCTTAGGTAAATAACCATGCTACAAGAACTCACCTTCAACTGCACTGGATGTGTTACATTCTTGAAATTCAATAGAGCCTTAAAGAAATAAAAACAAAGATAAACATTAGGTTAAATTTAATCTCAAATGAAGGTCAAACCCTAAGATATTTTAACAACTATTAATATTTCCTGAAACTACTAAACAGTATAAATAAAAATTTAGGTGGCAACTGAAAACCACAATTTCTCTGCCAATGGTCAAAAATCATATATGTACAGTGAATCATTAAATATTTTCACTTTTTCATACTGAATAAAATTAAATACTACTGCACACTGTCTAAATACAATTTAATTTTCGGTATTACAGCCACATGAAAAATTTCCTATTTGTTTCCTCTTCTCATTCAAAATAGCATCTATAATATATGTGAGAGACTGGAAAGATTGATGTCTCAAGACATTTTGGGGTGCATGTGTGTGGGGAAGGGGGCAGGTAGGGCCTTGCCCTGGTGAGGTAGTGCACTGCCCCCCCCCTCGCTAGAGACAGTATCCCAGCCCTGCAGTGATGCCGATCACAGGCACAGCAGAGGCAATGCTCCACACCCATCCCTGGAGCCCCTAACCCAGCTCCTGAGTGGTCAAATTACCAGAAGTCCCACCTGAGGGTAGGGTCCAGGAAGGCCAAGGGGTATTTAAGGCCAAACACAAGGCCATCACATGGTCTAGACCCTACCTTCCTCTTGGAAGTTCTGTCTGAACACTGTTGGAACGCAGGGGTTGGATGTACTCAACCCCTTAACTGAACTAGCAGTAGTTTGGTACAGGCCCAAAAGGACATAAATGGCCTGAGCTGTAGACAGGCCAAGAGTTTCTCTAGTTCCTATCTGTTCTCTGAAAACCTATGGAGCAGAGTGACCCAGTGAGCATCAATGCATATGAACTTGGAACACCAATCATGTGATTAACACATGAATAGCAGGTGGTACAAGGAGTCTCATGCATACCTTTCCCATTGTATGAGATTTGACTACAAGCCAACCACTTTATTCCATAAATATGACAGCCCAAGTGAGCCTTCTTTGAGCTCTCCCTGCTAAGCAGCTGACTGCATGGCAGTGATCTCCCCTTGAGCTGGGATGCCTCTCAAGGTTGCTATTCAAGGTCAAGAGACCTCTTACCAACTGCAGATCTTGTAATATAGAGCACTAAGATTTTGTCTTGGTAATTTTGATTCTGTCTTGGTAGTTTTGAATCACTGTTATATCCTTTGTGCAGTACAGTAATAGAGCGAACCTTGCCATCAAACTTTGTTAAGTCACACTATTATAGCATCATATTTCAATAAAACCACTTTTGCCGATACCTTAGGCTGCAGTTCTTTAAGCAGTCTAAATTGCCCATTAACAACAAATTTGCATAGTTGGCAGGATCCTAAATCAGGATTCATGACAAGTTGACACAAAGTAACAGTCAGTTGTCATTGTAAAGGGCAGTCCTAACCCTCATTAGAACCATAAAATTGTTAAGGTTAGAAAAGACCTCGAAGATCATTGAGTCCCTCCCCCATCACTGCACCTTATGCAACTACTTCAGGTGAGAGACAGAAATCTTGAGAATTTAACTACAAGCAACTGGAAGTAAATAGATTGTGGAAACCTCAAATACAGAAACTATTTTGACTTCCCAAAACACACATGCTAATAAGTACTCTAATTTATCTTTATTATGAAAATACAATTATTCTAAGGCATCCACTATAAAATAAAAGGTGTACTTGCAAGCATTTTCCAGTGTTTCCAGTGAATATGTCATAGTCTTAAAATAAATAGCTGATATAAACAAATTTTAGGTACAAGTTTCAGATTGTTTTTATGTAATAGAACACAGCAAATCATTGTGCTGCAATTAGAGGTGCCACAATGAGAGTAAAAAGTAATTTAGCTGTGAATTAGCATTGTGAATTACACAACTGGGTTTAACTCGATGAATCAAATACAAATTAAGTACCTCAAATGTTTCTATTTGTAATGTAACTCCTAAGGTTGGGGTAACAAATGTTTGCTTGAGGGATGTTAGCAGGAAAGAGTTACACAGAGAACAACAGCAGCAGCCAACCCATGTCTCTGAACAGGTCGAATGGGTTGGACGAGAACAAGACATCATTTCTACTAGAACATGAAGAAATTTAAAACAGAACTGTCTTTGTGCTCTACTGGCCCATGACTCTGGAAAGAATAATAGATGTCAAGAGGACAGATTTATTGTAGACCTATGATTAAGCTTTTAGCCTGTAGCTAAATATAGCATTTGCTTTAGGGGTATAAAACCTGATGCGCTTTTCGAATAAATCAGATTCACTCGTGTTGGGGTTTTAGGAGTTCTTTTGTTTTTCTTTTTCTCTTAAAGAATTTTCCCCATACGTGTTGCTAGGAGACAAATTACTGGGTACTTAAGAGAGACAAAAAGACCTGGCCACAGGGGGAGGGGTCCAACTGGCTACCCTCTTTTACCTGGGGTTTTCTCATGTAGGGTGGAGATGCTGCGAGATCCGGATTGGGAAAAAGGGGTTGGGTACAGCCCCTAGCTCTCTTGTTCGCTCGGCATTCGGAGGGGAGAGAGGCTGTGGTGGCAGTAGGGAGAATTCGTCGCCACTGCGGGGTTCTGCCTTCTGCTACCTTCTTTCTACCGTCAGTGGAGCTTGCTTGCTGGAGCAGCCGTTTGCACTGGGACCCTATTAAACATCCTACCTCACTAAAAGAGGGACCTTTTCTACATCTGCTCCAGTGCCTCAGGGAAAACTCCAGGATCCCAAGCCCACCTTTCCCTGCCCTGGTGGGAGTCAGGCTGTGGCTGCCTCACCCCCCACCGTTCTTTTGCAATTGCTCCGAGTTTTTGCTACACTGTAGCCCCGCACCCCCTGCCTGCCAAGACATCTGGGGGTTCCCGCTGCAGCTCCAGAGTTTGATACATCTCGCCTACCACCCGGGATTTTGGGTTCATCCCTGCTGTTCCAGCCTGCTGTTCCCGAGGGTCCTGCTGGGGCACTGGGATCGAATGCCCCAGGGGGTTTGTGAAGCCTTTCTTCCATCCCTCCCCAGCTTGGTCACATCTGCCATTACCATGTGCTCTCCGAGCTCTCCCCGGAGCGCCCCCTGCAGCTGCGGGGGAACCATCGCACCCGCCCTGCTCACCGGGAGCTGCCAGCGGCCCTGCCGGCTGTGACCATAACTGCACCAAAGGGGAAAGTGCCTGACAGCCGAGAAGGTGTCACTAGGTTTCTGGTTCTGTTTGTTGTTACTGCCACAGTTACTGTTGATTGTTTGCCTTGTTTTATATATATACATATAAGTAAAGAACTGTTATTCCTATTCCTCATATCTTTGCCTGAAAGCCCCTTAATTTCAAAATTATAATAATTTGGAGGGAAGGGGGTTTCATTTTCCATTCCAAGGGAGGCTCCCGCCTTCCTTAGCAGACACCTGTCTTTCAAACCAAGACAACTCGCACCTCCGTTAGTGTCTCATCTTTCATGCATCAAAAATGGCGCCCAATGTGGCCTGAATACTGCTGTGGTGATCCAGTCTGGTGATGCATCCTGACTGAACTATCTGGTTGTGCCTGAACGATCACCGAGGAGCTCCTATCATCACCAGCTATAGAACAACGTTAGCCAAAGTGACTGGTCGGGAAGTCATTTTTCTTTAATCATGGGGCAAAGCGCAACCAAATCTCAAAAACTTCATAAAGACTCTTTGTTGCGCATTACCAGGGAGCAAGGATTTAAAGTAATGCCTCAGAAACTCATATCTTTACTCATCTGGATTAGTCAAAATTGCCCCTGGTACCCCTCTGACGGTTCTTATGAACTTATTCATTGGCAAAAAGTTGGTGAATGCTTACAAACTCGTCAGGTCACTCACCATGACATTCACCCTGATGATATTGTTACTTGGTGTGTGATCTATTCTGCCTTGCAACAATTTAAGGAAGCGGATCGTGTCCTTCTGGAAGCACGGCTATCCTCTCCTTCTGAGAAGGGTGATCCGGAACGCCAGGATCCTTTTGATCCCGTACCGCTCGACCCTGACCAAGAACCAGATTTATACCCTCCTCTAACCCCTGTACATGCCATGGCAGCCACCGCTCCTAGTGTGAAAGAAATATTACAAACAGCACACTGAAAAGCGGCTGCAACCATCTCACCTATCCGCTCTTCTTATGCCACGTCTCATTCCTCTCACAATTATGAGGACGTCACCCACTGAACCCGAGCCGGAAAGGTTTATACATAACTGCTGCAGAAGGGCTTTACAGGAAGGAGATAGTGAATTTTTACAAGCAATGCCTGTTATATATCATAATCAAAACCCACATCATGAACAGTTGTCGTATGAAATGGTTAAAGAATGGAAATCGGTGAAGGAAAACGGCTTGCATTCCTCCTTTACTGTGAATTTAATAGATGCTATTGCTGAATTGCATACCATGTTACCGGTGGACTGGAAATCTCTTTTAAAAACAGTTTTAACAGGGGGGCAGGATTCTGTATGGTGGACGGAATTTGTAGATTTGGCTCAAACCCAGGCATTGAATAATGGTAATCAGTGCCCACAAATTAATATCACGGCACCCCAGCTCTCTGGTACCGGCATATATGCTAATGCACATGCCCAGCTGCAATTACACCTGCAGGCTTGGGAACAAAGCACAGTTATTACCTTGTATGCGCTACGAAAGGTACCTGATAGAAAAAATCTAGAGCCTGGTTTTGCCACCATTCGTCAAGCTCCCTAGGAACTATATATTACCTTTATTGATCGGTTGCAATCAGCCATCAGGCACCAATTTGAAATGTAAGCGACAGCCGATGCTGTTTTAAAATCCCTTGCTTATGAGAATGCTAATAATGACTGTAAAAAAGCCTTAGATATGATATGCAACCATGCAGATGTTGAACTTGCTGATTACGTCAAAGAATGTGCTAATATTGGCTCAGAACAATATAAAGTGGAACTAATTGCTACTGCAATCGCTCAGCAATTGCAGGCAGCTAAAGCAACTGTTAAGTGCTTTGCATGTGGAGAAGACGGGCATGTTAGAAAGCAATGCCCAAAGGGACAGAAAACTAATAAAAAGCCAAGCAAACCCTGTCCTCGCTGCAAAAAAGGCTTTAATTGGAGTAACCAGTGCCACTCTAAGTACGACAAGGATGGTGACCCACTCCAAAACCAGGGAAGCTTGAACAGGGGCATGCAGGCCGGTGCCCCTCAACCCAGTGGGGCCCAATTCAGCCAACCCCCAATGCAAACAGGTCTGGCAAGGGGCACCCCAGGAAGTGCCAGCCTGGACCTGGCCATCAGCTCTACCAGTCTTAAATGACACTTCTGTTCATCTATTACCCTCTGCTGGTTTTGGTCTACTACCATTTCAAACTCACGCTTTATTATTGGGTCGTTCTTCTACCACTTGAATTGGACTGTTTATTTTACCAGGAATTATTGATGCAGATTATAAAGGGGAAATCAAAATTATGGCTTGGACTCCTAACCCCCCTTGTACTGTGCCTCAGGCGAATCACTTGGCACAACTCATACTGTTCCCAGCAATTCCTTGTCCAGTGCCAATATTGCAACAACAACAAAATAATGGGAGCTCTGGAAGCATGGGTGTTCCACAAATCTTTTGGTCCAAAGTTATTGGAATACAACAGCCATTACTCACCTGCCAAATAGTCTGTCTTTTACAGGACTGGTTGATACCGCAGCCAATGTATCCATCATAGTGCAGAAGGAGTGGCCTCCTGACTGGCCCTTGGCACCCTCTATGGCGATTGTTGCAGGAGTCGGTGGACAACAAATACCATGTCAATCAGCCAAAGAACTACACATCGTTGGACCAGAAGGCAAGACTG
>VXAZ01004987.1:0-39999 GCA_013399875.1 Gymnorhina tibicen
TGAAATGGCGCGGGGGTCCCCCCCCTCACGGCCCCCGCGGCCCCGGAGCGCCCGCGCTGCCGCGTTACCGTCACACGGTGTGGGAAAGACTTCCCGGGGCGGTGTGACCGCGGGTTTTAACCCCGGGACCGGACCGTGAGCTTTGTGAGGGGCGGGGGCGCCGAGCCGAGCCCGCGGCGGCCCCGCCGTGGGCGCCCCGACCCCGCTCCTGTGCCCGGCGCTGCTCCGGCGCCTCCCGGGCGCTGGGCTTTTAAACGCCAAAATTCACAAAAATCATCTCAAAAGTACAAATTTTTTTTTTCGTCTACATTAACGCGACAGGAATAAACTCCGTGCTTTTCTTGTGGGCGTTTTAGAAGATTTTTTTGCAATTTTTTCACATCACTGAATTTAGAGAATTTTTAATTTTTTGTTTAAAGAAGAAAATTTGCAAAGTATTCCGCTTTGTATTATGAGAATAAGGACATTTAGTGAGAATAATATTTAATGAGAATAAGAATATTTAACAATAGTAAGAACATCTAACAATAGCAAAAACATTTATTATGATCTGGATTTAAAAATGAATAGCCATTTATTCACATATAGCTAAAGCCATTGCCTGGGTCTTTAGCTCTATGTGATACTCAATAACATTCTGCTTAATTCCACACTGAAAAAATACAACTGGACAAAAACAACCCCACGTGAAATCATTGCAAATCTGAGCTGTGGAGCCCGGAGTGAGCGGTTCTCTGTGAATTATGGTGCTTTACGTCCAAGGGTTTCTTTGCTACCGGGGATCCACTTCAGTTCCTGCTGACAGCTAAGCACTAGGGTATTGACTGTGTTGTGAATATTAAGATTGATTCTGCTTTATGTTGCATTATATTACCCAGGATAAGGGGAATGATCCCTCTCCCTTCCCACCTACCTACGTTCCGCCTCGGTCGGCTTGTAACCCCTTTCCGTCCTTTGGCTTGTGTTTGTTTCCTGCCTTTCCCTAAACTTCTTTGCCCGTCCTGCTCTGGGGCCAGAAAGCAACCTGCCCTCGGTGTTCAGACATTTGCAGGAGGCACATTTCAATTAAGGAGGCAGGCGTAGGTCCCGCGGTCACTTTATTTGCAGAGGGCTTAGCCTCAGTGTTTTGAAAGGCAAGTGTAGTCAGCCACATGTCAGAGGTGAGCTGCGAAGAAAACCCAAGTCCTTTCAGCAGTGGGATTACTGGCACAGGGTGTTTGTGAGGCCGCCGCTGTCTCGCAGGCGAGGGGGAACCTGACAAGAGACTCCATGGTCTGAAACCTTTCGGAGTGTTTCAGTGATAACTTGTAAGTTGGGATCCTGCGTTTGTGCTGCAAGAAGTCGAGCAAGTTTTCAAGTTATCTCTCTTTTGTGAGATCGCTGAGAACCAACAAAGAGTGAAGGCGTCTGCCTGCCCAAAGGCAAGCTCCTGCCAGCCCCGCAGCACGGGAGGGACACGATTAATGCTCTGAGTGATTGATGGAGATGGATCCACACCTCCACCAAAAACTCTTCCCGGAAGGGGACCTTCACTCAGGGTCTCCCAGTTGAGGTGAAATGTCTGTGCAGGCTTTACTTAGTGTGCTAAAGCAAAGAAAATGTGAAAATAAATTGTAGCCTGTTTTGTGGAAGCAGTTCTCGGAGGGAATGGTTTGAACAATTCTAAACTGGAAGCACAGGGAAGGGACTGAGATGCGGTTAAAGCAGAGGTGTCCCCTCTTCCCCTAGGGCTCTGCATTTTCTTATGGTCCGAGTGCTTATACCTGCCTCCGATGGGGTCATGTGCCGGCGTTTAATTCTTCCTGATCAGAACCAAAGTTTACCTGGGTGTGGGAATTGCCGTGATGGCTTTATCACTGTCTTCTTCCGAGACGTGAGGAGGGAGGCTGGAGCCTAGCAGTCGTGTCTGTTCGGAAACAAGTCATGCGATATTTAAGTAATTTTTATATTGAATTATGTATTTATTTACATTTTAGTAGTTTTCAGTACAGTCAGCAAGGACTTTGTGAGACTGGCTGGGAGAGAGCACGAGGAGGAATCCTCAGTTTACATGGAGCCACTCCGTCACTTACCGGCAAGGGTTAATGGATGCATCTCATTTCTGAAAGCCTCACACAGGGTCAGGAGCTGAAGATTTTTATTTTTTCTCCCTGTGAGGTATTTACCATGTACAAAACAAATCACTGAGTTACTGGATTTAGCCTGACATTTCTTTTTTAACATTTTAACATTTTCAAAAGTGCTGCATAATACATTTAAGTGCTTTACAGCTATTAATAGCTATGTGTATTCTGAGAGGCAACCACAAGGTAGCACGGTGTTCATAAAGAAACTGCCACCTCTGGCTTTAATTAGTTCAAAGAAAAATTATACCAAAGTTCCACCAAAGCCCCTCCAATAAAAGAGGAAGATAAGCAAGTGAGGACCTGGTGACTCTGTTTGGTTGTGCTTTACCCGCTCTCCGAGGTGTCACTGGAAGCGGTGAAGTTGCCTTTCCAGCGCACGCTCACATCTGTTGCATACCTGTGTCACCGTCCGTTTCTTCGTGTCCTGCCGGAAGGAATCAAAACCTGATTTGCACCCTTCTTTGGTTTTTTTAATAGCTCTTTTTTACTGACTAAAACACCTTCGGATTGGTGATTTTATTAAGCTTCCCCCAGGATGTTGCTCCACCTGGGGTCTTGGTTATTCTTATGGAGAAAGAAGACAAAATATATTAATTCTTGTAGTCTTAAAATGTCTTAGGGAATTGAACTTACTTCCCAACGGAACAACATACTATTAGGTCCTAGACTGCATTGATAGATGATTTGGGTTTTTGTCTTTAAAAGTCTTTTGTAGAGACACAGTCACACATTTATAAAAATGTCTGAATTCACATGCATAACCGTGTACACATCTACAGTTACTTATTTATTTATTTCCCTAAGTCCAACAGCAACAATGATAGCTGCCAACCAACCCCGAATTTACTGTCACCACCACCCCTAAATAGCATTCATTTCCTAGTAAAGCCTAATGGCATACATGATGGTTTGCCAGATTTGTGGCCTTTGTGAGGCTTATAAGCAGGACTGACTTGGGAAGATCATAAAACTTAATGAACTTCTCGACTGCAGGAGGTGTCCGCAGGGGAAGCGAAAGGCCTGCTCGGCTGCTCGGGCTGCTGCAACTATTTTTTATGTCTAAAGAGAGAGGATGAAAATGTTCATTAAGAACGTTCTCCCCTCGCATAGATTTTTGTTTTAAAGAATGAATAAAAAAGCTCTGAAAACCAGACAAATCGTGTGTTAGCCACGGGGTTAATTCCTCGCTGTTCCCGTGTAAGCTACCTTTATTTTTATTGCTACAACTGTAAATAGCCGTGCGCTGTGATTAAAGGGCTGCATCGGGCCCTGCCTCGCTGCAAAGCTCCTTATTGATGACATGGCCCAACTGCTCAGGACCGCCCCTTGTCAATATGCTGCAGAGTCTGTAACCCGCGGCGAGGGGACTCCTTGGAGCAGCGCTGGCTTTGCGTGGCTCTGGCAGAGTTGGAAAATGTTAACCCCTGTCGGCACCGTGGGGTTGTAAAAAGCCAGTCACAGCACTCTGCCCTTGCACTGCACAAATTTCAACTTTTCAGCATTTGTGAACTACGGTTTAATGCCAACAACTCTCGGTAATGCGCTATAACCCGCAATCCTGCCGGAACATGAGAGGATTCAGATGGAACAATGAAATGGCACTGATAGCATACATATATATGTGTGTGTGTGTGTGCACGTGTGTGTGTGTGTGTATATTTTGGCTATTTTCTAAATATCAGCTGTGATGTTATTGTTACTCACTTTAGCTGCTTAAAATATTTTATGTGCAGCCCTGTTTTTTTTTTCAAGCTGCTAAATACGTATTTTGTTGTTCCTTGACTACCTGAAGAAGTCAATACTGTGTGTTTATGTGCGTCCAGCTCAGCTTAAATTGTTTAGCTTTTGCTTACCATCTCATGCTTCAGTACCAAGGTTTGTCACTGACCCAGTGGTTGTACTCTTGAATGTTTTTTTTTTAATTGCCAGCAGATGTATTACAAATGATGCCGTGCAGCAGAACGTTTGGTCGTTTGCACTGTCCTTATGGCAATGACATTGCTTTTCTTCATAAATGTCCTACTAGGAAAAAATAAATTGAATAAAGTGTCTTGATTGTCGTTTGGTCATCTGTTTCCAACACGTTCATTATCAGCAGCCTGGTTCTTTTGTGGATTTCTACCAGGGCGCTTCTCTAGTTGAGAAAATGGCGATTTGGTGATTATGGGCATTAGAGAAATTCGTGGTATTTTGTCTCACAGAACCTGAGACTGCACCTACCTTCAGCACTTCCCATTGCTGGTGCTCCTTGCTGCATTTAAATATCCATCTTCACCTTGAGTACTGGGATTAGTGGTTCCAGAGATTTTTTTTCTCTCCTCTGTAGAGGATAAATTTGGCCCTGCTTGTCAATACTAATTTAACCAGGAGCAGGGATTTATTTTATTTTATTTTATTTTATTTTATAGCTGTCTTTCATGTCCGTCCATTTATTTTTAAATTCGACACGTTTGCTTGCTTATCTGAAAATACCAAATTATAGCAGTTACCGTGTGGTGTATTTTAGGATGCTTGCTGTAAGTTAAGGAATTTTTGCATTCAGAGATAAATTATTGTCGTGGCATGTAGGGAATGCAAAACAGTCCTTTTTTTTTTTTTTTTTTACAGGATTTAACACATTTATCAAGCTCTGTTCCTGCAGCTTTCAATGGAAAAGTTGTATGATATGGATATTATGCTGTCTTTTTTCAATTTAAACATTGATTTGTGTGAAACATTAATATAATGATATTTGCAGTCTACCGTAGACAAATATAAGCAGAATTAGACATTCTAAATTGTTACAAATGCAACGCAATATTTAAATCTGAATGAAGGCTGTATTAATAATTACGGAGCGGAGCGCGTGGCAGTCCGGTTTGGATCTGTCCTCAGATTTTAGGCTGTTTTTCAATTCCTTGCACATCGCGCCCATGATGGTTCGATGAATATTTTTATGAACAGCGGGAATGAATGTGAATCCGTGCGCGAGCGAGCCCAAAGCAGCGGAGCCCCGAGCGGAGTTGCGCGCCCCGGCGCCGCGGTGGAATTAGCTGGAGCTGTCGGAGTGCCGCGACTGACACCCTCAGAAGAATGCTTTGTTTGTTTGCTCAGCAGTCATGTTTAATGCTCTGCGCTTATCAAGGTGATCAGCATGGTTCAGATAACACATGCCTGACACCGCCTGCCTTTTCTCACCAGCGTGTTGACCTTTTGTCACGTTTGCTTTTCTCTGGTAGGCAATTCCTGGCTTTAAGTGTGAATGGAGTAAATAATTCACATCAATATTTAATATAAATTATTAAAGTTTCTGTCAGCTCTTACAGTTCATGCTTTTATAGAGTTGGAGTAGTTCATCAGCCAAACAGATGAATTGTGCAGCTCAGCTGGACATTAGAGCTCCTCCATCGTGCTGCCGGGACTGGGGGAGGAAGCAGGGAATTAAATAGGAAAGGTAATGCAGCCTGGTCCTTGAACACTGTGTGTTTTTCGGGAATGTGCGTTCTTTAGGAAGGCTCCAAGTACCAGATAAATATCCAGCATGATTTATTTTGTTATTCCCGTACTTTCTTTTTCCTCTTCATATTGCAAACAGAAATGCAGAAAACCCCACTGACCCCCAGCATTTTCTTCTACTCTTTGTTACTGGCCTTCCTTTGGTGCTCCAGGCCCTTCCTGGGCTTAGGGTGGGAGTACTGGTGCTTGGAGGTAGGGTTTGGGTGTTTGGTTTTTTTTCCCTCAGTGTTCTTTTTCTATTTTTAAAGATTGATGTAAAGCCCTAAAGTGATGAAGTTTCAGGGGTTTTTAGACCTTGTTTATAAATTACAATTTATATTTTGCAAAGTGACCTGGGATTGAATGTAGATTCTGAAAACATTTTTTAAAGGAGAAAAGCTCTGATCTCTGATTGTAACAGCTCAAAAGTGTTTCTTGTGCCAGAAATTGGATAAAAATAGCACGTTTTGCATAAAAGCATATAGTAAAAATCATTATACACTTACTTTAATTTTATACTCTTTTAGGTGTTTCAGTTCTTTTGTTAATGATCAGTTCAATGCATGTTGCACAGTCATGGGGACTGTAACAATGTGAATATCCCGTGTAATACGAATCCATCACCTGGAAGGGAGGTGGGTTTTTATCATGTGTTTACAGGTCAAACCCTTTTGCTATACTTCAGTCATGCATCAACATTTAAAGCCAATCTCTCATTCCTCACTGTCCAGCAGGTGGCTTTGTCAGAGATTATTTAATTTTTAATCATTTATTGTAAGTGGAAAAGGTTATTTAATAATATTATCCTGACAGCATTTTTTAAAAGAACAACAGTTTTCCAGTATGTCCTGTGGTGTATGACGTGGTCAATGGAAGCATCTAGAGAGCTTCAAGTACACAATCTAAATTAAGATTCTAAACAGGCATTACAGATGCTGGTAACTTTGGCAATTATCATTTTGTTTGGTGAACAGTAGTAAAACAGTGTGCGGTAAAAGTGTTTAGAGAGAGAGGATAAATAAATTGAACAGTTTTGCAATGCAAAGTGGTTTGTGGTGTTTTTGAGGATTTCTTGGCTCTTGCTTAACTGCTATTGTGAAGCCTGGAGCAGATTTTCCCATTGCTAATGCCCTAGAAGTATTAATTCACTTTGATATGCTAATTAGAGGGCATTATGCAAGAAATGAGATTAAGTGGCAGCATGAAGCCATTTGCCTGTCAGTAAATTGAGAGCTTTAGCATCAGGAGGAGCTTTGTTTTTTCTGAGTTTCTCTTGGTTTTGCATATAAATAAAATTGATTGAAAGGTCTAGAGAAGCTTCTAGAACATTGGTGGTTCTTTTTCTCCTTCTATGATTATTTAAACTTCATGTTAAAGCCTTTCTCTGAATATTAATTGATCTAATGGGAGATACTGAACATGAAGAATTTCATTGTATTCTCAGTTACTGTATCTTAACAAAAGGAAAGTATTAGAATTCTTTGTGTCATCTGATTTTTGTGGGATTATTTTAGATATATCTTACAGCTTTGTATTCTAACGTCTCTGCCTGCTCGCAGCTCCTGTGCTGAGAACTGTACCTGTGTGGAGGTGGTTTTGCCAGTTCTGCTGTTTTGGGGATTGGTCTGGGGGCCCAACCGGCTGAAGGCAAATGGGAGGCTGGGATTCCTGGCCAATGGGGCTGTGGACATTTGTCACCCCCACTCACCCACAGCGTTTCCCACCATTTCTGATGCAAATCACACATGTATTTTCCTTCGTTTAGGAAGGAAGGGGTTGTAATATTGACCATAGATTTTATTCAACTGTCAGAAATTGTGTTAAAGTAACATTAAGGGATTGACTTACAGCCATAAGAGCGAGGGAATTTGGAGTTAATAGTTAAACTCTGCCCTTAACTCAACTCATTGAACCTATTTATTAGAGCATATATGATACGTAAGATCACTGTGCTGAGACCTCTGCTGTAGCAGGATGCTCCAGGATGGCTCAAAGATGAGAGGTTCTGATTTAGTTCAAATTTTTCTTTGTTTTTTGAGGTTTGGAGTTTTTGTGTGTGTGTGTGGTTTTCATTCAGCCTCTGAGTTGCTTTACTACAGTTTTGTGATTAGTTTTCTTTTTACAATACTGTTTTAAAAAAAAATCAGAAAGAAGTAATTCTGGAAATTGAACAAGAATTTAGCAAAAAATAAACGCGAAGCAAACCCAACCCAAGCCTCTCTAGTCCTCTTTGCCTGAGTGCAGCAGAGTGGCTGTTTGAGTGCCCATCTCCTCCACAGATCATTGTCGCAAAGTCAATCAGGGGAGCAGTGCTGGAGTGACAGTGCTTGTTATGAGCCCCAATAGTTATTTAAAAGAAAGGAAAAAGGATAAAAAAATGGCCCAGAGCTGCGTGCGGGGGCTGTTCATGCTGGATGCACATGCTCTCCCTGATCCTGGCAGCTGAAGTCTATCACTGTTGGGAAATTTTTAACATGAACCACATGAGACACAAACCGCGGCGGTTTTCCCGGAGCCACAGGGGTTTTCACGTCAGCGCAGGACAACTGGCACGTGCACTGCGGGTCCCTGCCCGCCGTCCCCTGCCCTCGGCGCCCGCCCGCCCTGCTCGCCCGCAACAAAGGGGCCCCAGTGCAGTTTTCATGGGAAGCATGATGTCCCTGGTCGCCCACAGTTCCCCAGAGCTTGGCCCAAAGAATCCCATCAGGAATTTATAATCCAAAACTTTAGTTGTCATAGTGAACCTTTTTGATACTGGAAGGAACAAAACGTCACCCGACACTGCAAAGTCAGTTCTCACAGGCAGAAAAAGGAAGCGTTGCTGGGCTCCAGCTGCTCATTTTGGGTTTCAGATTGTTGAACAAAAGAACTAAGTAATGAAAATGTTCTGAAGCCGACCTTAACTTTCCCAGTACCAGTAGACCCCTGATGGCGTCGCTTCAGGAGAAGACGATGCTGGAGAGGGAATCCTGGCATTGCTGGTTTGAGTCCTGGTGCTGCTGTTGACTGGGGAGGAAACCTCCTCCCCCCTGAGTGACGAGGGATGTGGTGACCTCGGTAGGGCAGGCCCCGAGCTCGGCCGCCGCCTCATGGAAGTGAATACAAGGGCTTGCTTTGCTTATCTTTAAAATGGGAAATGTTATCCATCCGATTTTTTGTGAAGGTTGTGTTGAGTTGGTGCTGTGTGTTAAAAAGGAATATTTTTATCAACTGTTGGGTCTAATTAAAATTGTTATGTAAGAGGTAAACTATCAACACTATTTACAGTATCCATTCTACTTTGGCCGCAGATGAGTCTTACCTCCTGGAGATGAAGAAATTAAGCTTTCCTTAGACTTCTTCTTTTCTTGGCTTTAATCAGGAATGTTTTTTCACTCCATGGTTAGACCTCTGCTTAAAGGATGTCAGGGTTTCGTGCCTTGGTGGTTGGTTTGCTCAGTACAGAAAGAGAAGGTTTGCTCCCGTCGCCGGGGATCGGTGCTTTCCTTGTGCAGTAGCTGTTCCGAGGCAGGGTGGCACACTCGAAAGGCTGTGCCAAGCACACTTTCATGTATTTGTTGATTAAAGAAGGAAGCATGCTTTTAGTGAGGTTTGTAATTACAGAACACCCAAATGTTTGCTTATTTTCTTTCATGCAAGATCCTGGTAGTGTTACTGACTGTCACTAGTAAGAACAAGTTACAGTAGATTGTGCAATGATTCTTATTTGACTTCAAGGATGTATTTATTACCATTTTTGAACAAATTATACTAACATGAAAAGTTGTGGAAATGATTGTGCACTAGATAAGGTGATACATTACCGGAGTGGTTGGGTTTATGGAGCTTTATGCCGAGGTTTTCTCAGAAATTATAGTGCAGTCCTGTCACTATAAAACCTGGAGATACACTTGGTAATAACATGCAGTGGAGGGATTTTTAGGATTTCACTTGTTATTCAAATAGAGTGGGAACTATCAGTTTTTCTACCTCGTATTTCTTTGTTCTGTTGCACTGGGTGAAGAAGGGAAAGGAAGCCCGAGGACAGCAGAGTGGGTGCTGGGGTACGGGCACCACAGCCATGCCGGGTGCCGCCGGTGCCACCGGCTCCAGTGCCACAAGACTGGGGAGGTTTTGGCACTGATGGGGCTCTTTGGGTACTCAGCACTGGCGTGCAATGCTGGGGGAGATTTGCCCTCCAAAGGCAGCTGAGGATTTTTTTTGTGAATTATTTCTTGCTTCCCCTCCACTTGTTAGGGCGGTGACGTGATATCGATATGGAGCTTGGGAACTTATTGACTTGTTGGTTCTTGACCTTTTGACTGTGACCAAGTATAGAAATTGAATGTCTGAAAATTAAATGATAGACTCTTTATACATAAATTCTTGGATGTCAGTGTATTACATGAACTAATTTCGGTTTACCTAAATTTATGGTGTTTTGTGTTCAAGAAAGGAAATATTTCTTCCTTTCAATATACCCAGCGTCTAATAATATTGTAGTTGCTAATACTAAACAAATCCATTTCCTTTTACTGACTGATTATCATAACAGCTGCTGTTTAATCACCGAGATTGTTATGTAACTTTTAAATCTCTAATATTTTGGAGAGGCGCAAGCGGCATCACCTCGCTGCATGACGGCGTGATGTCATCGCCGCGGAACCACATGGCTGTGTTTTGTGGGGCTCCAGGCTCAAGTTCTTATTTAGTTTAGTCATATTTAATGGGTTGGGAACACTTGCTGAGCAAACTGCCTGTTTGAGAGGAGACCCAAAATAACACACAGTCCGCGTCCTGTTTTCCATGAAACAAAAAACGGGCATTTGTTTTTGCGCCCTGCGCCTGTGGCCTGGTGGGGCCCGATGAAAATGCCGTGCGCCGGCTCCTGTCCGATGGAATTAGCTTATTGCTCCCCGCGTGCGGGCAGGGCGAGCGGCGCTCCGGCTCCGTGGCCGAGAGCGAGACTCGGGCCTCCAAACCGGGGTGACGGAGCTGGCAATATTGTTCTCGCCGAGTGCCGCAATAAGGCTGTGGTCAGCGCTAATGTAAATATTTGTACAACAACCATGTTCTACAGCCTCCAATTTAATGGTAAAAATCTGCCCTGAACGCCTGGGTAAATATATGCTGAGAACAGACGCCCATTCACTGGAGAAACAATTGACTTTAGGTTCTTTGTTGTTAAAGTGGCCCCCAGTGATCGGCTGCGCGGAGGCGATAGCGGCGCGCGGGCGCCGTCGGGCTGGCGGCTCCCGGGCAGTGCCCGGCGCGGGGAGCCCGCATCGCCCCGCGCCGCGCCGGCTCGGGAAGGGGAACTTGTCAATGGAAGAAAAAGAACTGTAATCGCACATTTACATATGCTCCTAATTGTTGATTTGGGGATTTTCTATGAATATGGCTTCACAAAACAGATGCTGTTTAAGAAAAGGGGGAACATAATTTTGTGGGCAATGAATTAAGTGTTTTTGTGGCCCTCTCATCCGTAGCTAGGAGCAGTTTGTGGACCGCGTCTGTGAACGCCGCTCATAATTGTTTTTCACACATAAGTTATGCAAATGAGCTTTTATGGCAACTGGCATAACAATTAGCATCCTCCAGCAATATTTTAGCAGGTTAATTGCAAAATTTCTAAATTGTACATCTGACTTGTTAATTAGGCATGACAGAGGTGGTAAAATAGTTATCTTCAGGCAGTGGCAGCCAGGAGCTGCTTGAAATGCAAAGAGCAAGGATTGATTGGATTTGAGGGTTACAATTGTGGGAGCACTGCTGTTGTCAAGTGCCGCTGAGCAGCTCTGCTCCATCGGCTGCCTCAGAGCAAGATCCACGTCGGTGCTGAGAGGATCCTGCCAGTTACAAATCTGCTTTATTTAACTCTGAAACTCTCCAAATCCCGGCTGTGGGAAGCGCCCAGCTCCTGCCTGTTCCTCCGTCATAGGCCCACGGCAAGGGGAATCCATGGACCTGAAGTTGCAATTTTGATTTTATTTACAAATAGGCCTGAAAGTTCAGCTGCTGGCACAGATCAGCAAACACTTCTGTTTTTCAGCCCCAGTAAAAATGCCGTTGCTGTCCCCACCATGTGCTGAGAATTCTGCTGTTACTTCCCTTAAATTGCAACCTTTGCTGCCTGGTATTTTCAGATGGCGTTGGTTGCATTTTACAAGCTTTACTTCCTCAGCTTATTTCTCTTAAATCCTTGCTTTCATATATCTTTGTGTGTCTTATAATATTAATCATATTAAAATATAAAAACCCACGCCATTTGCAATAATCCCTTTTTAGGCTCTCAGAGGTATGTCTGGATGATTTAAACAAGATTGGAACACGCAAGTCTTCATCCTGGGAACGTGTTCCAAACATCCCCCAGTGCTGCCTGGAGCAGATAACGGTGTGCTCAGCAGAGGTGCAGCCTCTTGAGTCACACCAGCACAATTGGCCAGTGCAGGATCTTCTAAATACATTTTACTGGCTTTGGCTGCTGATTTTGATATAAAATGCAGATTTCTGAGCTAGTTTAATATTTAATAAGTTAAAGGATGATAACAAACAGAAAAAAAAATGCCACTGAACAAGTACCTCTGGGGGCCAGAGCAGTCGGCGGCGCGCTGTGAGCTGTGTGTGGCTGTGCCATTTGTCTGGGCTTTGCTGGGGGACTCAGTGTTTTGTGGCTTAAATAAAGTCAATCACATTTGAGTACCTATGTAGTACCTGTAAGCAAAAAGAAAATCAGCACAAGCACATGTGAAATTTCATGTCCTCTGTTCTCTCTATATGCATTCTCTTGATTTAACTACATGGTTTTTAAAATTGGGATGTTATATTTTCATTTAAAAAGTAAACGTTCCTGCATGCATAACTGTTCTAATATTTTACATTTTCTTGTGACATGTGTATATGGAGTAAGTGCCATTTATGATATGTTGTCATCAATAATTTTGTCACAGAGAATAAAAGCCTTTAAACTCATCCACCCACTGGAACGTTTTATCATATTTATTTTAAGAGATATGAAATTAGCAGAACAATTGAGCTCTTTGTATATGGGAGATGCAAATGTAACTGAATATTTACCTTTAATGAAGGGCAGCATAAATATCTCAGTATCAATAAATTATATGCAGTAGCAGAATATTCCATAGGCAACTAATAAATAGTTCCTTTTTTCCCTGGATTCACAAACTGCATTGTCCTTTAGGATAGTCGAATTTACAGTACACAGTGAAATTAAATGTTGGTTAACTTTTGTAAATGATCCATCATAATTGGAAAATACTGGGGTTTGACTAGACGTAAACCACGCTTCCAAACCATTGCATTCCCTGATTAAATGCTCACTTGCACAATTTAAGGAAGAGTTTACTACAGTGGTGCCTCAGTAGATAATATTTGGAATGGAGTAAGCATTTTAATGAGGTTCATCGAGAGATTTCATCAGGGAACGTTTCAGGTGTGTTATGGCTTTTGTCTTGTCACGACGCACGTCTTGGTACCGTCAGAGGAGTTCCAGAGCAGCTCTCTCCTCGTTTGAGACAATAAGGAATTCTGTAGAACATGTGAGCAGGGAAAGGCAGGACCCTCTGCATTGTGCTCCGTGTTTGAGAAAGCTGGTGAGTAAACACACCCCGTGGTTTAAATGTACATCACATTTTAACTGTCCTAATATTGATCATCCTATGGAGGAATGCTATGGAAGCCCACTGGTTATTAGTGTAAAGAGGGTCAGAGGCAGAGCCGGGCACAAAGCAAGTGCTCTCATGGTAATGATGCTGCTATTTATAGATCCCCATTTCATTAGTTGCAGAATTTCAGGGAAGAGATTTTCTCTAGGGGAAATGGATACTTGAAGTTCATTTTCTTCCTGATGCACATTAAGGCAGAAACGTGAACAACCTTCAGGATAGGACACAGGGACGCGGATCTCGCGTGGCTGTTTTCCCGGCAGCCGTGCGCGGTGCCGCTGCGCGAATGCCAACTGCTGCTCCCTCCCGGCTGCCTTCCCGAGTACCTGTGCCACCACTGCCCTGTCGCGAGAGTCTTCTTCCCCCTAAAGGAATTCTGTTTTTGCAGGGTGCCAGACCAGTAAACGGAGCACTATTGCACTGTGTTGCTTTATAAAACTAACACATCTGGATCACCTGACTTGGAGCAGCCTCGCTACAGCTGGCACGCACCGGAGTGGATTTACTCACAGCACCTACCAACTACAGGCGCAGTTAATCAAAACACGGCTGGGTCTTCTGATACTTACTCATAAATAGAGAAATTTCTTGTTGGAGTATCTGAAAACTCAGTTGTTTAACCATACTTAGTTTCCTCCTGTGAAATCCAGATAGTCAAAGCTCCCTATAATTTTTGTGTGCCTTTATTTCTAGAGCTTTCCTTCTTGGAATTCTTGATATCTTGATTTTTTTTTTTTCCCTTTAAGAGAATATTTACTTAGTATTCACTTAATTAGAACTGACTGTTTAATGTTTTCTGGGAGGGTATTTATGGTATTTTCTTTGCCATATTTGCATTCCAGAAATTAAGTCCCCATGCCATTATTCGGCAAGCCTTTCATACATTAGAATGATGAATTGAAAGCAGAAATGGGAAAAAGACTGCAATGCAATGAAAATTTAATCAGCGTCTTCTGCTGCTTTAATAAGGCAAATAATTCTTATTGGCCGCTGCGTTAAGGTTTCTAATATTTAATTCATAACAAACCTTGCATTATTCTGCAGCAGCATCGACAGCTCCACTTTGCTGCCTGCCAACAGGCAACCATAAAAACTTAAAAGCAGATGTAAATGTCTGAAACAAGGAGAATGATTGGGTCTAAAGCGGTCAGAAAAAATCAACACTATTGCCAGAGAGTTTGATAAATCCTTACACACACTTTAGCAAGGTACAAATGGTATTAATTAAACTCATTAAGTGTGTTGATTTTAAGGCTTTGAGGTACCTTTTTTGAAATGTGAGATTTTTTTAGTTCCTGGAGACTCCCAAATGAAAGGGGATGCCAGGCTGGCAATGCGGGGTGCTGGACAGCTGGAACAATGTTATAATTCAGGCAGATTCACTTAATTTTCATATTTCGGGTATTTGTTACATTGCAATGGTAAAATCACTGTAGTTTGTGTTACGTGTACGTCCAGTGCTGGAATTAAGCAAAGGAACAGGAGCTCGTCCCCCTGCTCCCGTTTCAGCTCTCTCAGCCCAGCAGTGACAGTCATCAGTGACAAAACCCCGCATGTGGAGAAGCCCAGGTTGGCTTTTGGGTGTCCTGGTGCTGCTGCCCGTGCGGGCTGCGGGGGCGGCGCGGGTGGGACGCGGTGCCCGGGCTCCGTGCGGGGGCTGCGGGCCCGGGCGTGAGCGGTGGCACCCGGCCAGGGCTGGGTGCGAGCTCTTGTTACCGCCAAGGGCTGCGCCTGTTCTCGTTTCTTCTTGAAATGGCTTAATTGGTGTCAGCACCCCAGGGATAAAGGCCTCCAACACTGAAATCCACACGATTCACCCTGTCTCTGCTCAGTGTAGGGAAACTGGTAACAACTGGTGGTGAATGAGGAGTGAGCGGTGCTGTAACAATACTCGATGATGTTTGGGATGACAGAAATTAATACGCACTTGCTTGAAGAAAGCAATGATTAATGGCAGTGAGCAAGGGAATGCTGTCCCTCCTTTAACTCCACTTTGATGGGGATTGAAAAGCAAAAGGCTGTTTTCATTCTCTCGCGCAAGCAGAGGTCATCCAGAGTACATTACAGCAATTTTTTCTCTCTGTTTTTTATTTCATAAATATTATGATAAGCACAGATTAGATAGATTTTTTCACGGAGGCTTAAAAGGATATTTTGTCTGTTTGCTGTTTGTGCTCAATGAAGAAATCGGATTTCTTCTGTTTACGTGTGAGATCGTTATATTCAGTGGAATAATTAGTACAATTAAGAATTTCAAAAGCTCGCCATTGTGTTAGTTTTTCTGAGGTTTTACAGATGGAATTTCATGGTCTCCATTTCCAAAGTGCTGAGAGGTCAGAACAAGGCGAGGAGTGTTGCCGAGGAAAGAAAAAAAAAAGGTTAAAAATCCAAGATTCCTCATTGAATTGTTGATGTAAATATATTTTGCAAGATCCTCACACTTGTCAGTGGCTTTTTAAGCTTTTTGATAAAGAATCTTTATTCTACAAGGAGCCTGAAATAACACAACACTGCTTTGGATAATGAATTCTTCATCTAAGCAGAACTTTAAAACAAAGTACAATGTTGGCATTTTTTTCTTTGAGTGAGAGGGCTGATACATCTTTGGGATCCGACAGGAAGACATAAATTAATAGAGTTCTGGAGATCAGTTTCTCATTAATAATCCATTTTGTCATGGTTCTTGGCATTGTCAGCCTCAGAGCTGGTTCATATTTTGCTAAAGGATAAAAGCACATGATGTCTTAAGGCACAACATAAGGAGAAGGAGTTTATCATCTTCTGGAAAAACCATCTCTGAAAAAATAGATTGTTTTCCAGGAAATAAATGTCAATTGCGAGTTTTATGCATTTTTAATCTTCAAACAGGTTTTTTAATGTCTACAGTTGCAAAAATAGACTCGAGTTGGAAGAGGTTGTTGCCAACAGCCGTTGCTTTGCCTTTGTCCTCTCCGCTGGTTTGGGGTTTGATTTTTAGAAGTTGCAGTGGATTCCAGAACTTTAATTCTGCTGGTTTAGAGACTATGGCAGATTGCGTCCAATTTAAAACATATAATTGAAAAAAAACTATGGTTCTTCTTTTGAATGGGTAAACATGAAACCTTTGTTACATTTGCACTTTCCCAGCAGTATGGGACATCTCACGGACTACTGCACATTCCCCCAGTATTTTCAAATTGGAAAATGTTGCTTTTCCTTGAGTGTGATGACATAAATGGAGTCACCCTTCTGAAGTCTTAAATTTGCTATTTTATGTATCTTAAGGTAGTGGCAGATTGGCAAACAGTGTAACCACCAAAAGTGTTCAGCTTGTGCTGTCATCCCAAGTAAGGAAGAACGGAGATCTGATTTAGATGCCTGCCCTTTATTTTATATACTGAAGAGTGACATAATGCAGATCTCCTCAGGAACGCGTGATGTGTTTGGGAAGGATAAAGGGGAGGAAGAAAAGACGACATTAGCCCAGACCTCTTAGTTGTAAGATTTAACTGGGCTCAAGCATTTACAATTTAATCAAAGATAAATGGTCTACTTAAAACGGCATAGACAGAGGGAGTGGGAGATTGTGGACAGAGGGCTGAAGGGAGCTGGGGTCCTGCTGGGGTGGGAATCGGGATGACCGGGAAGGAAGCAGCGTGTCCAGAATGCTGACCAGAGCTGGCCCATGGAGGAGCAGCTCTGAGCACGATGGGGTGCAGCAGCACCTCGTGAGCGCAGAGGTTGGCAGAGGTTGGCAGAGGTGTCGTGGTGGGGGAAGAGACATCGCTGGGGTGATGCTGGAGGAGCCCCAGGCAGGAGGCGTCGCTGCTGTGGGTCCCACCCACCCGCGGGTCACCGGCCAGAGATGCAGGCCACGGCCCTAAGTCATTTGCATATAAACACAGCGATTCCTTCGGGTCATCTTTTGGCCTCCATGAGCTTAATGCTGACTGCTCAGGAATGCACAGGACAGGGAACACTGTGGGTGCCTCCTCCCCATGGTGCCTGGGTGGGTGGGTCAGAGGTGCCGCCTGCCCTGGGTGAGCGCCGGCCGGAGGAGCAGCAGCACTGCCGCTCACGAGGGATGGAGGTGCAGCATTTACCCCATCAGTAGGAATGGTGAACCCTTTCAGGCTTGCTTTGTTGCCTGAAAACAGGGAAGGTTTGAATTATGAAGATTTAGAACATGCTTCCTTCCATGGAGTTGCAAAGGACATTTGTCTCAGCACATTGTAGTGAAATTTTAAAGAGCAGGTTTTGACAGGAGACATTTTGCTGACACAGAATATTTTGTTCACTTCTGACTCTCAAATAAGTGCTACTTCTGTCATAATGATTGATTTATATTCGGTTTAGACCATACATTTTACATCCTCTTCTTTAGTGCTTATGGCTCCATGGCTTCAGAACAGCCCAGTTTAACACTGGTACGAGCCTGGCATAGCGTTCACATTCCACTAAGAAAATTAGTTGTAATGAATTGTAGGTATTTTGTGCTATGGTGTATTTAGAATAAAATGATGATTTTTATTATCTCCTGGAAAAAGAAAATTTTAAAATGAAGATTTCTGTTAAAAAATTGTTTTTACAGAGTTGTAATTTAAACTGTTCCTAATAACAGTGCCTTGAAGGCCCAGTGACCTGCAGAATGCTGCTCCCATGGCTTTATTAGAGGTGCTCTAAAATTAGGTACTGAGCATCTTTGCCCTCCCTGGGGGTGTTGTGAGCTGCTCCTTCCCGCTCTGGATCAGGCCCTCCGGCACCACTGGAAACCTCGGCCTGGGTGGGTGGCTGCTCTGCTTTTACATTAACCCAGTTTCCTCCCTTTATGTGCTGGACAGGAGTCTCAGCACATTTCAGTCCATAAATACTTCAGGAAAAAACCCTGGAGCCTTTGCTGCAAGTGTTGTTTTGAACAAACTCCCCAGGTAGCCAAATCATTCCCCTGAGAGCAGAACCCTCACTGGAGCATGTGTGAGTGGTTTGAGGCAGAGGAAGCTGGTTTGTGTGCATTTCTGAGACCATGAAGAGTCTGCTCTCCCTCGGGGTCTGGAACCAGAGACCTTCAGCACCTGCAGCGGTGGGGTTTGGGTTTTGGGGACACAGCTGGTGTCACAGCCTTGATTTCTCAGTGATCCTTTGGCAATGGCATCTGGTAGTTCATGTCTCTGCAGGTGTTTAGGCAGAGCAGGTACCACGCTGGCGGGTGCAGCGTTCTGAGTGCTCAGTGGCGCTGCAGTCTGGGAAAAAGAGGAGACTCCAGTATTTTCAGAAAAAGAAATAAACTTGTCCCTGGCGGCCCCTCCAGTGGGACCATCTGAATAACAGATTTCCATGGTAGCTGAGCCGGGGCAGTTCAGGACAGGCTGCACTGCGGGGCAGGAGTGATGCCAGGGTTCATTCCTCATGCCCAGGGCTTTGTCCATCAGCACCTCAGAGCAGATGGGGCTGTTCTGGCACGGCTGGACCTGTGTGGCAATGCTGGCGTGGGCTGTGGGTGCACCAGCCTGCACCCACCACGGCCACCCACCAACCAATTCTGGACGAGGCCTTGGTCTTGTCCTGCAAAATTAATCCCGTGCACGTCTTATTATGGAATTATAGTACTGCTCCTTCCCATCTATAAAATATCCCTAAAAATCCCTAAGAACATAGCCTGTGAAGAACTGTGTCAGAGCAGGTGGGCTCCCTGAGCCCTCCCTTGGCTGTGGGAGCTGAGGCTCTGTTCCCAGACCCGGTGAGGAACAGGCAGCACGGAAAGGGTCAAATCCAGCTGCCTTTGGCTTTGCTGCAAACATATATATATTGAGATATTTATTTCTCAGAGAATGAAGAAGCTAATATTCAACAAAGCTTAAGGAAAAAAGGGTTTCCAAGATGTTACAGATTTTGGAAATATTTGACAATGTTAACAGCATCAACTACTGACACAAAACCCTCTCTCCAGAAAATCTTTCACAGTTGTGCCAAGAAAAGCAGCTTCGATGGAACATTTTCATAAACTATCATCAGTTATGCAGCAGCAGCTTCACAAATCAGAAATGATATCTTCAGGCACTGCTGTCAAGTGTTATTCAAATAATACCAGCCTCACATTTGAATAACAGCAGACATTTTGAATTAATTAATCAGATGAGATAGTCTAGGCCTTTTCTCATTAGTCTCTGGGTCAGGCATGGAAAGATATATGCGTTGGTGATGATATACTTGTCTTTAATCGTGATTTATGAAGATTTAGGATTGTGTGTGATTTGTCAAAGGTTCTGGGAAAAGGCTGGTGCATATTTCATTACCTAATCTGAGATTGATTTCGTGATGCTGAGAGATAGAACCCTATTGTTGGGGGGGCTGGGAAGCGCAGGTAGTCACAGCATCCCAGGGTTTTACTGGCTTATCTTTGTGACTGTCAAACAATGCTGTAAACTTTTACTGCCAGCAGTTAACAATTCCTGCTTTAATTATAGGCAAATTCTTCATTCCGTCCAAAGGGGAAGCTGCAGTAGTTATTTAGTTAAAAAGCATAACAGACCTTATAGCTATGACCCAATGTAAATCATGGACAAAGTTGGCAAATTTCATGGCTTGGTCATGGTGAAAATATAAAATTTCATGGTTTGTCACAGATTAATAGAAAAATCCTATTAAAACTGTGCAAATAACAGCACAACAAGTTAGGTGGAGCTCCCTACATGGCACCTTCCTGCTCACAGCATTTATTTTAGGTTAGAATTGCTGCGAACGACATGAGGCCCTTTGCAGGCTTTTCTCTGCTGCACTGTTTTCTATTCAGTTTAATTAGTAGTTGTTGTTTGGTTTGGACTGAATAATTATCATGTGATTGTTTTGAAGCATTATTTACATGAGAAAGCATGTGTGACATTGCTGCTGCAGTGAAAGGGGCTCGGGAAATGAAATATTTGAATACAAATGGTGTATTTTTCTAAAAAATCCTTGAGATGGCTATATCTAATAACTCATCAGTAATCAGGACTTTTGGTATTGGAACAAGGTCTGAGCCGTGCTGGGTCCTCGACCGCTGCAGCCAAGCGCTGCCCACGTCTCTTAGATCAGCAGACCGTGGCCAAGCCTCGAGTTCCCTGCAGATTGCTAATCACCTACTTCCTCATCTTTAATCAGAAAGTTCGTGTCTTTTACTGTTCTTGGTACAATTTTGCAGCCCATCTATCACGGCCACGTGGCTCTGGCGATGCTCCGTGTCCGTGCAGCCCCGTCTCCCACAGCCATCAGCCCTCCTGCTCAGCCTCCTGCACTGACTGCAGGCCAGGGCAGGGCTTTAATACCCAGGGTTTATGCTGTTTTATTTTTTACTGTTTTGGTTGCGTCCAGAATTTTGATCGGTGATTCAGGAATTTGGATCTAGGCCAAGATACTCCAAACACACTGAGCTGTTCCACTCGATCTTCTAGAGGGAGCAGTTTGTGCTGAAGTGGCCAATTTCAGAAGAAAATGGCAGTTGTTCTACATTGGAATAATGATAAAAAAGAATCAAAGTCTCAGAATAAGGACTTTTAAGAATGACATCAAGATAGTCATCGCTGATAGCAGTCAGTAACAGCTTTGTATCATAAATAGCCCAGAATTGCACATATGAAGCTTATTTTAAAAATGAGTTTGTTTTCTTTTTTCACATGAGACCTTTCTTTCCAAATAGAAGGTTGAGAAACACGTTTTTAGGGGAAGGGTGCAATGGTTCAACAATCACACAAATATGGAATCTCAGCCTTTACGGGAGACAGAATGATGAGCTGGCAAAAAGGAAAAACACCGCAACATGAGAAATCAGTTCATGATTCCTATTTAAGAAAAACACATCAATGAGTGTTTTTTATATCAAGTTTACAATTAACTGTTGTCAGGTCACCTCTGTCAAGAGCTTCCTCTGCCCTCTGACCAACTATCAGGTTTGGGGAGTAATTAAAGAATAGCTAATCACAGAATCATTCAGGTTGGAAAAGCCCTCTGAGACCATCGAGTCCAACCATTCACCTATCACTGCCAAGGCCACCGCTAACCCATGTCCCAGGTGCCACATACACAGGGCTTTTAAATCCCTGCAGGGATGAGGACTCTACCACTGCCCTGGGCAGCCTGTGCCAGGGCTTGACAACCCCCTCTGTCAAGAAATTTTTCCCAGTATCCAACCTAAACATCCCCTGGCTCAACTTGAAGCTGTTTCCTCTTGACCTGTTGCTTGGGAGAAGAGGCTGACCCGCACCTGGCTCCAAACTCCTTCAGATAGTTATGGAAAGCAAGAAGGTTCCCTCTGAGCCTCAGCCTTTTCCTCATCCTTTGTCACTGTGATTCCCTCCACACCCAGCAAGAGATGGACATTCTCCTTAGCCCTCCTTTTGTTGCTAATGTATTTATAGAAACACTTGATTGCCTCTCACGGCAGTAGCCAGGTGAAGTTCTAGTTGGACTTTGACCCTTCTAATTTTCTTGAAGCATAACCTCGTGGCAGTAGCTCTCCAATGACAATCTAGTGGTAATTTGTCTCTTTTCCCCATCACAAATAGCCATGAAATATAGAAGGAAAGAAAAAAAATTTGGTTTGGATTATTGATTAGTGTTTTGCTAATAAGAAATTAAATTTATCGACCACTGCCATTCTCTAGCTCTGCTTCCCCATGAGTTAGTTGGCAGCTGCAGGCGTGTTCAGCAGAGCTGTGTCTGGCCCAGGCTGGCAGCTGCTGCCTCGGGAGAAGGATGTTTAACCCTATTAGTCAGGTCATTTCGCTCCTTTTGTGGAGAGGTCAACAAAAGAGAATTCCTTTCTGAAGTCGACTTTCCCAGCTTTCCTTTTGAAAGTGAACGAATTGCACCAGCTTCTGACCATGGTCCAGTGCCCAGATGCTGTGTGTGAAGGTGGGAGCTGCTGCCAGGTGCCGGGCTGCTGTAGTGATCAATATGGTGTGAAACTCTACCATATTTTGGTTAATAGAAGTTACATAGACACAGCTGGGAGGGGAGACCTGGCACATCAGCTCCTGTGGGCTGCTCAGGGAAGGACTCAATGCTCCAGAGGGTGGGAAGGGACATCCATGGAGCTGAGTGTCCCCAGCCAGGGGCACTGGGAGCTGCCAGGCAACAGTGCCTCAGCACTCTCTTCTGCCCCAGTTGGCTGCAGCTCCAGCCCTGCCTGTGTTCCAGGAGACACTGCTGCAGCCAGCACAGCCACTTCCCAGGAACAGCGAGGTGGGCGTGGGTCTGGGACACCACATCCAGAGCGTGGTGCAGCGTGAGGCCGATTGAGGAAATTCCTCGAGTTTTCCAGCATTGCCAGTCAGAGCAGAGCATCTCATGTGTAGGAATCACTGAATACTGAGCCTGTGGGTTGTGTGGCCTTTGGGAAGATGATAGCTGGGTCCCTGCGTGACTGTTGGCTCCGCTCACGGCGCTTTCCCACGCTGCAGAGTGCAGAGTGCAGTGCAGTTGCAGTACAAACATACACTTCTGTATATTAAGCATGTGCATTAATATATTATTATTACTTGGACTAATAACAAATAGTAGTCAGTCAGTGAGATAAAAAAGGACAGAGTTCAATAGTAATTCGCAGACAGCTTAGCAATTACCCAGACAGCTTGCAGTCAGAAAAGCTGCTCAAATCTAGGATTACGAACTACACCGATGGCAGCTCTGCTGGGTGGGGTTTCACAGGATGATGTGTGCACATAGCTGTGGGACTTGGTTCCAGCACTCCTCCTGAGGAACTTCTCCTTTACAAGCCAGAATCAACAACCGTAAAAAACCCTCCAAAAACCAGGAGGCTGCTTTCCAGAACCAGCCAAAATTATTTTTAAGTACTTTTTTTCTGTATCAGAAAGATGTCTGTGCTTGCAAGGATCTTGGAGATTTTCATCCTTAATGATATAAATCCCAAATTCATTTCTGTGACAATAATCAGCATCAAACCACATGTGTGGCAACACAGATTTTGTGGGTTTGTTTTTAAAATCGGTGTGTTTCCTTGCTTTATGAGTGAGGGTGGCTTCTCTCCTCATTACCTTGGCTGGTTTCATTGATTCCTGTAGTGTTTTCTGTACCTACCACCCTGACCTGGCAGGGGAGAGCTGTCCTGTGCCAGCAAAAGGCCAAGGGAGCACTTAAGTCCCATCTAAGTCTCGAGGCATAATCTCAAAACTTCCTTAGGAGCGGGGTCAGCAGAGCTGGCATCACTGTTCAGCACGCTCCAGGTGCGGGGGGTCACGGGGGATGCAGCAGACCTGGGGCTTGGGGGCTCATCCACTGCTTGTGCTCCACGGCGCCAACCCGGGAGAGGAGAGACTTCAGATACAAACCTTGGGTTTGAAGCACTCGAATGTCAAAGGAGTGCTGTTGGATTTTTAGGGCAGGACATGATTTTTTTATGGGGCGCATTAAATTCTGCTCCTCCGGCGGGTGTTAAAGCCACCTCATCACTCGGCACTGGAGGGGAGCACTGGCTCGGGAGCAGGAGAGGCAGCTGTTAAGAGATTTCCATCTCAGCAGTCTCTTATGCCAATAAGATTGTGATTTGGGAACATAACAAGGCTTTGGGGACCAAAGTTAATAAATAACTGGTGTATTCCCTTTCCTTCTCCCTGTGCCTGGCCCCAATGCCATCTCAACCCGAGCAATTATCAGTCCCTGGACTGATGGATTTGACATAAACTCATACATTCTTTAAGCACAAAGCCTTCACAACAAATTTTGCTTCGAAAAGACTGTTGAATGGAGAAAAGGTCACTTGGCTGGTTGAGTGTCTGCACTCGGATGCTGGCAGTAAGTGCTCTGCTTGCAGTGCTGGATTTGATCCCCTTGGTTGGAGGGAGCCAGGTGCAGGGTCTGTATTTTAGATCACGTTTCTCCTGACAGGGGGGACAGAAGGGTAGCTTGGAATTATCTCCATGAATTCACACTTCCTTTCAGTCCTTGCATTTAAGCCTCTCTTTAGCTTCCATTGCAGTTTCTCTGTCCTCATCCCATTCCGTAGGCATACAAGATGGAGTTTAGCGACGATGCCATAGCAACTATATCACAATACAGAAATTGTAATGGTTTAAATCTTCAAACTTGCATAACAAAGTTAATGAGAGCCTATCAGAAATGTACTTGCCACTATGTGTTCAGAAGTGGTTTTAAATTTAGCTTTAAATTTGCAAGCCAATAGACTGTTCTCAGGAATTCCAGAGCTGCCCTGCAGGGAGCGAGAACACAGTTGTCCATGTGCTCTGCTCCAGAAAACACATGGCTGGGGCAAGGGACAAAGCCTGCTGTGTCCCTGTGAGCCCACACCCCTTGGTGTGAGGCTGGAAATGACATCCCCAAACGTCTGTGTTTGTTTGGATGAATCCAGGATGAATCCATCATCTTCCTCCTTAGCCATGAAGTACTGCAGACTCAGCAGAGGAAGAAGAAAGAGCAGGAAGGGCTGTTCTGTGTCCTTGGGCTTCTCCCCCTCCGCGAGAGCGAGTCTGATTCACACTGGGTGCTCCAGCCGGACAGATTCCTTGCTGCAGAGTGGTGCCGGCCACGGATCCGCTCTTTCCCAGCCTGTGTCTCCACCTTACCCACGGACGAGGTTCTTGCTCGCTGTGAGGCAGCTCCGGCGTTTCCGAGCAGCGGGAGGGGCAGGCTGCGGTGCCGGTGCGCGGCTGAGCGCTGGGCTCCCCGTGCCGCGCTGCGCACCCCGGTGCGCTGCGGTGGCGGAGCATCGGCTCCGGAGGGACAGCGGAGCCGCTGCGGGCGCTGCAGCCGCGTTCTCTGCCTGCCGCCGCAGAGTCGATTAGTGCAGCAGTGACATTTTGTTATCCTGAGAGACAGAAGCTGGAAGTGTTCCTGGAAGTGCAGGCTCCAGCACGAGGCGGGTGACACGGGTGGGGCACGTCTGCCCTGCGCGCCGCTGCCCGCTGTGGGTGGGAGAGCCTGCGAGCAGCGGCCCCGGCTCCCCCTCCGTTAGCCTGTGCAAGCGGAGCGGCCCCCGGGGCACATCTCCCTGCCCTTCCCGGCCCCTGCCGTATGCAGGAGCTGCACCACTGCCGTGCGAGGAGAGGGGATGCCAGGGCCGCTGTGGGTTGGAGACCTCACTGGCTCCAGCCCCCGGCCCCCCGGCCAGGGTTTGGGCTGCTGGGTGTCCGTGCATGGAAGGAGCAGCGGCGGCAGTGTCCTGGGGCTCTCCCTGCACTGTGCACGTGGGGGCCATGGCCGGTGGCACGACAGCCGTGGGTATTCCCTGCTCCAGGCACAGTGCCCCCGTCCCCACAGCGCGGGGACAGGTGGTGTCTTCACTGGTGCTGCTCTGGCACCATCACAGATTAGCTCCTGCTTGCCAGCAGAAAAAGAGGATGTCTGGTTATTCTTGGAGCAGGCAACATGTAGGTTTTGTAGGATAATGCTAAAGTACTTGCACTGTGTTAAAAAAATTAATACACTTGTATTGCTACTGGAATTGGAGCCCGATTAGGATTGTTCCAGTACTGTAGTTTTAGCTTTTAATTACTTACTACATTACACAGTATCTACCAGTGCTAATAGAGTACAGAACTGTCATAGCTTTTGTTTTAAAGTACAGGACTGTGTGGTGCTTAATTGTGGAACAGTGTTGTTCAATTACATCTGAGAGTGTTTAATAAAGTATGGCACAGAAACGCAAATCGGAGTGGCATGTGTTAATTGGTGTCCGCGTCATTGACTCCATTTGGTTACGGCGATCGCTGCGAGATGAGGACCGAGTGGCAGGTTGCCCACATGGAGTCTTCAGCCCCAACTCTTATCTGTACCACTGGCACATGCCTGTGCTCTCCCACATTTGCACAGATTTTCACACCACGCACACACATGGTGTTATGAAGCATCGGTGGTCGTAGCCCCTGCCCTGCCCCATTGTTGGCTGGCAGAGCACTGTGGCCGTGGCATAAGGAGCTCTGGACATGACCCAGAGATCTGGTCCCTTTCTCCAAGAACAGCTCAGGACCCCCCAGGCAAGGTCTCCTGCTGCCCACCATTGCTTTTATCCTTTTGCTCCCCATCCGGAGGGGCTGGGGCACTGGGGGCTGCCCCGTGGCTGAGCCGGCTCCCCCAGAGTGGGCTCTGCTGTCCAGAGCCAGTTCCCAGATGCAAACGAAGTGTTACTTACAGTTATTTCCTGAGTGGTGGTATTTTTCATATCAATGTTCTACTTTTTACCTGATTTCACTGAAATATTCTCTGGAAGTATTTCTTCTGGAATAAACATTTCAGCACATCAGGTTTGTTCCATAAGGGTTGATTGTCAAATTACAGCCTTCCTTCCTGCGAGCGCTGTGCTTTGGTATGGGATCAAATTGCATTAGGTATTTTTTCCTCCAGTAGAAACACAGAATAATAGTGATATCTTTGTTGTATCATATTTCTGAATGAAAAATAGTCACAAACAGATTTTCATGCGGTGTTGCTGCAGAGCGGGAACGCTTTTCCTGCCAGCCGGCGTCTCAAGGTGGTGCTGGGCTGGCCCAGGGGGTTTGGCTGGCGTCCCCTGCACAATTCAGTGTCCCTCGATATGCTCACCACACACACTTTCTACATTTTCTTGCCTGTGGTCCTCGAAGCCACCTAGCATGCAGGTCATGTGCCCTTAATTTTCATTATGAATGGAGAGTAAAACGTGAAGGTTATTGCCTGGCAGTACAAATGCACTGGGTTTTTTTATTTAGAAGCTCTATTAGAAGTGTCAGGAGTCCCATAACAAAGCCGGGCAAATATCCGCAGAGACACCTTGTTGAGAAAGGCAACTTGGTTCTAAAAGGTTTGAATATGAATGTGGTTGTTTCTAATCAAGCAGTCCTTGAAAAGAATTCCCCACTAGTACTTACCTCTTTCTTTTTTTTAACCTTTTTCTGTGTAATCTGTCTGTATTTCTCCTCAGGAAATGCTCCTCATGCCAGCTTGTAATGGGCGGGAGGAAGGCACAGCCAGGAGGGGAGAGTGGGGCTGGGAGGAAAACTGGTTTCCACATCTAGATATCTCCACATCCTGAAGTGTAGCTCAGGATTCAGGATGGATATGGTCAGAAAACTGCTGTCTTTTCAAAGTGAGCAGCCTGAGAAAACCCCCAGTTTGGGGGATTTTGGGGACCACAACAGGGGCACCTGTTGGGGCAACACAGCTGTCTTGGACAAAACCAAATCCTTTAATTTAGGGCAGGGAAATGGATATATTTTGGACTTTGTCCATTCCTTGGACAAATGCATCCAGACACGTGGGACATGCAGGCTGGTGCTGGTGTCTGCAGCGGATGCTCCCTTACCCTAAGCAGGCACCCACCAAGGCTTCCCCGGCACCAGCACGGTGTCCCCATCCCCACGGGAACGCTGCCGCCAAGTGGGAAACGTGCTCATGTTTGAGCCAAACGGCAGGTGAAAAAGTAAGTCCTAAATACTTTCCCTAAATCAATGTATTTATTCCAGTTTAGCAGTGACCATTGTGGCTGTGGTAACCTGCAAAGCTTGGGACCAGGTGAGGGCAGGGACACCCCCCGGGAACTGCCGTGTCCCACTGGCCACTCGTGGCAGCTCCCGAAATCCGCCCAAGCTCACATTCCAGTGCCACACATGGCTCCACGTAAATAATATATCCGGTGCCACGATGGTGTGGGTGGGCCTGGGCCTCAGCAGGGTCCCTCTGGAGAGGGGTGCAGCATCCTGACAGAACTGTCCCCTGTCCCTCCTGCTGGCCTCCGTGGGGCGCGGGGCTGGGGTACTGTGCCCTGACCGTGCTCCCTGGGCACATCTTGGCTCCGGCGCTTTCAGCGCACTTACAAAATCTCCCTTCTTTTTCTTTCTTTCATAAATTGTCAGTGTTTTTTCCCTCTACGAACCTGTAGCATCTGGCAGCAGGAAAGTACAGTAGGACTCGCTGGCACTGTGGTGTAGAGCCTCGAAGAATTCCGTATTGTGACAACACATCAAAATAAATTGCTGTCAACAGACCAAAACACCAAGTGCTGTGATTCTGTCTGACGTGTGAAGACTCAGACAGGCTGTCTTGACAAGTTGTGGTGGAGCACCTGCAATTGGCAGAAGACAGTGATATAAATCTGATTTGCCTGATATGCAGCACCTAGATATCGTTAATGTTGGTGACAATAACTCTGCATAACATTCCCCAGACATAGATCTGATTTTTTGTCTATTGCTTGTGTTGTTTTTTGTCACTCTCTGATCCTGGCTCTGCTTCTTTTCCCTGCTCAGGGTCTACCTAGGAATTGCTTGGAATAATAAGCCGTGTTAAAAAAGGTAATAGCAAATTAAGGTTTAGTTCAGCCTCTTCTTGGGCAGGAAAAGGCAGCGCTTGGCCCAGCTGCTCAAGGCGAAGGATACACCATGAAATTTTATTTTACACTAATCATAAAAATAATCACGGTGGAAGTTGTATTAATTCCCTCACTTGCAGCCCAAACATTTAAAATAGCAGGTTCAACGCCAGGAGCTGCAGTAAATCTTTTCTGAAACGTCTGTGGTTTTAAACTCCTGGAAGAGGAGCAGGATCGTTGAATAGGTGGTTAATTTTTACCTTTCATTATCAATAAATGGTAATTCTTTACAGTAGCAGGATATATCACAGCTGGTTTATGAACGTGTGAGACGTACCTTGGCTCTGGAGTTTAATTACTGGGAGTTAACGCTGTCGTCTGTGCATCAACCCTTCCTCGCGGGCACCAGTGGGATGGGTTTCATCCGGCACGGGCAGGCACGAGAACACAGCGGCCCGTGTGAACTGGAATCTCTCCTGGTCGCCGTCCCCTGTGCGTTTACAGCCCTGGGATTTGAGACGTTTTTGCGTGCGGCAGTCACCAATGATGCTGTTTTGCTGGTGACTCTTGGCTTTGGGGCTGGAACCATCCCTGGAGCCCCAGGGTGGGCTGGGGCCGCGTGCGGCCGGCGCCCCGGGCGGGTCCTGGCACGGAGCCGGAGCCGCTCGGGGCGCGCGTCCCGCCCGGGCTGGCGCGGGGACGGTCCCGGGGCTCGGGGCGAGCCACCAGGGCTGGAGTCAGCCGTGAGCAGGCCACTGACCACGGCACTGTGGAGGGCTGCAGTGCTCCTGGTCTCAGGGCCTGTTTTTGTCAAACATTCCGGAACTCCTTTGTCAGCAAACTTGGGTGATGTCACCGTCCAGTCCGAAGGGCTGCAAGAGCAGAAAGGAGGTTTTTGAAATTACCATTCATTCTTGTCTGTATTGTTATTTTATCCCTTAAAGGCTGCTAATGAGAAATAGAGCCTCATTATGATTTTAAGGATGAGAGAGGAAGGCTTTTAATTAATGATATGTAAATGGTCTTGAATTGATTATGTTAGAATATCAAGAGAGATGGGTAGAAGCTGTGGTGTAATATATTTTAATTAAGAATTAATTAAAAATGATGGCAATTTCATAAAGCCTCACAGAAAATAGTGGAATTTACTTTCTGTCAGGAGTAAATTAGCCAGTGATTAAATAAAGGGCCTGCATTAATAGTGGAGTTATTTTTAAACTGTGCTATGAAGAATTGTGTAATTTTCCCTAAATAAGTAAAATAAAAATGTAATGTTTGCAAACAAGTTTTGGAAATGACAGAAGAATGCAAACTTAGTTTTCTGCCCTCCCCTTGCTACTATCCTTTGGAGAGTGGGTTGGAGGGGTTGATGGAGGGTATAAGCCCTGGTTTGGGCAGGCAGGGCCCAGCCCCGGGGCTGTGGTGGTGCAGGGCCTCGGTGGGGATGACAGGAGGGACCTGGCTCGGGTACCTGGGGTACTCGGGTACCCCCAGAGCTGCTCCTGCTCCTGCCCAGCACTCCTGGCCTCCGACGTCCCTGCTGCGGAGGCTCCTCCACTGCACCCATGCACATCTCTGTATCTGCTGCTGGGAGCGCTCTGGGCTGGAGCCTGGGAGATAGTTCTGTTGTTCCTCTGCTGTGGGACCAGCCAGTGCCTCTCCTGGCTGTGACTGTGCCCAGGTTTGGGGGTCCCATTCCCAGCTGGCGGGCAGAGCCCACCCTGCGCTGTCACTCTTGGCTGAGAGCAGACCCCGCAGGTCACTGGGGCGGCGCTGGCATCCTCCAGCTGCCGTGAAGGATCCCAGGTGCCACGGCTGTCCCTTCAGGGTGAGCAGGGAGGTGTCCCCTCACCTTCCATCTTCGAACACCTCTGGGAAACCTCAGCTGGGCCTTCCTGCCCCCAGCACCACCCCTGGCCAGGGGATCCACCCAGCTCCGCCCCGCGCAGGTGGCACAGTGGGGCTGGCACAGTGGGGACAGCTGCTGTGCTGTGGGGGAACTGTGGGGGGACTCCTGCCCCTCACTCCCTTGTGCAGCCTGGGCGGGGGAAGATCAGCAGCAGGGGTTTGCCGGGCGTGTGCCCCATCTCCAGGGCACGTCTCCTGGGGATGGGGAGCTGCGCACTGGTGCACGCCTGGGGAACAGACCAGGCTGCTTGCAAAAAACCTGCAGGGGTTTCAGTGGGTCTGGGAAGGCCCCGGGCTGGGGCAGTGCTCCCATACTGGTGTGTTCCAGGAGTTCCATGGCCTGGCACATGCTCTGCTGTAAATGGGCTTTATGCACTTGTTTAGGCTGCTGCTCACTAAAGAGCATTGCCATGGCAACTGCTCCGTCACATGCTGTACACTCATGCTGTCGCCGAGATAAAGAGCACATTTTAAAGCAGCGTATTCTTAATGTCGATGTCCTAAAATGCAATTTTTGATGATTATTATTATTTTTCTGGGAGAATATTTGTGATAAGCGACCATGTCTCCTCAGTGTCTCTTAACTCCTTTTACTACTACTCTGCTGGTGGAGGACCGTGTGCCTGCGGTAATTTCTTTTTCATTTCTAGAGTTCCACATAGAGATCATGAAATATTTGTTAGTTCAAGTCACAGCGTGGGGCCTCGTGTCAATGGGACGCGGGCGGTTTGGTGGCGTTCGGCAGAGCGGGGCTCCGTGCCGCTCCCAGCGCGCCGGTGCCCGGTGCCCGACACGCGGACCTGCGGCCGTGCCTCTCCCAGCCCGCAGGAGAGCAGGCCCTGTGCAGCCAGCACGGCCACGCTGCCCGAGAGGGACCGTGTCCAGCAGCACGTGCCTCTTCTCCGCTGCCTGAGAGACGGGCAGCTGCCATCGGTGTCGCCCATCCCCGCGCCACAGGGCGGGCCCGGCAGCAGGTTTGGCTCTCACGGCGATGCTGCCGTGGCTGCCCTGCTCCTGTCCCAGCCACAAACAGCTCATGGAGTGCAGGGTACCCACCCCTGCCCACTGCCGCCAGAGGCTTCTCACAGGCTGGGGAGCTATTTTTGAAATATTTGTGAAAAGTTCTTCCCAACTTGCTGCCCAGCCTGGAGGAGAGGAGAGGAGGGGCAGCCAGGCTGTTTGGTGGTTGTTAAATTGAGTCAAAGCCCCTTGGACGCGTTCCCTGTGCAGCGCCACGTCCCGGCCCCTCGCCGACTGTTCCTTGTGGCATCTCAGGCTCTCTGCCCGGCTGGCCCTGCAGCCAGGCCATCCCACACCAAAGGTTCTCTGCGGGAAAAAGGGCTCCCAATGCAGCCTCCGCAGGCACGTTCTGCTTGCATTTTCATCCTGTCTGTTTGAAGCCCCAGTCTTTGCTCCTTCAGTATTTTGCCAAGAACGAGAGGCACAGGGACAGCTCTTGGAAGATGCGGCTCCATAGTTCGGTTACACAGGGCAAGGGTGGAACGGGTGTGTTTGTAAGAAACTTTGTTTTTTCTCTAAGCAACTTTTATGTGACTGTAACCAGAATGTGTGTGGGAGCTCGGTCCCTGCAGTCAGCTGGGGCAGGGCTCTAGCCATGCTGGTGGGTAGGACTGGGCACTCCCGCTGTCCGGTGGCACACCCGTTGCTGGGAATATTAATTCTATTTCCTACAGTTTATAACTCAACATCCCTGCGCACAAGAGCACCAGAATAAAGGAGGGGAAGGGGAGTTTTTGGTGCAGAGGGCTTCGGTCAGCTGGCTCATCAGAGCTGGAGGAGTGATCCAGGGGCTGGAAACTACCTTAGAATTAACTTCATTGGGTTTTAGATCAGGACTCATCTCCTCTGAAAAAAACATGCATATAATCCCCATTGTGTGTCTCATCATAATCCTCCTCCTCGTCTTCCGAAGGCAGTGAAAGGTACAGAACAGCAGCAGTGCTCCCAGAATAGTGGAAATTTTCTGTAGGATTTTGTGGTTTGTCATATGTGTGGGCACCTGCCAGGCCCCCGTGCTCCGTAGCTCGCTCCCCCGCTCCGTGTGTGACGTCCTGACAGGGGGGCTTGGTCGCAAACCAGCCCCTGTTCCCAGCTACAAAGACTGGAAGAATTAACATTCCTCACAATTATCCAACCATCTTAATTACTTGCCCGATATTCTGTCTCTGTATTAGCTGCCCAAATCATGTTGGGATTTTCCAGACACAATTTCAGGCCAGTTTGTTAGCCAGGGGACTAAAAAAGAAGTAGAAAATCAGAGTAGAAATTGCTGCAGTGCTCTAGGTAATATTCCAGCTGAGCCTGGAAGTGCTGGTAGCTCCTTGTGCCCAGTGCCAAAGGGGTGAGGAGGGCTGGGGAGGCGATGCCGTGCTGGAAGCACTGGCAGACACCGTGCAGGTGCACGCGTGCTCCAGGAGCAGCCCAAGCTCCAGCCACAGCTCTGGTGAAGTTCCAGCCCGTGTCCTGCCCCTGCCCTGCCCTGGGCGCCCTCGGCTGCGGGGAGCAGGGCTGGGAACAGGCAGCACAGCCACAGTCCCTGGCCCTTGCCCCTAGCGCCCGGCCCTTGGGAGCAGTGCTGCCTGTGTAGCCAGGCTGTTCACACCAGGATGCTCCTGCACATTAACATGCCGGGCGTGAGATATCTGTATCATCTCGCTCCCATCCTGCCTTACTGACTGCAGGAAAAGGCCATTTTTTATCAGTTTCTGCTTTAGTGAAGCAAAAGGTCCTTTGGTTCCCATCCACTGTCTCGAAATGCAGAGTGTGTCATTGAAGAAAGCTCACAGGTCAATCAAATGCCCCTGAAACTTTCTTTCCCAGCCAGGACATCTCCATTCTTCTGGCTACAGGAGCTGGAGCAAAAGCCCAGCCTGGCTCCGGGTGGTTTGTGTTGTACCACAAATGGCCAATAAAGGTTTGTCATAACAGGAGCTCTGTAAGCAGAAGGACACGGGCGATAGTTTACTGCTCTCGTGCTGTCTGGTGCCATTCATTAGCAGGTTCCATGCTAGTAATGAAATTTTACAGGTTGATCATTTAAATGCAGGTTAGAATTAATTCTGATGATCCAGCTGGAAAAGTATCAGATACTGGTCGGTCTGCCTTCTTCCCCCCAGTCAATACACCGAGTGACACGAGGCCCAACACCCCTGATTAGGCAGTAGTTTACTCATCATAAGGTTATTAATCACAGGGGCTTTGACCCCACTGCGGGGGCGATGGATGCAGGGGTTTGGGTGGAAAGGGAGCACGGCAGTGGTGCTGCGGCGTCACCCCTGCCAGTGCTTCTGTTAATCGTGCCCTGAACCCTTGGTGTGATAGAGGAGAGCCGCAGCACAGGTCTCCCTCTCTCTTTGTTCTGGGATGAGCACACGCCTGCTCTCGGCAGCGATGGTGATCAATGAGCGGCGCCTGGAATCACACCGGCGTGGAGGGAGCGAGCCGGAGGGCGATCCCCCGAGAGCGGCGATTGGAGCGCCGTGCTTCCGAGCGAGCGAGGAGGGAGACAGACAGGTTGTTTGAGAAAATTCCCTTTAGACCAAACACTGATGCTGAGCTGAGCTACAAACGCTTCTGCTGTATGAAGTGCAACTTTATCAGTGCTCTGGGTTAAATGCTGCTCCTGGAACGTACCGTGCGCTCTGCCTGCTGGCTCCTCCGGCCGCGTCCTCCCGCGGCTTGTCAGCATCAACTGTGCAGCCAGTCTGACTGTTATTGCACTAATTAATTACTTAATTTTTCAATGCACATTTTAATCTTTATTTTTATGTGAAATGTCCCCTTGTTAGTGCCCCAGAAGGGGTGAGCGTGTTGGCAGGGAGGTGCAGAGGGACAGGACCCCGTGGAGCAGTGGTGGCCGTGTCCCAGGGCACGCTGTGCTCTGCTGCCTGCAGGTGCCCCACTCTGTGGCACGGTGGACATGGATCACAGCTGGAGACGTGGGGCTTTCAGTGATTCAGTGTGTCTTTAATGAATTTTACAGTCATGTGCAAGTCCTTCCTCTTTAGAATGACCTCGTTGGCAGTTTGCTCCAGTATCAGATGCAAATCCAGTACCAGCTCATGTCTTCCTGGAAAATGCAGTATTGTAGAACCATTTCAACATTTACTTCAGGAATTAGGGGACATCTAATTAAATGTTTGGCATCTGAAATGTGCAAGTTTTGTTGTAGTGATATAAAAAATGTGAAATGTTAATATAAGGTTAATTTTGACCAATTCAACAGCTTGCTTTTAAGTTTCCCATTGACAGCCAAACTGCAGGGTTTAGTGCTGAGCTCCACATTGCAGCTTATCTCTCCTTAATTAAAATTAGAATGTGAGCAACAACACAGAGATATTTTGCAGCATCCTGGAAGAGGAGAAGCAGAAGCTCGAGTGATGGTTGTTTAATAAGATTATAATTGGAGAGTTAAAGCCTTGTGATCTATGTGAAGACTGGTTTGGTGCTGGTGCGGCTCCGTGGCAGGCGAGCCCCAGGTGCCTGGCCAAGCATCCCTCGCCGACATCTGGAACCAGTTGCAATACATCACTGTCAAAACTGCTTTCTATACGTATCTGCATTTACACATTAGTTACTCACGCAGCACTCATCAAAAAAGCTGAACAATCTTGACACGGTGTCCCTGGTGGAACGGCAAAGGTGAACCGAAGTTGGGAGGCAGTGTCTCGCGTCACTGTCTGCTGAGCTTTTACAACAGGAAGCCTGATTAAAACTGAAAGGAAAAATTTATCGTCAGCTTCTGCTTTGTATCATTTTTACCTACAAAAAGAGTATTTTGTTTCATACAAAGCAGTTGATAATGGGGCCAGAGGTGCTCTTCACTTTCATCACTATCTTCACTGCAGTGGTGCTTTGCTGGGCCGGTCATCATGCAGGGCTTCAGACAGGCTTTGGGTGTCCGATTATCCACAGAATCCCCTCCTTCTTGCCCAGTTCTTGCTCTGAATTACAGAATCCATCAGTGGTTCATTCGGGTTTGTTGCACAAGGATTGATGAAACACGGACTGAGTAAGTCCAGGCAGGGTGTTGCTATTACTGAAGGGTGTGTGTTCCATTGCAGTGCTTGTGTCTGCCGGCGGGCTGGGGGCTGTAGAGCAGGAAAGACAATAACTGAGAACTTCCTTGGGAGTTCAGGGATTAGGAATTAATGAGGAGTTAAAAGTAAAAATGTTGAGAAGCCAGAATGACTGAAGAATGGAGCTCCCCGGACGTGTCCTTCAGGATGGGGACTAAGGCTTTGGTGAAACAGGGGCTTTCACTTGGTGCAAGGTTCAAGGGGAGGCAGTTCAGGGTGGGGTGTTTATTTTCTCCGTTGAAAAGTGTGCCCTTGCAGTGAGAGCTCTGGCTGTGTGTGCCAGGGCAGCCCGGCAGGAGTGCTGCTGTTCCCTTTGGTGTGCCTCGTGCAAGGAGCTCGGGGTGGCTCCTGCACACCAGGTGGGTGAGGAGTATATGGAGCATGGAGTTACTCAGTTTAGTTCTTTTCTCTGGGAAGACAGGAAAAGGATCCTGGAATGTGAGAAGAACAAGTCATTTTTCAGAGTTGATGCCACGAGATGTTTCATGACTTGCTGTTTTCATTAGACACGTCCAGAACTCTGGAGATGGCGATGAAGTGTCTCCCTAACTCGTGGTTACTCTAGTAACCAGACAAACAAGAAATATTGCAAGGGTTGGGAGCTGGAGGTGCTTTATCTTTAGTGATTTCACCTGTTTGGGTATTTGTAACATTTCTGAGTGATGTTTTTGGCAACCTACTCATAACCTCTGCATGGAAAAGCCCAAGAGATTCTGTTCAGGATTCAGTCCTGTTTAAGCTGATAATGAGAAAAGCCAAAGTGCTGTGTGGAAAGGTGCCCGTCATGGCCCCAGTGCCCTGGGTGCGAGCATGCTGTGCACGTGCAGGTGACATTTGGACACCCACAGTCTCAGCATGTGCAGACCCAGAGGTAGAGGCGATCCCAGCGCTTAAAATGGAACCAGGACACGCCCAGCTCTACTGATCATGACTTCTCTTGGGGCTGATAATCTTTCCTCAGGGTGCTGACAAAAATGGCATTATCTGGGTTTTACAGATGGGCAGAGTGTGATGAAATCAAAGTTCATTTTAAAGAAAACAAAAGTAACTGAAGTACGTGGATTGACTTCATTCAGCTGCTTGTCTCAGCTCTGCACTCCGGTACCACAAGCTTTGCTGAAAGCAAACAAAATCAGTGCCCAATGAGCCCAGACTGGAATTCCAAACAATAGCAACTCCGAATCAATCTGATTTCCTCCAGGCTTTACCTTCAGTGCAAGACCTGACTTCGCAGAATCAGGACAAAACGTGAGTGATGCATGAAATGAAAATTTCCTGCCTGGTGTGTAGAATAAAAACAGCCTAAGGCATGAGGCTGCTGCAGCATGTGGCTCACACACGGCTCACACGTGGCTCACATGCAGCCAGAGGAATGAACCAGGCCCAGGCATCTGCCTGCAGAAACCTTCCTGTTGTGGAAAAGTTATGGGTTATTTTTTACCTCCTTTGGGACCTTTGGAGCAGCTCAGCAATTGGACTGATTTTATCATCTTATCTCCATGGAGGATGGGTGGGGGATGTGGCTTTGGGGTGGCAGGACAGCCTTCACAGACCCTGTTCTGCCTTAGTGACAGTGCTGGGGTGTCTGTGTGGGGCTGGCAGCGAAACAGACAATGGCCTTGGTCCTAGTGTGGCACTGCTCCCATGGGCAGTGTCACCTCCCAACACCATGGACATGAAAACGCCTGTAGACACTGGCCTTCTCCATCCTTCTGGCAAGGAGAAGTGAAAAGCTTTCAGGAACTTGCTTTTAGTTGAGAATCCTGGATAAAATGTGTTTCTTGGCTAAAAATCCATGTGAACTCATTATTGCCACAAATAGGGTTAAATAAAATCAACCCAAAGCATATGGATCTCCTGATCAGATGGACGCTGACGGGCTCCAGCACTGTCCCAGCTGGGGATGAGCAGCAGATGCTGAAGGAACAGGTCACAGGTCAGGTGTGCAGGGAAGACCCTTGTGACGCCCTGCCCAAGGCTGGCGACTGTGAGCAGGGTGTCCTGAGAGGGAGGTCACCTCGCCAGGGTCACAGGGCACTGCACAGGCTCTGATGGGCCCTTCTGCGGCCCCCGGTCCCGGTGTGCGTACAGCCTCCCCCTTGGCCCCACCAGCTTCTGCCTCTTCCTGTGTGACAGACAGAGAGCGACGCAGGAGGTGATCCAGATGTGGCCGCCTCTGGCTCTGTTGGCAGTGCCAAGCAAGCCCTGCTGAGGAGGATGCTCGGAGGGCCCCGGCCCCACTGTCACACCTGGGGCACCCCATCCCCCTAGGGCTGGGAGAGCCCTCGTGGGCACCGGTGCCCCTTGAGCAGGAACCTCCTGCCCCATGCAGCCTCAGCCCGAAGTTTTATTATGAATTAAGAGTAAAACTCCTTCTCTGCCACAGAAAAAACTACCTCCATTTTTCAGAGAGCCTCTGTTTATATAGTTTATGGGAGAAGAGGGCTCTTAATATTTCAGTGTCATGACCATAAAATGAAAAGGTTACTGCTTGCTGCAAAGGCTTGCTTGGATCCAGCACCAATTAATTTTCGATCTGAAATATATGTCTCCTGGCCGTCTCACAACAGCCGGGAGCGGGAGGTTCCTCTTTAACACATTTGAGCCACAAACCCGGTTAAAGGATTAGCCAGCTTTTTCCATGCTGTTTTGTTCGCCCCCATTGGGGATTCCCATTATCCTTGATAGACTGTTAGCCCTGACAGTGGGATATGACAGTGTGAGTTTTCCTCCTCCTCGGTGCGGTGGCCACAAAAGGCTGCTCGGACCTCGGCTTTCATTTCCATTACGGGTACAGCGGCAGCATATGCTAAAGGCAGCATTACTGTGCTGAGTTGCTCCTGCAGAATCATCTGCAATGGTTTAATTTCTCCGTGCACGGCAGCCCTGGAGCTGGGCAGAGCTGCCAGCCTGCCCTCCCCTGCTCCGGGTAACGTCCGGGGGCACAGTAAGGATTGGAGCTGTACCAGAGCATTGCAAACACACGCTGACTTTGTGGAGGGTGGATGAGCTTCTCTTTATCTTTATTTATTAATAAAAGATGGAATGCCTTGGGAAACAAAAGGTTTTAATGGCTGGTGCTTGGTATCCTTGACAACAATCCCCAAAGAATATTACATTAGGGCACCAGAGAACTTTTAAAAATAAGTAATGGAATTCCGTCTCTGTTATGCTTTTAGTAGTCATTTCGGCCATGGTGCAGCGAGGTCATAAGCTGAGCTCAGTGAAGGGAGCCAGAACACGAAATGATGCTGAGAGAACGTCTGGGAGATGAGAGGTACAGAATTACAAGCGAAAGTGCAGGCCTGCTGAGGCAATTACAGCTTAATGGGGTCATTTGGAAGGCAATTGCCAGGGGTTAATGTAGTATGGAGAGATGAGGTGAGATTGAAGTGAAATTTGGGGCTGGAAATGTGTTAAGATGAAAGATCAGAGTGCAGCAGATTCTGCAGTGCAGACGGTTTATATCATGCAAAAAATTTGAGAAAAATGTAAAAGTAGTAGCCAGATGTTTCAAAATAAATAAATAAAACTGTAAGTAAATGCTTTAAGAAAGGGAAATAGCTGCATCAAAACACCCTGTGCTGGGAGGGGTGGCAGTGAGCACGGCAGGGTTTGATATCACAGAAAAGGGCTGGTTTGGAGCAAAAGTTGTGTTGCGTTTGCACATATGCCCAGACAATGTGGTTCCTCATTGACACGACAGAGTGCCTGATGAAACGCTGACTGCTCGCTCAGCTGTTGTGCCTTGTTTTGAAAAATCCATTGTTTTCAAACAAAACGCGAGCAACAGTCCTCTATACACATATTTTGATATATTTGCAATGGATTCATCACATTATCTTTTCAGGCATTAAAATAATACTCATAAGATGTCAAAATATTGCAGGAATGTAAGCTAGCATTCTTTGAGAGTGGGTATTTGGGTTCTGAGAAGTATGCTTAAATATTACAGGTGTTTAAATTAAAAATGTCAAGCCATGAAGGCATAATGGAAGTAATCATTTTTACACAGTTTTAAGCCCCGGTGTTGGAGAAAGCTCTGCATTCCAGACTATTGTGAAGGAGCGAGTTCATAAGCATTCAGAGGACAAAAGAGATCATTATGCTTTGTTACCTCAGCCAGTTCATTACCTTAATTGCTGAGCGTAATCCAGTCTTGGAAGAAAACTCTGGGGCTTTAAGGAGATCAGCACTGGCACCCTGTGACACAGAAAATGGGAGCCCTTTCCTGCTCCGCGGCCACTCCAGGCACGCTAAACCTTGATCAAAGGCTGAACTTCTCCGAGGGTCGGCCATGTGAAAATCCCCCGGAGCGGTGCCGGGCGCTGAACCGTGATGGAGCCGCGGGCCCGGCCGCGCTCCCGCGGCAGCGTGACCGTCCCGCATCGCTGCCCGGCCGGCGGCACCGCGGCCCGGCCCGCACGGAGCCCTCCTTGGCGGGGGCGCCGCGGCCG
>VXAZ01004987.1:43164-75664 GCA_013399875.1 Gymnorhina tibicen
AGCAGAGGCTGGTTTGGGTGCAGTCTGCATCTGAAGGATGCCAGGCTGGGAAACCATCCTGAAAGCTTTATTTTTAACCTTGGCTCTTGTGTCCCGTGGTGTCCCTGGGGAGGAGAGGGTCTGGCGCGCTCGTGGTCTTGGAAACAGCAATATCAGGAACCCAGCAAAATAGGTTGCCAGCACGGAGAATATTTTTTATTTTAAGCACAGTATTTTAAACACACCATGTCCTCCTTCCCTGGGGGCAAGGCTGAGAGACTTTAAAACTATTTTTTACAATTGGTTTTTCAAATTCATTTCTCATCAGGCCTTTTCCCACGTACAGTCAGGTGTGGTGCTGACAGGGCCACAGCCCCTGCCCTGGGGGTTTTACGCAGCCAGAGGGATGGATCCAGGGGAGCCTCACAGGGGCGTCTCCTGCCCACGAAGGGGAGGTCTCCAGAAAACTGCTGGGCCACGGGGGCACAGCCCCCCGCCCATGTGCCGTGGCACCCCGAGGGGCACGGGCGGGGTGAGAACAGCCCTGCCCACCCGCTCCGGCCACCTTGGGGGGACACGGGAGTCCCCTCCCGCTTGCATCTCTGATGTAATGAAGTGTCAACTGCTGCCATCACCGTCCTGCACGTCCTTGAAACCCACACGGTTTAACCAAGAGTCTCTCCAATTTATCAGCAGTTAAAAATAGAGGGAAGGCTGCGAAGGACAGTCCCCGCTCCCCAGGAGCCGGGGCCGCGTGCGGGAGTGTGACCTCTGCGGTGGGGTAGGACAGGGNGGAGGACACTGTCAGGAGCCTCCAAACTCTCTTCCCATGGGGTCCTGTTCTTGGTTCAGCTGCAGGAGAGAGGAGTTGGGATGCCTCAGAGCAGCAGCTGGTCTGGCCACTGTGCTCCCGCTCCCTTCTCTGGGCACTATGTATGGGAATCCACCTACCCATCCCATCCCATCCCATCCNTGGTCTTGGAAACAGCAATATCAGGAACCCAGCAAAATAGGTTGCCAGCACGGAGAATATTTTTTATTTTAAGCACAGTATTTTAAACACACCATGTCCTCCTTCCCTGGGGGCAAGGCTGAGAGACTTTAAAACTATTTTTTACAATTGGTTTTTCAAATTCATTTCTCATCAGGCCTTTTCCCACGTACAGTCAGGTGTGGTGCTGACAGGGCCACAGCCCCTGCCCTGGGGGTTTTACGCAGCCAGAGGGATGGATCCAGGGGAGCCTCACAGGGGCGTCTCCTGCCCACGAAGGGGAGGTCTCCAGAAAACTGCTGGGCCACGGGGGCACAGCCCCCCACCCGCACCCCGAGGGGCACGGGCGGGGTGAGAACAGCCCTGCCCACCCGCTCCGGCCACCTTGGGGGGACACGGGAGTCCCCTCCCGCTTGCATCTCTGATGTAATGAAGTGTCAACTGCTGCCATCACCGTCCTGCACGTCCTTGAAACCCACACGGTTTAACCAAGAGTCTCTCCAATTTATCAGCAGTTAAAAATAGAGGGAAGGCTGCGAAGGACAGTCCCCGCTCCCCAGGAGCCGGGGCCGCGTGCGGGAGTGTGACCTCTGCGGTGGGGTAGGACAGGGGACGCATCCCTCGTCCTGCTTGGCAAGAGCATTTCTGTCCTGTCTGGATGTGGCTCCTGAGGGCTGGAGATTAAACCAGCCGTGTGAGGGGATGTGTGGACACACACAAAAGATCAGATCAGATCATTGCAGGCGGTAACTGCTTCCACAGCAGCGTCTGCCGAGCCCACGGTGTCTGTAGGCCTTCTAATGAGCACGGCATAAATCCAGGTGTGCGGGGAGGCGCGAGCACGATCCGCTGCGATGGAGCACGCAGCCTGCAAGTGCCCTAAATACATATTTACACCGTGGAGCTTCTGGCTCTGAAGAAGCTGTTTAAGCTGCCAGGCTGCTAATCCACATTTAATGCCGCTGGTGTGTCAGGTGAGAATGTTGTGTAAAATGATCCCCACTACAGTACCTGCTGCTCGGGGGCTGGGCACATTGCGGGGTGATGTGTGTGAGCCTTGGCACATCTCTGCCCTGGCTGGAAACACAGAGAAGCCCAGTCTGGCCATGAGCATCTTCAGTCCCCAAAAGGCATCCCTGGGGTCTGGGTCAGCATGACGGGGTTTGGGCTTGGAGAGGAATGGGGATGGGGCTGAACGTGGAGGTCCCATCTCAGTGTCCTGCTGCCTCTCCTTCCCACGGCCGTGTGGTGACAGTCTCATCACAGCAGCACTGGGTGCCCTGGCTTGTTGGGTTGGAGCTGTGGTCGTGTGTTAGCAGTCCCCAGGGTTTGGGCTGGGCAGGGACCCGCCTTGTTGTGGCTTGGGTTTGGAGGGAACAGGATGGTGGCACATTTGTTTTCACTGACATTGATATAATAATTTAGTTTCCTTCACGAATTAGATTTGGGGAATTTGAAACTTAACTCTGGTAGCACTTCTTTCCCAATTTATTGCATATGCTTAAATAAACATGTTGAATTAACTTTATAAGGCTTGTAAAAACTACAGATAAAACCGCTCTAGAAAATCAACATTCTAAATCATGCTAAGTCTCTTCCCATTCTGCTCATCCTCTAGCAGGGCATTGACAAAAATATGAAATTGATTTGGTTGAAGGGTGTTAAAGAGCCGACAGCCAAATGTCACAAACAATGAATGGCTGCAGTGTTGAGAAAATCAATAGGGAGGTTAAAGCTGGGCTTGTGAAAGACTTGGCAGACTGCTCTGTTCCAGGAAGATATCTGTCTTCTGGCCTTGGTTGCATGATCAAAAGGAAAACTTGATAGGTTTAATGAAGGGAGATACTGTAAAACTGACAACAGAAATATAGACACTGTGGTAAACTGCAGTGCACATCAGCGAGTGGGGCTATTAGATACATTTTTCAGTCTGAAAAAATATTTATAGGTAAAGATGTCAAAAAAATATTAGTGCATTCCTCCATTTTTCCCCTCTTGTTCCCAATCACACCCATGTTTGCGTGGTGCAAACAAAGCTTTGGCTCTGGGTTTAATTGTACAACATGATGGCAAACGTATAGGGCAAAATAATTAGCATGATAATTAGCAAATTGTAATGTTTTCAAATAATTGCGTGATGAGATTGCAGAGCCAAAGTGAGATTGGAATCTCTTCTTTACTTGGAGATGGTATTTCAGCAAATCATAACAGAAAGGCAGAACGAGCCCCTGCTCTATCAATTAAAGGTGAGACCATGCGACACCAGCTCCCCGTCGTCCACCCGACGCCTTCCACGTGTCCCACTCTGCTCTTGATAAATACACAGCTGGCCTTAAAATCAGTTTTGTGAATATGAGATCCGCAAATATGAATGAGGATGCCAGCCATTAAAAAAAGGTTAATAATGTTAGATTCATTTTGGTTCTGAAATCAGCTTGCAAACAAAATTTGCCCTGCTTTACACCTGACCTATTAGCAGTACTCTTATGTAACGCATCACATCATTAGAGAAAAAAATTGCGTCAGGGCTGAGTTATTCCTTCCCACGTGTTCGTTTTCCAAACACTGCATCGCACTTAAGCCTTAACTGTGTAGCAGTATTTGAAATAACGTGGCCCCTTTGCAGTGTGTATTTCCCAGCCCTGGGTTAGGCCTGAATGTTCCCTTCCCCAGCCCGGCTGGGCTCGGTGTCGCCTGTCAGTTCTGGGTATCCTGTCTCTGCTGTCTGTTGAAGCTCCCTCTGTTTTTTCTTCTTTTTTTTTTTTCCTAGAAAAATGAACTCATTAGTTTAAAACTCCCAAATGCCACATTCGGCTCAAACAGCGAAGATGATAACCTGTAAAAAAAGAGGAGAAAAGAGAGAAGGAGGCTGGCAGGTTTTCTGCAAGTGGACGCTGTAATAAAAATGCCCCCTACTTTGTCGGGATGGGGTTTGGAGGGCTGCTGCCATATGTTACTTTCCTTTTTAGCTGGGATTATGCCATCATTATTGCTGATAAAAGCTGTTTACTGCCTTGGCAGAGGAGTGATGCTTGGCGCAGTTTGGGAGCCGCCATTCAGTTTACAGAGAAGTGCATTTAGTGCCAGATGCTGGGATCCAGGGGCTTTGTTATCTTTTCCCATTATTGGGATCATCCATTGTCTGTTTTTTTTCTCCTTTTAACTTAGCTCTGGCTTTGTTGTTTGTGTTTTGGACTCACTTGCTCTCAGGCAGGTGACACGGCAGGTTTCAGCTCACCAGGCAGCGCTGGGTGCAGCCGGTGGCTCGCAGGGACCATGTTTCCTCCTGGCACTGCTGCAGGAGGTGATGGGTTTTGGTCCCCCAGCACCCAGTGCTGGGTGCCCTGTCCTGGAAAAGGTGATGGTGGCCGTGGGGGAACCCAGGTGAGGAGCATCCCTGCATGGGAGTCAGCATGGGTGTTCCTAGAAACCTCAGTGCCCAGGGTCTGGCACAACCATGGGGCTGCAGTGAAGGACGAAGTGCAGAAAACATCTAACCAAACGAGAACATCATATTTCAGTGTGAAGGTGGCATTAATTCATATGTAAATTCTCTGAGTGAGGACTAACAGAGCTGTTGGCCAGGCAGCCGTGCTGCTGGTGCCAGACTTTCCCTTAAAAACAATTGTGGTGTCCATAGAGAAGGGACCATATGTGGGCTGGATCGTACTAAAAGCTGAGGGAGAAGAGGAGGAGGCCGGCAGTGCCAGGGTGGTGACCATGCCACTGGGTACCTGCTCTGTGGGGGAGACTGGGGCACCTCAGGCTGCTGCCCCTGTGGCCACACGAGCTGCCCTGGCACCAGCCTGGCGCCGTGGGACGCCGCACACACCAGATCCGTGTCCCCGCGCCTGGATGCGCCTGAGGCACTGTGGATGAAGTACTGCCGGGGCTCTTCCCTGTGTTTTTGTGGTGAGGAGGAGCGGTTGTGGCCAGCATGGCGTGGTGGGGCTGTAACCCAGAGCTGGCACATGGTCTGGCCCCAGTGAGTGCCTCCACACCGCCGGCCTGGGTAGCCTCTTCCCAGCCTCAAGCTCCCACCAGGCATCTTCTGGCTTCCAATTGGGAATCAGGCTGGATATGTCTGTAAATCTCACCCTTGCTGGAGACATGGCCTCGCTGTTCCCAGAGGGACTTCCCGGGGCCCACAGCCCTCGTGTTGTGTTTGGGGCCCTGGGGCACTCTGGGTACGGGTCCCGGGCTCCGGTGACCACCACCCTTGGCACCGGTCCTGCACTGGGCGAGCCGGCCGAGGCCCGGTGCGGGGCTGTCATGGAGCTCCCTTTCACCTCCTCTGCTCCCGTGTGCTTTGGGGAACAGGCTGTGACCTTATTTCTCCTGCTAAGAGAGATGCATCTGGAACCAAATGAGGGCAGTAAAGTATAATAGAAGGCTTTACAAATGAAAGTTTTGTTTCTGCTGGTGCAATACCTTGTTTCCCCCTCTTGTATCCTGGGAAATCAGGCTGATCAATAGTTCCCATTTCAGCACAACTGCAGCCAGCATTACAACTGTATAAAATTTACAACATTGTCTGCTGTAAATTTTAATTGGAAAAGCCTCGTAGCTTCACCCTCGATCTTTGCACTTTTAAATGTATTTGATTTAAAAAAATCAAACAAATTTACAGTGTATAACATCATGTCACATGCTTTGTACTGACAGTGTAATAGAAGTAGCACAAACCCACCTTCCTGCTGGAAGAGCAAATGGCTGTAAAATACCTGGAAAAGGTCAGGAGTGTGATGAGGATCTGTTTGGGAGCCAGCAAGCCCATGGTGCCAGGCAGGTGCTGGCGGGAGGGATCCCGATCCCGGTCCTCCTGCGGTGCTGGAGCCTTGCAGCCGCCCCGAGGAGCCGCAGCAGAACACGTCGCTTTCAGCACAGCTTTATTTCTGTCACAGGTCAGGCTTAAAATGCTGTGTGATACAGTTATTGACTCTAATCTGGGCATAAACACAAGTCCTCAAGCACCAGCCCAATTAATAATTTGCATAATTAACACGCATATTAAATAGGGACTGGCCCTGCATCTGTATTCACGGTGATCGGGGTAATGAGGGCTAGCGGAGCGGCGCCTCGGGCTGGCGGGAGCAGACGTGTGGCAGTAGTAATTTTTGCTTGGATTGACAACTGCTAGACAAGCAGTCCCAGCATAAAACTAAACCCCGTTTGGCAGAATTAATCGTTGACAAACTGCTCTTAAAGCTGTAACATTGTTTCTGTCAGTTGTTCGGTTTGATGTCACTGTTAGACATAATAAATCAATAGTGTCAGAATTTGGTAATGTTTATAGCTAGCAAGGTTTATTATTTCATATGACTGTCATGTACAAATCGTGGTATCATGGCTGCCTCTAAATTATCAAAGGCACAATATTGCTGAAATAGATTTCTTAAATTCCTTCTCCAATTAATCCTGTTGATTGTTAGGAGGGATGGGGTCCACTCGTGTTTTGGGAGGGGTGAGTTTTTTCTCTGGACATTTTTTAAAGACAAGTTTGAGCCATTGTACACAGCAGGATTTATTGTTGCTGTCTCCAGTCCGGGCAGAAGCTCTCTGCTTTATGGACCTCACTTCCCTGCTCCAGTCACAGTTTCCAGGCTATCAGTGAAGCCAGTGTGGGGTGGGCACAGCTGGAATGTCCTGATCCAAGGGGACTTGAAATCCCAGCCCCACAAGAGGGTCCAGCCCCAGGATGGGGGGCAAGACTCCTGCTCTCCCCTGGGGACGTGCTGTGATGTGCAGGGGTGCGTGCACAGGGGTGTCTGTGCATGTGTGGTCTGGAGCATGAACTGATGGTGTGACAGCACCGCGTGGATTTGGTGGTGCTGGAGATCCCCTCCTGTGGGTCACCCCGTGCTGGGCTCCCAGGAAGGACAGTCCATCTGCTCTGTCATGACCACGTGCCGTGACCACACACTGCCCCACAGCTCCATGTGGTGCCAGGGGTGACTCTGTGCTTGCCCTTCCCCTGCTCTCCTGGCACCATCTCACCCCAAACACCGTGGTCTGACCCATCACACCTCTCTGCTTGTTGCACATCCCCTGGGACCCCCTCCTGCACCCAAAGGGACGGGACAGTCCCTGGGCTGGGCTAAAACTGTCCCCTCACCAAGGCAGTGCATATAAATTACAACAATAAATTACTGCGGCCCCAGGGTAAAAGAAGCATCAAGTTATGACTTTTACATGAGTATTTAGTCAGCCATTCAATAAAAAATAGGTCTTCCAGTTGCACAGTACCATTTATCAGCTCCATATTTATTATTTATCATAGCTACACATGATGCAAATGTGAATTACCTCGCTGCTCCTCCGAGGAGCACTTGCTTTTATAGAAATGTAAACATATATAACACAGTTTGTGGAGTCAGAGACCTGGCTTTGAAAGGAAAGAGAAATTAGGGATGCAGATTTTATTTTTGCTTTCATTTCTGTGTGATAAATTATCCTTCTAAAGGTCATTTCCAGGAGTAACTTTCCCTAACTTTGCTGGTCTGTGGGCAGCTCTGAGAAGGAATGTGTGGGAATGCTCAGTGCCCACTGGTGCCTGGACAGAGGGAGATGCCGTGGGGTCACAGCTCTCCTGTCTGTGGCCAAGACTCTTTTGTTTGCATGGCTCCTGCGAGGCTGATCCTGATGCCGCTGCGGGGCTGATGTTATCTGGGCCCAGAGATCCATGGGGCTCATGATATCTGTGCCTGGAGCACTGCGGGGCTGGCCAAGGTTGGCCAAAGTTGGGGCCCAGTGGCTGGAGGGTGGCTGAGAGGGCTTTGTCCACTCCGGGTGTTCCCACCCCCAGGATCAATACTCTCACCAGGTGGCAATCATTCATAGGCAGGAAATACCTGCAGTCATTAAAATTCCTCCCACATTTATTCCAGCTCTGGTAGTCTATAAAGTGATTTCAATTCTGAAAGAGGAATTTGAAGATTTCTTCCCTGCTCCATGTTTCTAGAGTTTCTGGGGTCCTACAGGGAATTTCAGGTGTGGAAGTATTTCACTTACATGAATTGCCTTTCAGTTTCAAAATTCTTTTTACCTCTGGGAACCCCTTCCTGGTGCAGGGTTGAGGGGCAGGGGCAGGCCAGGATGCTGTGCCGGGCGTGACGGGGGTGGGACACGGGGTGACAGGGGGCCGGAGCACCAGCGTGGCACAGCGCTCGGAGCAGGGGCGCAGATGGGTACAGCACCACTGTGGCCTCGCGTGGGCACCAGGATGGGCTGATCTGGGCCTCCACTTGTGAAGCCCCTGCTCCTCCTCTGGGAACTGTCCCCTCTCTGTCACAAGGACCCCCACACCAAGCCAGGGCAGGAGCCCCCTTGGCTGCAAGGGCAGCATGTCCGTGGGTGCTCCCACCCCGTGGGTCGCTCTTGTCCCTCGACATGGGAATGGCACCTGGAGCTGGGGCGCTGTGCTTGCAGACGCGGGCAGGCAGGAGAAGTCGTGCTTCTTTGTTTGCATCAAGTGATCTAAAATGTCCTGGAAGAAGTGTAAATCACAGGAGTTAATTGTTGAAGAGCTGAAGTTGGTACAAAGCTGAAGGGTCCCAGGTCAAAGCCCTGGGGCACAGCGGGGTCTGTGCCTCAGCCCAGGGTCTGTCTCCCAGAGCTCAGGGGTGGCATTTGTGAGGGAGAGCTGCCACGGGGGCCAGGCAACGTCCCCTCGGCCCGCTGCGGTGCCTCGGCACCTCTGGCAGCACCCCAGGCTCCGGGGCACCATCTGCTCGGGCTCAGCACAGCCCTCCCCGTCGCAGTGGGGCTGCGGGCACGGGGCACGGCCCCCCGGTGCCCCGGGCTGCTCTCGGGGTCTCGGCGCCCCGGCAGCCCCGGCCCAGCCCGGCAGCAGTGCCAGCAGCAGGGGACGCGGGCAGCAGCCGGCCGTGCTTTGTCCAGCCGCTGCCACACAGGCTCTGCTGCCAGGGGAAGGTCCTGGAGCTGGCACGGTCACCGTGGTGACGCTGCTGAGGGCCTCGGTGGCCTGGGGCACTCGGGCTCTGGCGCTGCCGCTGGCACATGGCAGCGGCGCGTTAGCACCGATTTTCTCGGGGTGCTCTCCCCGGAAAAGCTCTTCCTGCGGGCGGCCCTGGCTCGCCGGCTCCCGCGCTGGGGATGGAGCAGCCGGAGCTGGCGGCCGGCTGGATTTTCTGGGGGGAGGTCATTAGTTACCGCATCGAGGGCTGCACGGGAGAATAACAGCACATCAGTTAGGATGCTAATTCACTCGACTGGCAGCGAGCTCTGGGAATGACAGCTTGGAGGGGTGCGGGGGAGGGTCTGAAAATGGCAGCAGATTGGTATTTTGAAAGGGGAGGGAAGTTTTATAATGATGAATAAGAAAGATGACATTTGGTGCTCACATTTCCCGTGCGTTGGCTGTCCGCGGGAGGGTCAGTGTGCGGAACCTCCCGCAACGAGCCCGGGGCTGCCCAGCAGCTGACTGGGAGTGCACCCTTCCAGGGAACAAAAAGAAAGGCCCAGATAATTAGGGCAAGTTGAACTGCAGGAGGTAGCCAGCTTCTCGGCTGCCTTTTGTATATTCATGACCCAGCTTGATTGATGGAAGGACAGTGTTTGGTGACACTGTCATTTGCAAGTTGAAAGGTAGAGTACAGGCTGGAGCTCTGCTCAGATGTGCCTTAAAGGGTCCTACAATAAGCTCATTTGGATGCTGATGATGTTCGCATCTGCATTTCTTTGTTTCTAACTGTTTCAGGAGGACATCTGTTAATTTGTATAGATTAGCTCGGATGCTTTCATTTAAAAACATCAAATTATGGAGCAGGACTGTTTATTATAAAAGTTTCCAGGAAAGTTTAAACTGATTTGGAAACCATGCAGAGTGTAACATTTAAAAGCAGAATTTAAAAAAATAAGAGTATGTTTTACGTTTACATTCAGCCTCCCATGCCCAGGAATTAAGACTTGCATTTCTGCTGCAATGTTATCAAGAAGTGTAAGCAAAAGTATCTGTTGAATTATAAATTTCAGGACAAATGAGGCTTGCCAAATTTCTTATATGCCGGGGAGAGGAGGCCCCCTTTGCTGGACAGTGAAAGCCTTTACATACGAAGGGGGGAAGTGAAATGTAATTAATTCAAGAGGGGAAATGCTTTTACTGTGTAATATTTAGCCACATATTTCAAGTATAATAGTGCTTCTGTCAGAGCAGTTGCAGCTTGTGCAGGTACTGTTTTCAGAGGGACAGTGGGCTGGGAGCTGGGGGAGGTTTCACGCCGCAGGTCTGGCTGCCTCGGTGCAGCAGCTGTTGGTTGACTCTGTGTGTGCCAGGTCAGGCAGCCTGCGCGGGTCCCTTCCTGCTGGAGCAGCAGCCAGCTCCCAGACCCCAGCCAGCTCCTGGTCCCAGACCCCAGCCAGCTCCCAGACCCCAGCCAGCTCCTGGTCCCAGACCCCAGCCAGCTCCCCGCTCCCAGACCCCGCGGAGCTGGGCAGGCAGTGGGGACAGGGACGGCTCACCCCAGGTGCAGTCCAGTGCTCGGCCTTTGGCAGTGACCTTTCCTCATGTGCCCCTTCCCCAGGCCCTGCCTGTGGCTGCTGTGGCTGTAAAACCTGGGCTTGCTCCAGATATTTTCAGGAACATTAACTCACACCCAAGCAAGCTCTGCTTTGCACTTCTGCTCAGCGCCGCATGCCTACCTCCGAAGAAAGCCTTCGCCATCCTGGGCCACGTGGCCCAGAAACATGGGAATCGGGGTCAGGGTACTGCCCCAGGCGGGGGCAGACTGGCTGCAGGGGCACTCTCCTGCCTGCTCCTCCTTGTGCCCTGTGCCGTGGTGCGCGGCCATGCTGGGCTCAGCACTGCTCTGCTAAGGATCTTCCTCAACAGCGCTTGGGAATTTACGGCTGTGACTCCCATCTTTGTATTTATTCCAATTAACGCATAAATCCTAATTACCCAGGTCAAGGGAGCTGGTAGGCTGTAAATGGAGTGGGACATGGCAGATCTTGGAAGATGCCTGAGTAACAAGGTCGCCAGAGAAGGGGAAATACCAATTTAGGAGGCACCAGCAGTGAGCAGACATGTGGGACCAGGGCCACAGGCAGCCCCAGGCACTGGGATGGGCTGAGACCCACTCGTACATTTGACAGGTCTCAGCATGGGCTGGGGGAGAGCCTGGGGCCAGCCCTCACCCCTCCCAAGCCATGTCCTGGCACGTGTCCCCACCAAACAGAAATGCCCATCACCCCCAGCCTGATGGGCACCTGCAGGGTCGGAGGGCACCTTCCCTGCTCCGTGCCCCGCAGCGCTGCGTCCTGGCACGCTCCAGGATCCTGGCAGCCATCCCAACACCGTGTGCATGTCCTCCTGTCAGAGTCACAGGATGGAGATCGGTGGAGGGTTTCTAGGGCAGCCGGCGCAGTGACGGTGTCCAGGAGCCGTGCGGGGGGAGAGGGCAGCCCCGGGCAGGGGTCTGCCAGCCCGGGCGGGCACCCGGGCACCGTGCACCGGCCACAGCGCTGCAGGGTACTTGGGGCTGGCACAGTCCTTGGGGAGCGGGGTGGGTGCTGGCAGTGTGGTGGCTGGGGAGCACAGTGTGCTGATGCAGGGTGTTATGATTGCAGCATATGCTGGCTATTAGTGTGCCTTTTATTTAATTTTTTTTTAATACAATCCTACATCGCTGTTGGCGGTGCAGGCATAATTGCTACCTTGCCTGAATGCAGCTGAGTTTGTAGTTACTCAAGCAGGAGGTTTTTAAAACTGTGAAATAGTTTCTCTTCCTGCATGCCCCCAGATCAGGTAGAAAATGGGGAAAGAACTGCTAAATGATGTATTTAGAAAAAGCTGTTCTACAAGAGTATTTGAAACATTACAGATCTGCCAGAAGGTCCATTAACATAAATGTTTAACTCAGACACACAAACTTATGTACCGAAATGAAAATGTTTCATGCATTAATTTGCTGCAGAAGGTACTAACATAACAATTAGAGCAACATTCTGCCTGCGTACACTTAAATTTCCTGGGGCAGTGTTTCAGTGGTAACGCAAGCGTTCATGTAGGATCTCCTTGACTCCTGGCGCAACACACCCCAGCACTGCGGTTCGTTCTGTTACATCAAATTCGTACAGTTTCAAACCTGGCAGTGAGGGAACTGGGAGGTTGACAGTAATGCACAGTTTTGGGGAAGGCAGGGGCCTGGCTTCGGTGCCCCTCCGGTTGCCACGTGTGGATCAGCCAGCACCGCGTGCCCCCACTGCCGACATCCCATGTTATCTTGATGCACTTACAAAGAAACCTGCTTCACCCTTTAGGTTGCTTTGAACGTGGATGGCAGACAGTTACACTAAGGCAGAGGAACGCCCGGGGCAGCCAGGTAACGCTGGGCTCATTCCATTGCCGCTCCTGGTTTGTGTCCATCAGATCCAGCACCTTTGCTGGGCTTTGGGTTTTTCCTGGCCCTGCCTGGCAGGATGCTGTGCTCTCTCAGAGGGTATTTAGCACTGAGCACTCTCAGCACGCAGCCACTGGCGAAGGTATCTGGGAGCACGGGAGTGCCGGGGCTCCCATCGCGGGCCGGGCGCTGTCCTTGGCACGCGGCTCCGTCACATGGCACCGCCGCAGAGCCCCGGCTGCCGCCGCGCGGGCTGGGGGAGCGCAGCGGCCAGCGTTCCTCCTCCCAGCAAACGCTTGTCCTAAACTGAGCACCGTAGAATAAAAATGGAAACATAAAAATAGCAGTTGGAAAGATAAAACAGCATTTATAGTACTAATAAAACCGTTGTGGCTTCCACAGGAAAACATGCTCTGTAACCTAATGCTTACCTGGAAAGACTGTCGAGTTTCGGAGAGTTATAGCTGTTTTTGTAAGAGAAGCACAGAGATTTGCTTCAGGGCTGAGTGATAGATTCTCCTGCCTGGAGCATCCCAGTGTGTTTATACATGGCTTGTATGGCAGCTTTCATAAGACATTTACCCCATGATTTGCGATGAGCTTATGTGTGAATAATTAATGGCAATTAATCCTTAATTACAGTAATTAGGCAAGTCACAGGAAATTAAGCTGCAGCTGGAGAAGACCATGCCTGGGAAGAGAGGATTGGGGGCTGTGTGAATGTGCCATTCACTGACAACATTACGAGGATGAGCAGCATTCAGCAGCTTTGGCATTTCTATTGGCAGCCTTGGGTAGGACAAGAACGCTCAACATTAGCAGCAATCTATAGTTGTCTACAAGAGTTTTTAGTTCAAGTGCCAAAATGTTATGTTGCATATGGTGATTATCTAAGTTTATTGGTTGCCATAATTCAAATGGGTGTAATTGTTTTTGGCTTGATGGTGACATTAGAAACTGAAGCTTTTATGTGTTCGTAGGTTCTGCTGGCATCAGCCATGGTTCAACTTCTAGAAACAATCCATCCAGGTTTGCAATTATGGAAACGGATTCTACAAATGGCTGGAAATTAACAGAGAAATTTTCAATGATTAAAAAAAAGACAACAGCAAAACTGGCAGTTTCTTAGTTGAGCAGCTAATTGCTTTATTATTAGCTGCCTTTTCCATTAAAATAAGGTTTGCACGAGGTGCAGCGTGTGCAGAGGCTGCTGCCTGGTTTGGGGAGTGGGACCAAGCAGGACAAAAATGGAAATGCTGGTGGGTAAGCTCGCAGGGGAAAAGCCCATCTGAGGGATCTCCTGTGCTAATCCCAGCCATGCCATTGTACCGGAAAGCGGATCTGTGCTGGAAGCCTTTTGCCCTGGGCAACCCACAGCGAGGCTGTTTGCAGCTCAAGAACTGCAGCCTTCCCCATCATTAATGTGCAAAGTTTTTAAACCTCATGATTAAACATGTTTCCGTAATTTACTGGGTTTCCAAGTGGCGATGTTTGTGCCAGCAACAATCTGGGGCAGAGCCGTGGAGGGAAGCACACATTAGTATCAATGGAACATACAAAAAGCAATCAGTAATTTATGAGCTTGTGGAAAAATGCCCACATGTTCTCATCAAATTATAGGGATCCTATAATTTACTCAGTGACTACAAGGTGCACGCTCCCAAACCTGCTGTGGGGTGTTAACTGAACCTCTGATTAGATTTAATCCAAACAGCTAATCTGTTAAAGGGTCCTGAATAAATAGGCGATATGGCCAGAGCAGGGTGTCGTTCTGGAGTAAGATGACAGCTCATGAGGTCAGTTAGTTCCACCCTAGAAATTAAAGTGACCTGCTGCAGGTCGGGTGTGGCTGCAGCACCCAGCCAAAATCCTGCCTGTTCAGCTCTGGCACTGCCAGCGTCGAGCAGGGGGGGCAGGAGGGAGATCTCTCCTGTTTCAGAAATAAAAGCCTGGAGCCAGATGTTTGCAAGTTCTGTACTTGTTTGTAATATGGAAATGTGTAAAAACTTCAGCTCCTTGCATGTGGAATCTAGATCAATTTTTAATTTACTTGTACGCATGGATGACTCATTTGAAAAAGAAAATTGTGGCATCAAAAAAAAGACATTTCAGGCTGCATAGGTTGCTGCATTTATCTGTTTCTCGTGCACTCTGGAGTGGAAATAAGTCACAGTATCTTAATAATGGTCTTGATTTTATAAATGATTTTTCCCCTTGAAATAAGCAATCCATTCATTTTAATATGTAGAATTGGTTTGCTAGCAGGGCGACAGTTTAAAAAGACTTCCAACTGTGACACAAGTGCAACCATATTGCTTCCTATTACTCGCTAAGGTAGTTGTTTAGAAGAGAGAATGTTCTCCCTGGAAATGTTTAAAGTGCTGTAATTTTATTTAGGATAATGAGGATTTATAACAGTTTTACCATATGAAAACCTGCCTTTAGACAGAGTGAAATAGGCGGTTGTGGTTACGGAGCGTGAGAGCGGCGGGGTCTGTGTGGGGAGGTGTCTGTGCCTGCCCGGGCAGCAAATCCGTCACCGGGCCCAGAACATTCCCCGCAGCCGCGTGGGATAATTCATCACCAGCATGTATGGATTTCTCTGCTTTAATCGCTCTAGACGTTAATTAAAATCCTGTTTTATAGAATATTTTAATTTTGAGATTTGCCCAGCTGTACAGCCTCAGCTCTGTTGTCAGGGTTGAGCCGTCGGATAACAAATGGCTGAATTTAAGCCTAGTCAGGAATTTGGGGGGAATTCCTGGCGGAGTTGAGGGAGTTTGGCCATGGGTGGATCGGGACTCGGCGCTGTGCTGCTGCTCAGCTCTGCTGGAAGGTCATTCCTCTGCGTTTATTTTTGTTGTTATGCCTTTAAAATTTTTTCCCTCATTAAGAACGCTTCCCATTTATTACCAGTCTCGCTTCCTGGGCAGGATCGGCGCGGGGCCGGGCGGGGGTACTGAGCAGAACAGTTAATGCCCTGCTCATAAATAGAAAGGAGAAGGAATTGAACTGTTACAGATTTTATCAGGTTTTATCTCCTCACTGAAAATCTTAGCTCTCAAAACATTTCTAATTTCCCTTATTTGAAGGCTCAAACAGTTTCAAATTACTGCCCGTGGATTGTTCTTGACACCGAGAATGGTAAATTTGAGCTGTGGAAACGCTGGAATGTGTGGTGTGTGCTTTTCCTGAACAAGGGAATTCAACGGGTAAATTACAGTCATTTACTTGGAGTGTAATTTACTGAGAGCCTTTAGGCAAATGCAGGAGAAAGGACAGCAGGACAGGAAAAATAGCTAAAACAGGGGCTCCCCCTCCCTCTTTGCATGAAATCCACTCTGCATCCACGTGATGGGGATAATAAAAACTTTCTTATTTAAAATACGTATAATTCTTATTATTTTTTCAATTTATAAGGAAGGCATTTGTAAGTATGACAAATTTGTGTGAAGATAAGATTTTAAATCTTGCTAAATTATATACACATCTTCTTAGGCTTGTGCGTTTTGCACCTCAGTATCTGCATGCAATCATTCCATATTTGAGGTTGACAAAACTGTTAATTTTATGCCTAATAACAGGTCAAGCATCTGCAACTGTCATCATGCTAAGTGGAAATTGCTGTTTTCATCCTATGGAAATATTCAATATTTAATCAATTTTTAAAAAATAGAAATGTTTATCTAATGGAATCTACAATGAAGAGATGCACTTGAGGTTTTACTTGAAATGAGAGCATAAAAATAAATACCAGTGTGTGTTTTTTCTTCATTTAAATGGTAGAAATATGGCAGAGAAGCAGCCAAGGTCTTGCAATCTGCAGGTCCATGGAGATGCAGGATGATGCTGGGGAAGTGTTGTGGCCTGGCTCCTGCGAGGTGGGAATTGCAGAGCAAAGGGCTGTGAGTGGGTTTGTGCAGCACGTTGTAATCTGACACTGAAGTTGTGCCCTGCATTCCCCATGTCATAATTGATGGCTAAGGAAAAGCACATGCTATGCTAATCCTTTGTTGGAATAGCTTGTTAAATTGCGGTTGCCAATTTAAAATAAACTATGGAATGCCTGTCTGTATTTGAAGGTTTGCAGTCTGCAGTTTTAAACAGTCATTTTAAAGCTGTTTTTCAACTTTATGTTGCATGCACACTGTCTGCCTGTGCACACAAGGTCAGCGTGTTCGCCGCTTTAATAGCCGACCATCAAGAACAAAATCAATGAGCTGCGTGTTTCACACCAGTATCACAAGGGATTTTCCCATTTATAGCACATTTGTGTACTGATCCTAAGTTTAAATGACAATATTGATGCCCTATTAGAGCCGTGCCGAAGCGGACGTTGTGCGGTTCCTGCTCCAAGTTGTGTGAACTCGCTCCTTTCCTAGGCTCCTGCTCCACTTTCCGTCCAGCTGCCAAACATAAATAAGCCCAGTGCACGTCCCCGTGCTGCGGAATGGGGCTCGGCTCCCACCTCCCTCCTTGCAGGAGGGGGAATTCCTTGCCTGCGGATTTCAGATCCAGATCTTCCGTAGTTGCTGCGAGGAGGATTATGAGGCTGCGTCTAAATAATCATCTGCGTGCTGATTACAGAGAATAAAGTGGCATTATTGCTTATGGATGAGAGAAGGCAGCGCTGCCCTGGGAAGACGCAAGTGCCAGTTCTGTGGGAATTTTATGAGTCCTGGTGCGGTGTAATCAGCCGCCGCCGGCTCTGACGGAAGGATAGCTCCCGGTCTGCGGAGGAATAGATCCTGTGCTGCCGAAAGGAAATGTTACTTGTGCAGAAGAAAATGATTTAATGTTGGTAGAAGGGTTATTCATTTATAAGGGATTAAAAATGACTTCAATATAATACCTTTAATTTGTAATAATGGTCTGCGGGGCTGTTTCCTGTCTAAAATAAACCATTTGACTGGCATGTGCGTTTGATCCATTCAGTTCTATGGGATATTAGAGGGATAAAGGTATTATTTTCAGTTATTGTATATTCAGTTACACCGGTGAGGGGCTCGGGTAGCAGGGAGGTGTCGGGCTGTCCGTGGCCCACGCCTGACCCCGGGGCAGGCGGATCCTGCGCAGCCCGGGGCGGGGGCAGGACTCGGGCACACGCGGCACAGCTGCTGCTGGAACTGCCTTCATGGCAAAGGCCGGGCCGTGCAGAGCGCCTTGGGCTTGGAGGGACTGCAGACAGGAGAACCGGCACGCAGGGAACCTTCGCACCCGAGCTCTGCTCAGTGGTCAGCCGTGTCCTCCTGCGGAGCTGAGGTGGGCGACACTCGCAGCCCGGACCAGCGGCCGCCGCCACCAGGCTCGCCCTCCTGCCGTGGCAGCAGCGCCCGCAGCCCGCAGCCTCCTCTCACGGATCTCCTTCGCAGGGTCCCTCTGGGGCGGCTGCACTCACTTCGGGCACAAATCCCGGACAAAGGGGCTGCGGCTGTGCTGCATTCAGTCCAAAGGCACGTGGGAGGCAGGACGCGGTAACCACCACAGCAGTTGTGTGTCCCCTGGCAGGGCTTGGTGTGTCTGTTCACTGGGAAGTAAACAAGTGGAGAACCAGCTTGCTCAGATTCGGCAGATCGGCGTCATCGGTTTTTAGCATTAAATAACAGCTTTCACTATTTCGATTCTTGTTTTGTGAAAGTTACGGGTTTTGGGGATGACCAGGAAATCTCCACTTTCTAGACAAAAAAGACTTCAAGGTTCCAGCCTTTAGAGGCACATCAAAAGGTGACCCAAAGTCTCCAACACGGGAGAGCAGATAACCAGGGTTCGTATTTATTGCTGCTAAAATTCTTGTGCTTCTTGAATTAGCATGATGTGGGGAGAAGGAGGCAGGAGTCTGATGGGTGTTTTTGTGAACTGTGGTATTAGCAGCTGGATAAAGGGCAGCAACATTCTCAGAAGGTCTGACTAGTGCTGGTGTGCCTGGGAGCAGAAAGCATTAATGAAAGACAATGCAGAAATCCTCAAATTCCAGAAAGAAACCTACCAAGAGGTGTGTTTTTCAGTGTAACTACAGACTTTCAGTGTAGCTAAAGAATAAGCAGCAAAGCAAATAAACATATAGTGCTCGTGAATTTCCTTTTGTTCCAGATCAAAAATACAAGGCAGAGCTCTGTGTGGTAGTGAAATACGGGCAGGATTAATCTGAATAAACATTTCCAGTGTGGCTGTTGTGGAAAAAAGGCATGTTCTGCTTGCAAGGCTGGGTACAAAGTGCTGAGAATAGGGCTGGATCCTGCCCTCCTGCTTTACATTCGCGTGTATTTAGTGCAGAACTGCTGTCTGGTTTACTGGGAAAGAAAAAACCCAACAGAGCCAATTTTGATTGGAACAGGCAGGATTAAAATGCAGGATTATCCCCGCAAAGGCTATATCGGGTGCGCGGCTCAGTGACCTTTCTGAGGAGCGAGCGTGTGTGGAGCCGTGCTGGATAAACCCTTGTGCTGTGGCCTTCCGAGCGCGGGGACGCGCACGGAGCTGCCCGGGCGCGCTGGCCCTTACCTGGCACCAGCGCAGGTTCGTGTGTGGACATGTAATTCCAGTTCTCAGCCCAAACGGTGTCTTTGTATGAATATGTGCTTGGAAATAACGTTCCTATAGGTTCAGGTGATATAAATAATGTATGTGGAGAAGCTCATAAATGTAAGCTCGAATTTTCCTCAGTAGTTTTTGTTCTCAATCACCTTGATGAAACAATCTTGAAGGCGCTCTCCTTTCCGTGGCATTTGGAATGAGTCCCTGACAGGCTGATTTTCCACCCCTGTTGTGATGCTGCTTTCTCTAGTTAATATTCCTCTGTAAGTGTCGTACCAAAGTAAACCAAAGGAGCCCGGCTCATGACACTAAGGCTGCATTTGCATTAATTATGCAGTCAGGGCTGGTGAGAAAATGCTGTCACAGAGAGAGAGGCAGTAAATGAGAACCCTCCGAGTGCGCCTGAATGAAGAGCATTAAGTTCATTTACATGGGCGCAGGCCGCGAGGCTGGCAGGGAACAATGGCTTTGCTCTTGTCGCTCGCCGCCGTATTGTTCTGCGGCTTAATGACTCCCCGGCAGAGTGGGTGCGCTCACAAAGACGCAGCCACGATCCCTCTGGTATTAATAACGGCAGTAATAATTAATAACATCCCTCTAACCGGGAAGCTCATGGCGCCCCGGGACGGCCGAGGCCCTGCCCGGGGGGAGGCTGCGGCCAGGCCCGGCCCGGCGCCGCCAGGGGCCCCCGCGCCGCTNGCCTGGCGGGGACTGGAGCGCTCGGCTCAGCGGCCTCTGAGGGGCTGCAGGGCCAGGCTCTGCCAGAGAAGAGCCGGGATCTTTTAATTTGTTTATTTACAGTGATATTTTGTCTGTTTACAGCATCCTTTAGTTCTGTAGCAGGATCGCTCCTCGTGGTGCCAGGAGAAGTGGCTGGAAATGGGTCACTTGTCCCTGCCCCCCTTGCCCGGGCCGTGCCCGCGGGTGGGTGACACCGGCGGTCCCCCTCGCCAGCCCAGACCCACCCTGAGATGCCAGACTCCTATGGTTAACAAATCAGGGATGGGAAGCTGCATACACGGGAAAATATTTACTGGATATGGCACTGAGTAAACTTGAGCTGAAGGTTTCATGAGAATCCCAATGCCACCTTGATCTCACCATGCTCACAGCCATCAAAAACCTCTGAGATCCTTCTGCCTCTCCGTGCATGTGGACGTCATGCCTGTTAGGGAGTGAATGCAAATTGTGTGACCCATATAGAGATGACCATCTATAAAGATGAGGAGAAATATTAATACATATATAAGAAATTAAACGTGAACACCTTGATCCTTTTATACGAAAGATTAATCTCCCAATATTATACAATAGTTTGGGACAATTTTCATTGAAATGTGGAGGTTTCTTTTAAAGTTTGAAACTTGTTATCATCTCTGCTTATTTTCAAGACTTCCAGACACTTTAAACTACAGTTAAATAAGTGACTATTTTTATTCATATGCTGACAAAATTTTTCTTGGAATGATCTATATTTCAATAATAGTTTAAAATATGTTTTGCAGTCCGTGCTTTGATGTCATGCAGGAAGTGTCATCACAAGATAAACTTTCACATCTGAGAGTCAATAAATTGTGCTTAGGTAGTCTAATGAAAATATTGTGAATGGCTATATGGAGTTATATCCAGTACAGCCAAGCAGCACAGATACACGCAGATATTTAACAAAGGGCTATGTTTGATCTCATGGTGTCATTGGCTTTGACACCATGGCACGGTACCAGTTTACAGTGATACGAATCCTATAATAGTATATCATGCTTTTATCCACTAAATAAAAACCTGCCCTATGTTTTATTACAAAGTAGGTGGCCTGGAGGAAAAATATATGTATTCTTTCCTTTTGGAATAAAATATGCATTTGGGCTTCTCATTTCATCTCCAATCTGTGTTATTCCTTAAAAATGCAGAACTGCCTGAAGTCCTCTTTAATATTTAATTCAACAACTTTTTAATCTGTCATTATGCTGTGATGAAGTAAGCATCAAGTGTCGCTGAAAAAGATTAAATTATACTTGGAAATAGGAATTGAAATGATTTAGGGTTGGAGGCTGAATATTTGCTTTGCACAAGTAATAATAGTGGGAGCTTGGGTGAGGCACGGGTTTGGATCTGGCTCTAATGCCTCTGACGATCCCCTCTCCCTGGTGGCTGCCCCTTGATTTACTCTGGCACTGCCAAACTTGATTTGATTTAAATGGAGGTAGGAAGTGGAAATTCCACACTACAATACATTAATTACTCTCTGCTACTCCTTACACTGCTTTTCTTTTTCTCTGTAAACATCATAAACACTGATGCAGCAACCCAATGGACAGCTGCTCTGAGCTGCCTGATGATTTCTTGTTAGCAAGCTTATCTTAAAATGGAAAAGCAGGAATATTTGATATCTACCTCTGGAAGAATGGGTGATGTGAAACAGAGGAACACTTGTTCCTGTCCATTCGTGAGGGGGCTTTGCCAGCTTCATCCAGTTTCTTAACTTGGGCTTTCACTCTCCCTATTTTGACGTCACCTTTGGATTTCTCTGCCCTGTTCTGGAGAGAAAGGGAAGAGCACTATCACATCACAGCTGTGAGCCTTGAGAGACCCAGGTTCAAAATCTGCTTTACATGGAGCCAAACCAGCAGTGCTTGTGGTCCTGCTCTGGTCATGGTCTGTGCGTGCCAGAAGCCTCATCGGGATTTGGCTCTGCTGGACACAACTCCTGTCTCTGGGAGTGCTCGGCACCCAGCAGTGTGGGGTCGGGGTGAGGCATGGTGGGAGAGGAAGGAAGGTCCGTGGTGCTTGGGCAGGGCACCTGGTGACGCCGGGCATCTCAGCACCCTCCCACGTGACAGCTAGTTCCAGTTAGAAAGATAATTTTGGAATTGTGGTGAGTTTTCCAAGGAAGGTTATCTTTGCAGCTCTGATGGCACCACCTGACAGAGGAGAAGCTGTCTCCAAGCACAGCTTTCTCTGAGGTCGGAGGGAGAAGTGTCGGATTGTAGGAACACTATGGGAATTCCTTTAATGGCTACCCGAATTACATGGAAGTGATGTCTCCACTAGCATGAGGTCTAGTCAGAGTTCAATACACTTCGCAGTCCTGCTCCAGAAATGGCCCCACAGTATTTGTTTACAGTTCTGGCAAAACCTCGTTCTTCTACAGCAAATAGTAAAAAAGCCTCCGTTCCCTCCCAGCCAATGCATTATTTATAATTATTCTCCCTTCCTTGTAGAAATGTGAATATCTATATAAATAATTGATTGCAATTATTAATTGGGGAACATGCAGTATTTTTACAGCACTCGTGTTATCTCGCAGAGCTCCGAGTGCTCCGGCGGCTCCGCGCTGTGCACGCCGGGCCCCGGTCCCGCTCTCCCGTGGCAGATGCCCCATGCCCGAGCCCGGGGGGCTCTCCTGGGCTGGAGGGGCTGGAGGACTGTGCCCATCGGGGGCACGGCTAGGTGTCCCCGAGTGCTGGCCCGGGGGCTGTCGGTGGCCGCTCTGGGCTTGCGCAAAGGTGAACTTTGCCTGACAGGGACAGAAGTTTTTTCTAGTCTAGAGAGATGTATAACTTCTGTCAGAGGAGCAGCCTGCTCTGTGCTGCTGTAGAGCCAAGCACCTTTTAACCTCTTCAGACTGTAAATTCTGAGCAGTTGATATTTGAGTGTAATTCCTCTCCAACTGGCATTATTATTTGATTGCAATGAATTACCTTTTTAAAAAAAATCATAAGTATAAATTCACTTGACTGATCCTGCAAATTATTTATGATGTAGTGTTTTGGTCTAGGATAACCTTTTAAAATAAATCAGTTTTTCAATAATAGTTCAATGTTTGCCCACCTAATGGTGTTCCCATTAAGATCTGCATTTGTCACCAACCTGCCTTTTCTGCCTGTGCAGGAGACAAGTCACCGCCCCTAAACCCACTCTGCTTGTAGGGTAAAGTAAATGCATGTCTTTGTAGGAGAATAAATAAAAAGAGCAAGCTGAGTCAATAAGCGGGTTCAATTCCTGCCTGCAGCCATGGCGGACAGCTCATTTGGTAGATGTGGGTGTTTTGTTTACATTTATAATGCAGCTTTATTTAATGCTGACAGATATAGCTTGTGGCAAATGATAGTCAGAATGTATGAGCAGTCATAATGCTTCTGTCTTCTTATAGTGTGCTGCTGAAAATAAGCAGTTCACCTCTGTTTTTATTGAGGAAAGGATATGAGACAGCTATAGCTTCGCGAGGCTATTTATTGAGTTGTTTTACTAGCTGTGAACATGCCGCTTTATAGCAGTTGTGAAAATGGACTTTGCTAGTGTGTGGGAAAGGAAATAACATTGCAGTATACAAGGGTAGTAAAAAAACCCTCTATAAATAATTTTTCAGACTGAAGAATATTCTCATTTAAACAGCTAGAGAGCCTGGTGATTTTTGCCAGCTGCCAGCTCTTCCCGGGATGGCATTGGGTTAAAATTGCTCCATCAAATGCTATTAATATTTTAATGTCAAAAAATAAAATTCAGATAAGCCGTTTCGAGCTGAGGTGTTGAAGAGCTTTGTAGGGAAGTTTGGTGTTGTTGCTGGGTTCTGTATATTCACACGCCTATCCACGTTCATAGCGCAGTGTGATCCTTAGAGCCGCGGGGCTGGGAGGAAAGAGCCGTGCTTGGCACAGCTTAGGAATGCAGTTGGGAATTGGTGGGGCTTTACACTTCCACGGGGGGCTGTGCGGGGCTCCGCGTGGGGCAGGCTCGCCCGCAGGCGAGGGTCCGCGGGGTGCTGTAGGACACTGGGGATGTGGCTCAGAGCCCGGGCGGCTCCCTGGGAACAGGGTTTATCCCCAGGAACGTGAGGCTGTGCCACTGAGCTGCTGGTGCTGGACGCGGGTCCTGCTGGCATGGGATCCCGTGGGAATACGGCTGCTGGAGCCCGGGGGAGCCTCGGGGTGTCTGCGTTTACCTGTGCAGGTGATCACTGGCCGTGCACTGCTGCTGCCAGACACTGAGCCTGTGGTGATTTGAGTCTTAAACATGTAGCCCACGGTCTTACGGACGAGGCAGGATTTCAGATCAGTGCCTTTTCTGGTTTTATTCCCATGTTCAGCAGCAGCACTGAGGGGCACAAATCATTTTCATGTATGCAAAAATAATTTCGAAAATGGTATTAGTCTCAGCAGGTGAGGCCTTTTGTTTCTTCCATGTTTATGTACAAATTCCTAGGGAACAGTAAATATTAAATTGAAATAACCCTCCCTTATTATTACACAGCCAAAGATTCAATTTAATTCTCTTCAGATAAGGTTTTTCTGGACACATATTTGCAATTGCCTGTCCTGTAAATACAGTTCAGACTGTAGCCAGGGGCTCCTTCCAACCTGTCTTTTCTGCAGGAAAAGCACCGTATTTCTGTGCTTTTGGATTTTTTTGGATGCAGACACCTTCCTTCTCACTCTCATTATGTTTATGGATGACAGGAGTGCAGTAAAATGTCCCCTTTCCCCCTTTACTGGACGGAGAAATGGGTTAATCTCTCCACAGAGCCATTCCTCTACTTCGCCACCTGTTTCCAAATCCCAGTTGTCAAAAGGAGAAAAATTCAGAGTCTGGTGTGGGCCTGAGGACCGGGGGAGTGGCAAAGGCCTGGCACCCACTGCACCCAGGGGTGACATGAGCAGGGATCTGCTCTGTGTGTTTGGTCGGAGCTGGCAGTATGACAGCTCTGGGAATGGCACTGCTGCGGCTCACAGTCCATCGCCGCCCGGGCTCACGCCCTGTGGAGCTGGCACAGGATGCCTTCCCCTGGAGAGCACAAGGGCATTCAAACCTGTGCTCTCCTCCTCTGATGAGATACCCTGGAGGTTATTCAGAGGTGAGATATAATCAGCCAAAATTTTACATTTTATTCTTTACACTACAGAATTAATCTCATTTTTATGAAAATAAATATATGGTCTAGCTCTCCTAATAAGACTATCTCTGTGGTGTTTAAGTAATAATCATTTATTGTTTAAATACAGTAGAGGCTGTAACAAAATGCTGTCAAGAGCCATCACACTCATTAACCTGCCAGCTAATTAGCCTCCTCCTGCCTGATTGCTGACAAGTTCTTCAATCTGAACCTATCACTGTTGTGTCAGCACTGAAGCACCAAGTGAAGTGGAGGAGGGCTCCATTAGATGTTTGCGAACAAAGTCTGTGCATTAAAGGTTTGTTTTCTGCACTCCAACAAATGTTACAGCATTAATATTCTCAGCTATAATTAAATTGGCAACTCTTAATTATGGTAATTAGTGTATTAACCGTGTCTTGCCCAGCGTTGCTCGCAGGCGAAGCTCAGGGATGGAAGAGGAAAGCCAAGACGCTGCCCATTTCCCGGCAGAGCTGTCATGCCAGGGGGCACAGCCTCTGCCCCCCAAGGCTCCAGCTGTCCGTAGGGCAGAGCCGGGGGAGAGGAGGAAAAGCTGGGATGTGTTGGCACCGAACACTTGTACTTAGTGTTAAGGAAACACCTATGGAAACAGAATGAATGCGAACGTCCCCGCCTGCCTGAGCGGGTTGTCAGTGCTTGGTTGGGGTAGTAGTGCTTCAGAAGGGCAGAGCACGATGCCCTTCCTGCCGTCTCCCAGACTCTGTAATCAGTTGCCCAAATTTTCACTCCTGGAGAACTCAGGAAATGATTTTTTCGGTCCCAGTTGGCTGCCTTTGAGCTGATGTTCACATGACAAAACCAACCTGTCAGTCTCCATAATTTGCATTAGTGCCCCGGAGTTTGGAGAGCTTCAGCAGCGGCTGGCAGAGGCTGCTCCTCCCCAGTGCCACACAGGGTCACCCAAGGGACCTGCAGATGAAGCTGCTCGTTCAGAAGCTCCTCAGTTTGTATCCATTGCTTTGTGGCACTGTGCTTGGAAAGGACACAGCTTGGTTTTGGTACGGGGTATGAGGACTGGCTGCACTGGTGCCTCGGGGTTGGTGGGAAATAGGTACCAATGTGTTTTTGAGGTCTTCAGTCCTAGTGCTCTTTAGTCAAGACTCCTCAGGACTTTGTGGAATGACCTGAGTACCACAGTCTAACCTTCTGAAGAAACTGAGGCACAAGGAGAGCAAATGGTTTGTCTGAAATCCCACGGCAGATTTGGGGCAGAGACCAGTGCACAGCCCAGCTCACCGCCCAGCTCCTGCTTAGCTCTCCCCTCCTTTCTCTGGTATCTGAATATGTTTTGGATTTCACCAGACGTGAGTCTGGATAATTCCTGTTCTGCTATTCTGGCCATGCTGGGAATGTTTGGAAATCACAGCAAGGTCAGTGCTAAATGCTAAACAGCCAGTGAGTAAAGGGTTGATGCTCATCTGAGCTAAACTGGAGACATAAAGACAGATAAACGTGGGAGTAGCTCCCAGCACTGAGGGTAAATGGCCCCTGCGAGGCTGGCGGGAGGGTCTGAGGGACCTTGGTGCACCTGCAAATGGTTCTGCAGGTTGCTGGGCATGCAGCCACGCCGGGGCAGAGCCAGCAGCTCCGCTGGAGTTGTGCCGAGAGGACCCTTCCAATCAGCCCTGAAACCCATCTCCCAGCTTCTCCCGTGATTCCAGGGAGAAGGGAAGTTCTGCCTGATGTCTCTCTGCAAGGCAGCAGCTATTTAGGGGCAGCGATTCTTGCTACCTTCAAAGGGGAAAAAAGTGTTACCTTGATATGTGCCCTTTTTTTTTTCCCTAGTGCATAATAATTCCATATGTATATAGCAAAAAGGGAGATAACCCAAGGCGAATTTAATTTCAGATTAGGTTTTTGCTTAATGTATTATTCATAGTATTATTTATATCATCACTTAGACATATCCCTGGCAATAAACTGAAAACTTAACTTTAACAATATCGGGCACCTTTGTTTTGGGGGCGATGGTGGGCTGGGAGCCTTTGGCTCCTCTTCATCACATGCGAGGGTTTAATAAAGGCTGCGGGGTGGGGGAGGGTGTTTAATGAGGGGCTTGGAGGGGGGTTGTTTGGCAGCGTTTTTTTTCCCCCCAACATTTTTGCTGCATGACCTGGTTTTGCATTTTTCTGCATCTCTGTTCATCTAATTAGGATGTTCTAAAAAGACCTGGACCACTTATTGTACAGAACTGTAGCCTGTGGGTATTTAATAAGGAGCTTTCAGTGGTACATTTGCATCTTTTGCTCCGGGTCTGAATAGCGAATTACCTTAAAGATCATTAGAAGCGCTGCTGCATTGTTAAAACCAGGCCACGGTATTCTAATGACAGTTTAAAACTTGAGGCGTTCCCTCTGCCACGGCTCAGCCCGGCATAATTGCGTGTTGCGCGGGTGACCCTGCTGCACCGGCTGATATTCCCAGCGTCTCCCCGGGCGCGCTCCGCGGGCAGGTGGGCTCCCACCCAAACACCCCGCACCTCTGGAGCGCGGGGCGACAGCGGCCACAACGAGCCCGTTCTTGCTGCGTGTGCTCGCCGTGCGGCTGTGCCGCAGCTCCGGGCCCGGCGGGGCAGGGCGGTGCCGCGGGGGCCGGGGCAGCGGCAGCCGGGGTGTGCCCGCTCCCCGCGCCGCTCCGGCGGCCCAGAGCGCCCCGGCTCCGGGCACAGCAACCGCACCGGGCCTCGGGAGTGCCTCGGGAGTGCCTCGGCTGTGCCTCGGGTGTGCCTCGGGTGTGCCTCGGGTGGCCCCAGGACTGGCACCGCACTCTAAGGGGTGCTCCCAAAGCCCTGCCACTGAGGAGCCGTGCAGGTTTGGGGAAGGAACAGGAGAGGCTGAGCTCAGGGACAGCCCTTGAGAAGCTGGGGGCAGCGTGGGTGGCTTGGCTGAGGGCTGAGCCCCTTGTGCAACCTAGGGCTTGGCTGCCTGGGCTGCTTTGCCCAACTCTTTCTTCCCAAATGTATTCTGCTCTCTGTCTGGCCCCTGCGGTTTGTGTTTTCACTTCCCACAACACATTTTGTGGAGCTGATGGGTTTTGTAGCTGCCCAGATCTTACGACACAACTTGGAGAGTTTTCCCACGGAGACTTTCATGTTCCATGTGCCAGCTGAGTGACAATGCCGACCAGGTGCTGAGCACTCCTCCTGCTCTTTGTGTCTGCCTGAATAAGTGTTGGTGCTGTGTCCACCAGTGGACAAGCATGTGCCGTGTTCGGCATTTCCCAACTTTGTGGTTATTCCTTCCTGGCTGCAGAAGTGATCCCAAGCTGAATCCAGCTGGGTGCTCTGGGAGCCTACGTCCAGGACCTGGGTGGGGGGAACCTGTGCAATCCAGGGAGCCCCTTGTTGCCTTCCCTTCACCCTCTCTGAGTGCTGCCAGGTCAAATGATCCAGGAACTGAAGTCCTCTTTGTTCTAAGGGGGCTGCTTTCCCTGGGGCTGCGAGTGTTGAACCAAGCCTGAGCACTTCTTCCTGAGTAAATCAATGCTGGTGGGGCAGCGAGGCTCTGCTGGAGTCTCATGCTGAGGAATTACATGATGAAATGAGGGACCTTCAGGTGAATGCACTGCTTGGGCAGGTGAATGGTTTTAGATGGTTAAAACTGCCAGGAATAGGCTGGTGATTTGGCGGAGAAGCTGTTTGTGTAGGGAAGAATTTCTCTTTAAAAAATTCAGTGTAACCAGCATTATTTTTTTCCTCTGGGATCCCAGACAATGAATGCACAGGCCTGTTCATTAATATCAGTTGTCTTCTGCAGGGAGTATCCAGATTTGTCGTGCCAGGTTTTAAATTTTTAATGTATTACCAGTTCTTACGCGGAGCAGGCCTTTTCTTTGTTCTTTTTTACACTAATACTGTTTTGTATTCAGCCTCGCGTTCAACTGATGCATCTCTTGGTGTCCCTTGTAAAAGCTCTCCCCTTATCAGCCCTGTTAGGTCTGACAAAGTCTGTCTTTGTGAGTTCCTGCAAATGTTCGTGACCAATTTTCTTTTCAGAAGAGCGGGGTGGGTGTTTGAGCAGTAATTGCTCTATGCAAATCCAGGGCTGGTTTGGCGACGCCGGTGCGGCGGCTCTGCGGTGCGGGACCCCGGTGCCCAGGCGCCGGTCACTGCACAGGCTGGACGGAGCCATCACCCCGCAGTGACCAGCGGTGCCTCCGAGCCAGAGCGGGACTGGGACCACCAGGGCTCTCCCCTCCACTCCACCCTCGGCTTGCCTGCAGAGCAGTTGCAACAGGAGTTTTCCCAGTGTCCGTGCTGATGAGAAACTCCTGTTTCAGCCTGTGCCCGCTCCAGCCACGCTCTGGGCCGGGCACAGCCGTCGTGGGGCTGGGGCCCTGCTGCCCGGCAGTGCCTGGTAATCACCTCACGTGTTGTGCAGAGCCCTCAGGCACGTTCCGGGCTGTGATGTGTCGAGTCGAACCAGACCAAGCGATTTGCATGACAGACTGTAACTCTTAAAAATCGTGCTCGTAAACATAAATAATTAATCACATTATAGTTTTTATCATCCTTTTCCTTCCTAGCAGTATTAATAAGTAGCTCATCTTCTAGCAACACCTGTTAAACCCAAAGCTGTCAGTCTTTATTTTCCCCAGAGAGCCAGGGAAAAATTTGTTATGCAATAATTTCTCTTTTACTTTATGCTGTGACTTCGATGTGTTTTGTGTTGATCTGTGTGTACACAACGTGTGAGAATTGTCTCCATTATTTGCTTGCTTTGTGCACATCCTCCCCTGCCTGGGACAGCACAGGGGGTCCTGGTTGTTCTCCTCAAGGTACCATCACACTCCTCTCTACGTGCGGGCCTGGGAACGGTCACTGGGGAGGCCCTGCTGAGGGGCAGTGGTGGTGTCTCAGTGTGGCCGCCACGGTGCCCGGCCGCGCTCCTGCACCCTGACCCAGCGGTGCAGGAGCCACCAGCATCTGGAGAACCTTTATTTCCACTTGATTTCCCTTGTACAACACACATGGGCTGTGCAGTGCCTGCTCAGAGACCCCTTGGAGACCACCCAGACAGAGGGGGTCACTCAGGATCAACTGCTCCCCATCCCCTCAGCTCTGGTCGCAGCCCTTTTGCCGCAGCCCAGCAGTGCCTGGCAGTGGGGCCTGCGGCTGCTCCTGGGGCTCTCCCGCTCCAGCTCCAGTGCTGAGTGTCCTGGGAGAGGATACACATGCATCCCCCTTGCACCACAGACACAGCTCACACCTGTCACCTCCCTGTGCTGCCCGGGGTCCATTTGCCCTTTTCAGGGTCAGGGCTCTCAGCTCGGGCAGCTCCACTGCCGTGTCCCCGTCGCTCCCCACGCCTCCGGCAGTGCCAGCGCTGCCTGTGGCGCGGGGAAGGGACTTTGTGGTGCCCTGCTCTGTCTGCACTGGTTGTCCTTCTCCTCTTCCTCAGTTCACAGCCCTGGAATTCCAATCTAATACTCATGCAAAGAGGACTGCAATAAATCTTAGAGTCAGCATTAAATATTGTTTGTTTTAGCTGCCTTGCACTTCATGTTTCCCCTTTTAAGGCAGAGCCATTCCGAAAGGTTAGATTCACAGTTAGTGGCGCTTTAGCTCTCCCTTTTGAATCAGTGAGGTTGCCGTTTTATTGCTCTCTGACTTGCACTTCAGTGATGAGAGTAAACTAGCATCAGATTAAAGGTCAGCAAATCCCATCAAAGAGAGGAATATTAGGGGCACAGATAGTTGGAGAGGCAGCACACCACTGGGTATTGACAGGGTGATTCCAGGGTATCACTCAGCAGAATTATAGCTGCCCAGAGAGTCAGTACTGCTTTAATGAGCCTGTGTGAAGAGGAAGAGGGTGGATTTATGTAGTTCCTCATAATTTTCTGTAGAGACTGTTATTGCAGACATTCTGTGGAGTGTTCTGGTCTTTCATTTAATTCAAAGGTCCTGGAGCTTTTCCATCCAAAGATTCCTTTCTGTTAGTTCAAATCAAAGCTGACATCTCTGCCTCTGCCACCTGAAGCACTGGCTCAGGGAAGGGCTGTTCCTAGCAGGTTCCAGGTCCTCTATGCAGGTAATCCAATCTGCAGGGCTGAGCAGGGGCCTTGCTGGTGTGTGTTTCACCGTCATACAGGCAGCTAAAATAGTCATTTCTGTGTCACTCTGAAACAAAAAAGGTAAGAATTTACAGTGTGTTCTTCTGTGGTATCTGGGCTGGGAATCCCACATAGTTTCTGCCCCTGTCAGGTAAGTATTGCCTCCAGTGCATGGTTTGCAAGGTTTACATGTGCTTTCCTTCTTTTGTTGAAATGCAATTAAATAAAATACAGAGAGCACAGGGATCAAACTGTGGGTACGACAGGTCATGTAAACGCTGCAAGGAGGAGAGCACCATGGGGAACCAGAAAGTTGCAGCATTTATTCCTGCTCCCTCCTCTCTTGTTGGTGCTAGAATATAGAGCCAGAGATAGAATGTTTATGCTGGGCAGTAACAAAAGTTTCCAAACATTGCCCTAACCTAATGCCTTCTCCCCGAGGGCAGCAGCTGGAGCATCTCTGTGTGCAGAGTCCCTCCTAAGACTCACTTGGTGCTTATGCAGCTTTTGTTTACAGCTTGCTAAAACCAGCAATTTATGAGCAACTTTACCAATCAGTTTTAGAATCTGTTCAGTTTTATTACCCGGTGTAGATATCCATTTGTGTGATTTATTGGTAGGAAATTCTACAAGTATAAAACTTTGATCATATTTTTACATAAGGATGCATTTTTGCAGTGTTAAAGCAGAGACCTCGTGTGCCTGCAGTGCCGCTGGGCGCTGGCCGTGCCATCCTGCTCGCTGGGCACCTGCCACAGCCCCCAGCTTCTGGGACACATCACCTGGAGGCTTTGCAAGGTCTCAGGGCTTTGCTTTACTTGGAGCAGCCTGGTCTACTGGAAGGTCTTGTGGAAGGTGTCCCTGCCTTTAGAGGGGGTTGGAACTGGATGATCTGCAGAAGGTCCCTTCCAACTCAAACTGTTCCGTGATTCAGTGGGGGCCGCACCCAGCATCCCCAAAGCCACATCTCGAGGAGTGCCTGGGGGCTTCCCTAATCCACCTGGAGACACACAGCCAGCTCCATAAAGCCAGGCTATGTCCCTTATAATGATGCAAATAAAACTTGNAGGCTTTGCAAGGTCTCAGGGCTTTGCTTTACTTGGAGCAGCCTGGTCTACTGGAAGGTCTTGTGGAAGGTGTCCCTGCCTTTAGAGGGGGTTGGAACTGGATGATCTGCAGAAGGTCCCTTCCAACTCAACTGTTCCGTGATTCAGTGGGGGCCGCACCCAGCATCCCCAAAGCCACATCTCGAGGAGTGCCTGGGGGCTTCCCTAATCCACCTGGAGACACACAGCCAGCTCCATAAAGCCAGGCTATGTCCCTTATAATGATGCAAATAAAACTTGATGTCCCGCTGCCAGCTGTCTGTGTCCTGCTGTGCCGGTGGTCCTGGTGACACGCTGGTGTGGGGGCACAGCCACTCACTGCGGGCACGGGGGACATCGTGCCAGTGCCAGTGGCACCAGTGCCTCTGCAACACAACCACGTGTAGTCCATGTTTTGTATTTGGAACACTCCGCAAGATGGAGAGGTAAGATGGCTGCAGGGCCCGGGGAGGAAAGACATGCGAAGGGAAGTCGGATGAATTATCCAGTCATGAAGGATCCTTACTGCCATGAGGGATTTATGGGAGACGCTTACCGAGATCCATAAAATCCATGGCAAAGCAAA
>VXAZ01004987.1:80664-112220 GCA_013399875.1 Gymnorhina tibicen
TCAGCCTGTGCCTGTGGACCTCTGAACAGGCAACAGAAGTAATTTAAAGACGTGATGAGACATTTTTATTATTCCCATGAAATTATATGGAATTATGGTTTTAAATGAAGGTGACAGATTTAGAATGTGTATTTTAGAGCAAAATTAATGCTGTGCTTTCTTGAGTCGGAAGGCTGGCCAGTGGGTGGGTCATCTCCCACTGCATGTCCTCCTTGGGACAGTCAGTGTGGAATCCTGGGCTATTCCCAGAGTGCACGGAGCACAGTGCTGGTGCCCAGGTCCATGCCTGGCAGCCGTGTGGTGCTGGCACATCTGGCACAGCCTGCCTGGAGCTGCCAGGAGCGGGGACCGGCGCAGGCACCTGTGCAAACCCGTGAGGTGCCAGTGGCAGCACCCAGGACCTGCTGTGGCTGCAGCACGAGTACCTGCTCTGGAACAGAGCTGAAGAGGTTAATTGGGCTGGGAGGCACATGGTGCCTTAAGCCTCTGATGGAAATGTTGATTCAAGAAGCCATGGCTCTGGTGGGTTTGTATGACTGTAATTATTTCTAAACTTCCTTTTTGGTGCAGCTGGCACCAGCCCAGCCTGACCTGATTCACTTACAAATTGTCAGCCCTGATCTATAGGGCATAGAGAAGGTGCTGCTGACCGAGCAGCGTGTTGGAAATCCACAACTTAAAACAAAAATCAGATTTAAAATGTTGTTGCCAACAATCCAGTGTGAGACCACTGGAGATTTAAACAGTTGCTTCAGTATCCTGGCATCATGACAGCATCCAAGTCCCTGCACAGCCAAGGGGAACTCTGATCCCTTCTTGTCCTGCCCTGGCCTGTGAGCAGCCATTGTGGAGCATCTGGAGCCTCCACAGCTACTCCCACTGTGGCCATTCCTGAGGGGATGCTCCCAGCTCTGTCACCCCCTTTCCCTCCACCTGTGTGGTGCCAGAGACCACAAGCACACTTGGAAGTGGATGCATCCATGGTATTTGTGCCAATGGGAGCGACAGCATCTTCCAGCTTTTCCTCTGCAGCCTGATGTAGCTGAGGAGCAAGCGTCAGCTTCTCTCCAGGCATTTTAAACCAACACTTGAGCCTCACGAAGGGATGGAATCCAGTGGGAGAGGTCTCCCTAAAAATAATGTGGTGCTTAGATGCACTTGGAAAGAAATGAGAAGCAAATAAATTATTTTCAAATGGATAATGCCCTTACTTTTACTGCACGGCACTGCATCAGAGTGATGTAACACACAGCCAGCCCTGCACAGCCTTAGCTGGGTCTTGGAGAACGACTGGAAGGTGAATGTCCCTGTCCTCATGTGAGCAGCCCTCTGGTTCTTACAATGACATGTTTAAAATTCTTCAGGGTCCTTTAAAAGCCTTGCAAAGACGTTTCCACTGTGTATGGGAGCAGAGAGGGTCCCGTGGCACTGCCAGCCCCCTGCGGCCCTGGCCGGGACTGGCTGTGGAGGGGGTGCCAGCTGGGGAGCTGGGGCCGTGCCCCTGGGCAGGCGGGTGTCGCAGCGGGCTCGTGGCAGGCATGCAGCGAGCGGGCAGTGAGCGGGCAGCGGCCGCGCAGATGCAGAAGTACTGACTGTGTTTTCTCTTGTTCTCTCTTTTCTGCCCAAGGTTTGAGCATCCGAGGAGCCCAGGAGGAAGACCCTCCCGATCCTCAGCTAATGAGACTAGACAATATGCTTCTGGCAGAAGGAGTCTCAGGTCCGGAGAAAGGTGGGGGATCGGCGGCAGCAGCTGCAGCCGCAGCAGCCTCTGGAGGGTCTTCAGATAACTCTATTGAACACTCAGATTACAGAGCCAAATTGACCCAGATCAGACAAATCTATCACACAGAGCTGGAGAAATATGAACAGGTCAGACATCAGCCTCTCAGTTGTTCGTGTACCTGACGCTGCTCTCCTCTGCTTGCCAGTGCCCGCCACTGCCCACTCTGGACCACATCCCTTCCTCCCCTTCCCCACCCCTCTGCCCATAGACAGCCATGATGGGAGTCTGTCAGGCTCCGAGGGGCTGCTGGCTGGAGCCAGGACGCATGTCTTGCATGCCTGAGTGTTTTCTGTTGTCTGTAACTGCACAGGAGCAACACCCAAGCCCGTGTTTCTCCCCTTTGCCCAGCCCATAGAGGCAGAGAGGAGGAGAGGTGTCTGTTACTCAGTGCCACCCTCTGCCCTGTGATGAGGTCTCACAGCTGGGTCTGGCAAGTTGGGGAGCACAGGCAGACAAGGGCTGCCTTGGCCATCTCAGCCCACAGGCTCCTGGAGCAGGTGGCAGGAGACTGGCACAAGACTTGGCCATGGCAGGTCGGCTGGACCAGGCTGGAAGGGATTGGGCAGTGAGGTGCCAGCAGAGTGCCTGGCCCAGGCTTTGGGACAGGAACTAGGGAAATCCTGGTTCAGGCAGATGCCAGCACACGGTGCCTTTGTTTGGAGTGAAGAGCATGCTGCAGAGACCTGTAGGTTTGCGATCACCTGGGACCTGGTGACCCAACACATTTGCTATGCTGGTGGCACTGAGAAGGTTTGCCACATGCTGCCAGGTGCCAGCAGCACCGTGTGTCTCGGGTGCCAGTGGCACTGCCTCGTCTGTGCTGTCTCCTTCACTGTGTTGTTTAAGTGGTGAACAAATAACCGAGCAAACACCTGTCAGGGTCTTTGTGCAAATCTGCTGTTCTCCCCTGACTCCCCAAGGCCCCCGTAGTCCTGTGTGGAGCCCCAAGCTCTCCTTGCCCTGTTGGGTGGCCTGGGGTGGGGGTGGCTGTCGGATTAACGAGCCCCGTGCAGCAGCAGAGTGTCTCGTCGAGGCACAGGGACACAGGCTGCAGGCAGATCTGGGCCAGAGCGGCGGAAGGTTGGTGCTTGCAGCCGGTTCCTGGCAAAAATCCTTGGACTCTAATAAGTTTAATGACGTGGGGGAAGCAGGAGCATTTTTTGCCCTGTAGCTCCATTTACAAAGGTTTCGGCTGAAATGTCACAGCCATCCGTCCACACCACAGGAAATTTTGGAGGATGCTCAAATGCTGCTGGAGCAGGAGAGAGAGGTAGAGCTGAGGATGAGCTATGCATGCTTCCCCACGGATCCTGACACCCAGCCACGTCTGCTCAACAGACATTGGATGATTTCCCCAGCCTGGCAGCAAACTGTCTCCTGCTGGTTTGTCTCACCACAGTGCCCAAGAGGCAGCCAGGGCTTGGCATCTCAGCCTCTGGCGCCACAGGTTCTGGGAGGCAGGAGCCCTCCTGCAGCAGGGAGCCTGTGCCGGGCACCTGCCCGCGCCGCAGAGCCGCCCCTGCCATCCCTGCCCGGCGCAGGCGCTCCCGCGTCCCATGGCAGCAGGAACCAGGGCGCCTTCCTGGAGACGCTTTCCAGGCAGAGTTTGATCCTGATATTTGTTGCCAGTCAGGGGAATGCACTCATGAAAAAAGAAAAAAAAGGAAAGAGAAATGGAAAGTGTGTCACGCCATCACCCAACGCTCCCTCGCCGGGCGCCGGGAGAAATGGCCACGCACAGGCAGCGCCTTCCATAATTTACAGCTCCTATAACAGAGATGACATATTGAAAGCTATCTGCTGTAATTACACTGAAATACATTTTTTGCTGTAGGCAAAAGTACTGTAAGGGTCCCAGGCCTCGCGGAGCAGCTGGGAACCCACTTCCCAAGTTCACAGATGTCTCCTGAATTCACCCCAAATTGGGTGAAGTGTGGCAGCTCAGAAGCCACCACCAGCCTCAGAGCACTGGCTGCCACCCTGCCCCTCAACATTGTTTTGGGCCGTTTCCTCTCTTTTTCCTGTGCAGCCGTGATGAAGCACTGAGGCAGCAGGAGCATCCCTGCTCCTACAAGGTTTCTGAGCAGGTTAACAAGGCCATCACTTATAACCTGACATTATTAATAATGTCTTGGGCACCAAGCAGAGGCCTGAAAAATAGTCCTGGAAAAGGGATCAAGTAGCTCGGACGCTATAAATAAACAAGAGAAACAAGACAAAGCATCAGAGTCTTCTGAGCTTCCTCCCACTGTGCTGCGTGAGGCAGCTCTGCAGAGGGGAGGTGCTGGTGGAGATGAATTAAACCCAGGCTCTCCAAGCAGTTGTAGCCAAACCAAGTCTCATTAGACAAGTTAAGTCAGGGAAAGGTTTTTGCTTCTTGATAGCAAGAAACTAATTTTTGCTTTTAAATGTCCAGTTTTTGATACTATATCTCTTAAAGAAAAGACATACCTGAAAATATTTCTAATGCAACAGTTGCCAATTTTATTGTACTTTAAAACTGAATTCCTGGGATCTGAAAAGAAGGCGGCTTGTGGCAAACTGTGTGCCTGAAATGTCCATCCAGTGCCAAATTCCTGGGTTCAGCTGTATTTTGGAACAATCAGAGCTGCTGCATTTCGGTGCCTGTGTCTCCCTCCCTTCTGTGCAACATTTCCCGGGTGAGCCAAAGCTGGTGCTCCTGCTGTCGGTCGGAGGGCTGGACCTGAACTTCTGCGTGCTCAGGCTGTCCCCCGATGACGGAAAGAGAACGTGCCGGTGGGAAGTGAGAGTGAGACATGTCAAACTCCTTCACCTGGAGCTCGGAGAGTCTTGACAAACGCGGGGGTGGCAAGTGGTGGAGGAGCCGTGGTGGCCACGCTGGCACCGTGAGCACCAGGCTCTGCACCCTCGGCGGTGGCGAGCGAAGGGCTCTGCACCAGGGCTCGCCGAGTGCTGCCTCTAACGGGTGCTGCAAGGATGTAAATTAGCCTGTAATTTACTTTCAGTAGTGTAAAGAAAAAAAATCACTTTGCCTGAAGTGTATGCATCTTTCTTAAGGGTGTACCCAGATTTTAATTATCTAAATGTAAATACTTAACGAATTTTACTTAGAGTAATGAGCTAAAGTGCACACTACATAAATGAGATGTTCTAATTAATCATGTATGAACTACTGGTTTAAAGAAAAGCTATGTGAATTCTGCGAATGTTGGGCTATTGCCAAATTGCTAATCAGCATTTGCATTCATAGATGGCTTCACTTAATAAGTTGTGAGACGTTCAGCAAATGTTATAGGAAATTATGAGTTTTTAGATGCATAAACTTTTCACTTTTAACTCTTTCCCTCACATAATCTATTGAAATGTTGGAGAATCCTTGAAAATGTGGTTGTCAGACGTATTATGTACATATTTTGCAGCCTGGCTTTAGAGGGAAGAGGGGAGCTAGCAGAGTTTTTGGCAGGTTCCAGCCTGCGAAGGGAAGGCAGGACAGCAGTGTGACGGCTGCTTGGATGTGCGGAGGCTCGGACCAGGGGGTTCCTGGGGATGGTGTAGCCTGAAGTTTACTGAAGTTTATATCAACGTGTCACGGGTCTGGGAGTGATAACTGAGGGCTTCCTGTGCCTTCCCTCAGCTCCTCGGCCACGCAGCACGGGCCAGGCTGGGGCACAGTGTCGCTGAAACCACCCGCTGAGGGGACACACGGTGCCTCAGAAAGCTCTCAGGTTCCTCGGTGCTGCAGGGGGGTACCCAGGCACAGGGGCTGCCCTGCCCAGGCATTGCCCACCTGGCTGTGAGGTGTGTGGGTCCACACTCACACCCTGCCCCTGCCTGCAGCTGGTACAGGGGCCGATCCGACTGCTCCTCTGCACTGGGGTCTGGCTGGGGACACGGGCATGGGGAAAGGGATGAGCATGGCGGGAGCAGTGTCGTGGTCACTCGGCTCCCCTGGCTGCCTCAGCACAGCTGCAGGTCTTCTGGACAGGCCGTGTGGGATCCTGTGGCCACACGTGTGTGGAGGGGACAGGGCCATGTGAGGGTCCCCCAGCCCCCAGCGCTGCCTTCCCCAACAGCCGGGTCCGAGCTTGCATCCTTGTGGGATGGCACAAACCCATGTCTGAGCCTCTTCTTCCTCCACAGGCATGTAATGAATTTACCACACATGTAATGAACCTCCTCAGAGAACAGAGCCGGACACGTCCCATTTCTCCCAAGGAGATTGAAAGGATGGTGGGCATCATTCATCGAAAATTCAGCTCCATCCAGATGCAGCTCAAACAAAGCACTTGTGAAGCAGTAATGATTTTAAGATCAAGATTCCTTGATGCCAGGTAAGGCAGAGGCAAGTGCCCCGTCTCTTTTGGGGGGAAGCAGTAATTTCTGGGCAGCCCAGGAGAGCCTGGCTGTTCTGGGAGTGGTGTCCCATGTCAGCAGGGATGGCTGGGAGAGGCTGCTCTGTCCCAACAAAAGCCTTCATCCACAGCTGCTGTGAAAGCCCCTGCACGGTAGGCTTTCAGCAAGGTCTTTTCTACATATTTTAGTGCAAAGACTGGGCCCCACCTCAGGTACCTGCACCCCTGTTGGAGCTCAGAACCTGTCCCCAGGGCCCACAGCCGCCTGAGCGGGCTGCTTGCTCCGCAGGCTGCCAGGAGGCAGGCAGACAGGGATTAGGAGGGGGGTTTAGGCACAGTCAGATTTGTTTAGAAGCCTGATGAGGTGGGATAGCGATGCCCAGCCCCATCCCCTTCACAGGGCTCCTGCCCGCAGAGCAGGGCCCTGGCAGCTGGCAGGGCCTGGCAGAGCAGGAGCGGAGCCGGGCGGAATAGGGAGCAGCAGCAGGCGCCATGCGGAGCCTCCCTCCTCCAGCAGCTCACGCTTCACACCTGAAAGCTGTGAGGAGCTAAACAAGACCAAAATAATGTTATTAACAAGGAGGTCACTGGCAGGTGTGGGAAATCAGGGTAATTGCAGGCAGTTGGAGGAGATGTCTATGGAGAGCTCCGGGAACACAAAGGTAGAGCCTGCAGATGTACATTTTAAAGTGATTTCTTTAAAAAGGAGGAAGGTAAATAAGGCAAAATGAGCGGAAGCATAGTAATGAGATAAACATAGCTCTAGGGAGGGAGCCTGGCTGCTCCAGGATACAGCGCAGTTAGCAGCACCGTGATACTCTGGAAGAGCGCGCTGGGGATTGCGCTCGGCTGCCGGCTGGCCTGGGGCGCCGGCAGTGATTGCAACAGCCCTGGGGGAAGCAGCTCCAAGGAAATGTTTAACGGGAGCCTCGCAGAGCATGTTCCGCAGAAGGAGAGCAGCCGCTGGCACGGAGGGCTGGCACTGCAGCTGTGCAGGCGCTGCCACCGCACCGCGTGCTGGCCGCCACGTTTCAGCCGTATGAGTTCTGCTGCCGGCCGGAGCTCGTGCGGGCGCTCTCCGCGGGGCTCCGCCGGGGTGACACACCTTGGGCCTGTCCCCCGTGGGGCCAGAGCCTGGGCCCCGTGCGGCCCGTGGCAGGAGGGGGCACAGATGGGTCTCGCTCACAAAGCCCTGAAATCCACTTGCTGTTGGAAGCCAATTAGCTCAGGGAGGGCCATGTGAGGACACATCAGCGTGGCTGCCCCATCCTGTTCTACCGTGCTCACCCCAGGGAGCTGTGCAGGGGCCCCAGCTGACCTGTGTTGAAGGGAAGGAGGGGAAGGAGGTCTGTCAGACTGCTGCTGGCACTGAGGGGCTCCGTGGCTAGGAGCTTTGGGCCAGGCTGTGTGCCTGGGTGTGGAGGAGCCACAGGGAGGCTGCTGGTTCAGCACCTGCTTCACCTTTTCTGCCACAGCACATGAATGTGGCCTGTGCCCCCATGGGATGAACCCTGCGGGGAGGTGGGGGTGTGCAGCCAGAGGCAGAGTCCAGAGCCCTGCAGGGCTGGGTGCAGGATGTGGTGTTGCTGCCTGCTGCTCCCTCCCGTGGTGTCAGGGAGCCCAAAGGGGTCAGGGTGCCAGGGCAGCTCTGCTGTGTTGCTCTGTGCTGCAGCACAGGCTGTGAAATGTAGGCTGCTACCCCCCATCCAACCCTGCCAGGAACCAGCTGGCATCTGAAGGAACACTTGTGTTTTCCTTTTCTCATTTCAGACGGAAAAGGCGTAACTTCAGTAAACAAGCCACGGAAATCTTGAACGAGTATTTTTACTCCCACCTCAGTAACCCCTACCCCAGTGAAGAAGCCAAAGAAGAGCTGGCAAAGAAATGCAGCATCACGGTATCACAGGTAAGCAGCAGGGAGGATCCCCTGCTCCCACAGTGTGTCAATCTCCTGGTTCCCCTTGCAGTGCTGCTGGCTCCCTCCGGGCTCTGGGATGTGGTTCCAGTGGAGGCAAGTGGTACGGAGCCGGGCCTGCCCAAAGCACCTCTGTCACCCCTTCATATTCGTGTGCTGACCATGATGAGGTTTGCAGGGCGATGGGACATGGCTGAGCTCTGCAGGAAAGGCAGCGTGCCTGTGGTGGCTGGGGCTGTGCTGGGGTACAAAGGTGCTGTGCACAGAGAGGAAGATAAAAATAAAAAGGCAGTGAGGTCTGCACCCCACTTCACATCAGCCTTCTCTCTGCACAGCAGTGGGGCTCCTGGCTGAGCCTTGCCCTGCTCTGAATTCATTACAGCTGACCAGGATTTTCAGGAAAGGATGGTTTATTGACAAATTTAGCATCTATCTTTATAGATCCAAATTTCTTTGATTGCTCAAAGTTGTTTTTCTAAGCCAATGAGAAATTCAGCCTCTAGCTACGCTGAAGCGACACAAGTGGCTTCTCTGTGGCAAAACTGCATTAGGTAGATTTGCTCCTTTTACCACATATAACAGCTGTAATTGTGAAGTTAATGCAAGAAACCCAGCATCTCCCCAGTCAGGACTGTGCTGTCATTGGCTGCAGCTGCTTTCCATGTGGGCCAAAGTACCTGTACATCTCAGACTGGTGTCACGCAGTGCTGCTCAGGCTGATGACACCACCAAGTTTTCCTCCACCAGGAAGCTCAAAAAGCAGAACACCACTTGGCATTCCACGTGGCCTGTGTGTTTGCTAGAAACCCCAATTATTCCCACACAAATCTGGCTTGTACAGCTTGGGGAAGAACTCGAACGTGGGTGGCAGGGAAGTGCCCTGGCCGTTTCCAAGTTCTCCAGCCACCTCGCTCCTGTCGCGAGGGCCGGTGTGCCAGCTCCTCCCTGCTCCCTCAGCTCCCTTATCAATATTTCAGGTCCTTGAGAGGAACGGTGCCTGCGGCACATGTGTTAACTATTAATGATTGCAGGCTGCAGTATTGGCATTATTAGCAACACAACCTTTAGCTTTATAATTAAGACCTGAGTTGAGATTTACTTTATAGGTCTCCATTGAATGCATGAAAAATTCAGGCACTTTATTGAAGACTTTCAAATGAAAGGCTGCCCAGCTTCTCCAAATTTGGAATTAGTTGACTTCGGGTGCACCCACAGTATCAGCCCTGGCAGAACTGCCCCAGGACGCGTGTGTGTGCCTTGCTGTCTCCTTGCCCGTTCCTTGGCACGCAGCATGTACCCCACTCTGACTGGGGTGGGAAGCGCCTGTGCTCAGTGCCAGGGGAAGGGATGGGATGGGGATGGAGGCAGTTTCTCCCAGTCCATTTACAAATAGCTGTGGTGATGGGCAGGAAGTTTTTGAGGGAAATTCAGCACACAGATGTTCCCTCTCACATTGCTCCTTCCTCACTCTGAGCATCACACAAGCGGCTGCAGCCCCGCTGGGTGCCGGGCAGCTGCGGTGGCTGCTGGGCTGCTCCCCGTGCCCTCAGGCATCCCCTCAGGCTGCTGTGAATGCCTGGAACCAGCCACACAGCCTGAGAGCACACAAGTGCAGGGCACTGTGGTCTGCAGCCTTAATCTGGCTGCTGGTTTCAGTCCCCGGCATGAAATGGTTTGTGGGAATTCCTTCAGTAAGTGGTGTCCAGAAATCTTCCACGTGATCCGAGGCAGCCTGCTGCATCGTTAGGAGAGGCCATACCATCAACACCAACTTAAAGAACCCAAAAGTTTCTCAGTTTTGGTTAATGTAATTAGGGGAGATGACATGGGAAAGAGCCCACCAGACCTTCTGAAGAGCTGTTTCCTCAGCACCCAGTGGTGAGTTGTGCCTGACAGGGAGGGGGTTAGTGATCCCGTGGTGTGGGCAGATAAAAAGACAGATCTAGAGAAGGCTGAAGTGACTGTAGGAAATGAGATGGAACATTTGAGAAGCCATAACTGATTGCTTCTAGCGCTAATAGATCTGATTTCATTCTTAATTGGTTGTTTGATAAGATTTAATGTATATGCTGTAGAATGAAATAAAAGGCAGGCAGATGGTCCAACAACCCAGCAGTGGCAGAGAGCCTGTGGCAGGAATTTAAGTTTGTCTTTTTAATATTTGATACGGGCATGAATTAGTTGTTTCTTGAATCCATTAGGAGGTCTGAGTGAGCGATGGGAGTAGCTGCATTGTGTCCTCCATAGCGCCACGTCCAGCAGCCTCAGCCTTGCTGGGTGACATTGCCAGCCTGGTGCAAGGGCAGTGCTGCCCACCCGACCTGGCACCAGGGGTGCAGGGCTGGGCCCTTGGCCTTGGCTGGAGCTTCGCTCTGGCAAGATGTTATAAATGACTTGGAACACCTCGGGATGGTATGGTAAAGCCTGGAAATGGGGCCGTGTATCATGTAATGAGAGAGGAGCATGTATGAGAGAGAGGGAGTGCCTGTGATCAGCTGGTTGCTTGAGTTCCTGAGGGATCTACTGTCACAGCTAGAGAGCACGGATACCATGGGTATTCTAAGGTTTGATTTCCAAAGCTGCTTCCAAAGGCTGCGTGGCAGTACTGCAGGGTTAGTTGGTATTTTCTGGGTCAAACTGGGCTGGAGTTGTCCTTCTTTGTACTGAAAAGAGTATATATTTTTGAGGCCGTGTAGTAGAAGAGCTCTGAGCAGGCACTGTAGAGCAGCCCTGCACACACTGCTCTGGTGAGTGACAGCAGAACTCAGAGGATGCAATCCAGAACTCGGAGTGAATTGAGCAGTCACTGAAACCCTGGCAGGAGCAGCATCGCAGGGGACAGGCAATGGCATCCGAGGAAGTGACTGAGCTGCACCTCGCTCAGGGCTTTTATGGAAGATCTCTAAGTGTGTGTATTTTCAGCCTTAACCAAGTGTCCCTTGGACCTTGCCGTGCCTGTCACCATGCCCCATTTACCTCCTGTGCTGCAAACACCCTGGAGGGGCAAAGAGCTGGAAGAAGGAATAAATAACATTAGGGGATGGCTTTCCAAACCGTGGAGCTGTTGGCTCATCTCTGATGAAGAGGCTTTGTCCTTTCCCTGGCTGAGCCAGGCTCCTCCGTAGCCTCTCCTAACGATGATCCCAAGTGTTTCTCTTGTACTGTCAGTGCCTTGTACATGCTGGGGGCAGATTCATGGCAGAACATTTTCTCCCTCAAACATTTAATTAGTGAGTGTTTTGGGTCAGCCTCCCCCCAGATTAAGCTGCTGACTGGAAATCCTGCTGCCATGGCACTTTACTGAGCTGCAAAGAAAATTGTCTCCCAGAATCGTTTCATTGCAGGTGGGAGATCGATGGTTTCAGTTTTGATATCAGTGTTTAAAATAATATGTAGAGAAGGTTTTTCAAGAAAAGCATAAAGACAAACTATTTATTAAGATGAACACCGCACACAATTTCATTTTTAAGAGTGCGGAAAGGGTAATTCTGGGGAAAAAAATGTCCTTAGCAGAGAACATTGTCGGCTGTAATTTAGAGCTACCCCATCAGCACACGTTGGAGGGAGATAAACTGTATCGTCTGTTCTCCCCTACCATGGCTGCGAGGCTGATGTTTTATACTTTTGCAGATGAGCCTCTTTCAGGGTGTCACAAACGACCATCAGTCCATCACACGGGCTGGAGAGAGGGCACAGCCAGTGCTGAGAGCGGGGCAGTGGAGTACAGCAGTAACATCTTTCACTGCTTCAAACAAAAGAAGGATGTGGTTGACAAGGGAATATATTTAACATTGTTTTAAAGAAAGGATGCAGGAGCTGGTTTCCAGCAGCCCTCCGGCCCCAGCTGCTTTTCAGTGTTTCTGTGAGCAGGCAGAGAAGGAAAACGGTGGATGGAGGGGCTCTTACCTCTGGACTTCATGTGGGAAGCAAGGAAAAAAGCTGCAGTATAATGAAGTAGTTCTGGAGGTAAAATTCTTGGGTTAGATCACAGACTGTAATTGTGCAACATTGATTTTTAACATCTTCTGGTTTGTACCATGTTTTAGGTGTGGAACATAGACTGTGTGCTACAAACATGGAAACACAATGGAAAGATTTCCATGATCCATGAATCTGTAGCTCCCTAATTCAGCAGCAATGCTCTTGCATCAGCTGCGTTTTTGCCGAATGAGCACTGATTTATCCCAGGAAATCACCCACTCTGGAGACACGAGGCAGGCCTGCCCCATCCCAAATCCCGCATTAGGCATCTTGATGATTTCAGTAATAATTTATTGTCTTTTTATTTAACATTGCAATTAACATGATAAATAAGTGCAACAGTATTGTTTGAAATGTAATATACAATTAAGCCCAATTAATTAATTGGCCTTCAATGATCAGGAGGAGAAAGATGTTCATTGTTTTTTTAATGTGAAGAGATAGTTTATTTTAATGAAAAATGTGTTGTGAGGCAGCTGGCAATGGAGACAACTTCCATATTTAGGGTGAGCACGGGGCTGGGCGAGGAGCCCGGTCCTGGTGCTGACGGGGGAGCCCAGCACCTGCACCCCTGTCTTCCCTGGGACAGTGGCAGTGCCGGCAGCACAAGCCAGGTGAGGTGTGCTCCAGGTGTGCAGGGATCCTAAATCCTGCCTGGCACAGCCTGCTGGAGCAGTGCCGTGGCCCTGTCCCGGCCGGGTCCAGCTGCCCGTGTCGGCCGTGCTTGCCCAGCTGCGGCCGCAGCCCCCGCGTGTCCCTGGGCGTCCCTGGCCTGGGGCACGCTGTGCCCTGCGCTGGCGTGTCACGGGAGCACAGCGAGCCCTTGGGCAGAGGGAGCAGGGCAGTGACTGTGACCCCCGGGCTGCCGTGGCCCCTCGCGCAGCCCCGGCGCCGCGCAGGGCTCAGGAGGAGTTGAACATTTCTGGGTGTTCATTGAGATGTGGCGTGCGGGTTAAACATAACGTACGAGCGCTGCTCCTCTCATTGCTTCCAATTAAACCTTGCTTGTTAGTTTAACCTCTAGGTAATCCCATCAAACAATTGATGTCAAGGAAACACTGCCCACAGTGGCTCTGGATGAGTGGCCATTAATTTTAATTGCCTTGATATTAAAGATTAAGAAGTATTGGGACTAGCAGAATGGAAACGATCTGATGTCAAGCAAATCCACTCGTTGAGGCTTCCCCAGGCTGCTGGTGATATTAAAATTTTACTGTGAGAATTAAATAAACCTTTATTAGTGATGGCTGTTGTTTGATTGGTCCAGGGGTGTGCATAAACAGAGGGGTCTCATGCACATCCGTGGACAATACGGTTGATGTGCAGAGATTCCTCAATTATGATACTGTTAATAAAGCATAATCTGATTGTACACAATAATTATTTGCTGGGTTTCATTAATGTATTATTGCTTCTCTGACTGACAAGGTGATATTAAGTGCAATATATAGAATATGGTGGAGTATTATCAGGGGAGCAGGATGTATAAGATGCCTTCCATATTACTGGTAAAGGCCAGAGGTTTTCCATTAATTGTGGTTAAACAAAAGCTGTGCTGCTTCAAATACAGCAGGATTTGACTCCTGCGTCAGCAGGGTCCTGACACGGGTGCTGTCAGGACCCCAGCCCCTGACACGCCCTGTGGCTGCCTGATAACCACTGGGCTGCCACTAGTCCCTTCCCCTTTACCCCCTGGGTTGTTGCAGTTGTTTTTTTGTCTCTGCCGTGTTGGCCATTGTCCATGTTCCAAACTGGGTTTGTTATTTAGGAGCTCTGTTACAGCAGCTGAACTTAAACAAAGCCCCTAAGCAAGATTGTACAAACTTCCCTGAGCGGCTCCAGGCGTGACCTCTGTGTGGGTTAATAGCCAGTGCCCTGGGAGCCACCTTGGCTTCAGTACAGCATCTTCAAAGGGAGATGACAAAGTGACTTTTCAACCATTATTGATTTATATGATTCCTTTCATTTTCAGCCAACCAAACACGATTCTGTGAGTGGGCTGCCAAGGTTGTTCCAGCCCAAAAATAAAGAACAATTGCTCTCACTGCCCGCTCACCCTCAGTCAACCGGACCTTGGTCCCCCCTGAGCAGCTTTCGGAATCTTGCACCAGTTTTGTTGACAAATGGCCCATGGTGGTAGGGGACAATGCTGTGCTCAGTGGCACAGCGAGCTCCAGGATACATGTGGTCATCAGTCACTCGTGCCTCAGTTTGCCAAGAGCGCAGCAGAGCCAGGTCTTGATCAGCTCCATAGCGATCCAGGTTAGCGCTCAGTTACCTGGAGCAGGTACGGGTTGTGTTTCTGGCATCTCAGAACGGCATCTCAAAGGGTTCCTGCTTTGCCCAGCCAAGCACTTCGTGTCCCTCACCCTTCCCACCTCTCTCCACTGCAGGTGTCCAACTGGTTTGGCAATAAGAGAATCAGGTACAAGAAGAACATCGGGAAGTTCCAGGAGGAAGCCAATCTCTATGCGGCAAAGACGGCTGTGACCGCAGCGCACGCCGTGGCCGCGGCCGTCCAGAACAACCAGACCAACTCCCCCACCACACCAAATTCTGGTACGTACCCGGCTGGTGCGTTCGAGCCTCCTGAAGGGCTGCGTGTCACGGAGGGCCCTGATGGTGCCCTAGCAAGCTCAGTTGGGATGAGGAGGATGCAGCTCCTTAGCAGCCCTAGCCATGGCGCAGGGCGTAGTCCTGAGCCCAGGGATGCCCAGGTCGGACCGCAAGGGCCAAGCACTGCCATGGGTGGTCCCAGCAGCCCCACGGCGAAGCTCCCACAGCCGTACAGGAGAGCGGAGTGGGGCCCATGTAATTCCCACAGCGGTGAGGGCTGCCTGGCTCAGGCTTCTGGCACCTTCTTTGTTTCTGTAGTTACTTTAAGCTTTTTCTCATTCACTGAAAAGAACGTAAAACGGGGCAGAGGTCCAAGTCTGGTTTTGTAGAACTGTTAAATTTATTGTCAAGATAACAACAAAACAGAGGAAATTTTTAGCATGCTCTAATTAGAGTTTAAACTCTGGATGGCTTGAAATGGAGTTGATGTTAGAAATCTGAGGATGGAAGTTTAATTTGGAGTTACTCTGCGTCATGTTGTGCTACAGGTCTCACTGGTGCATTGATGACATCTTGCGAGTCTGAGCGCTGCATTAGTCAGGGAGTGTGTGAGGGGGGTTCTGCTCTTTTGGGCTCCAGGGGCAAAGGTTGCCACAAGCACAAACACTATTTACAGTCAAGTTTTGCTGTGACTTAGTTGTGGACAACTTTTAAGGAGGATAGAGAACCATGGGGAAAAGAAGACTTTAACTAAAGGGAAATAAGAAAAAGGTTCCTGCTTTGATAGTAATAAACCACGTAATTGGGAACTGCCAACAATTTCCTTTTGGAAGGAGACACGAAGCACAGGCTCAAAATTAGTGTTTGGTGATGGCATCTCGTGATGGAGTGATCCACAGGGGGACAGCTCTGACACGGAAACCTATTGATCCACGTGGGGACAGCTCTGATATGAAACCTATTGTATTTCAGAGGGAGGAGCTGCCCTGGGTTGCAGGGAGCTTCCGGGCTTGCCCAGCACAGCGCTCTGGTGCGGGGGCGAGAGCCGGGACGTGGTGGCCGGTGTGGGGGGCCGGTGGCCACGCTCGCCCCACGCCAGGGCAGCAACTTCCCCTCCACTGAGCCCTGCCTGTCCTCTCCTCTCCTGCTGCTTCTCCTTCCCCTGCCCTCAGGTCTCGGGGTTATGTTTTTGCAGCTCTCTGTTATTCAGCTACCTAACTCTTTCCTTTCCAGGTTCTTCTGGTTCTTTTAACCTCCCAAATTCTGGGGACATGTTCATGAACATGCAGAGTCTGAATGGGGATTCTTACCAGGGGTCCCAAGTCGGAGCCAATGTGCAGTCACAGGTAGGAGAAATGCCCCCAGCAGGGCCTTTCTGGCAGGGTAGGGTTTGGGCTAAAAATTCCACCTTACTCTGGCTCTATTAACTGGTCTGGGCCTCGCTGCAGAGTGGAGGCTGCATATTTCTGGATGTGGCCTATTCTTACCCCGGCATTGAATTTCACAAATATAAAGGAAAGAATGATTTTTTTCTGATTGAAATTTTAAGCTTTGTGAATGCATTCGGCTCTGGCTTGAGCTCATGGAATGGGATTGGGTGCATCTGACTTCCATGGACACTATGAAATCCAGTGAAATTTTCTTTCTTTTTTTTTCCTTTCTTCCCTCCTCCCCCTGCCCTTTAAAAAAACCAAAACAACTCTCCCATCTCTCTTTTGTTTATTGGACAAACTTTCATTTATTTATTCATTCATCTATTTATTTATTTACTTAAATGTCAGAACACATCTGACTGAGCTATTACAATACACGTCATTGTCAGTCACTGTTCCAGTCCTCTCAGAAGGGCTGACTCCATGGTTTCTGTGCTGTGTACACACCATCATCTCCTCCATACATGCCAGCACACACAGGCGGGTGAATATTCCCAGCACTTTGCTGCAGACACTTGGGAAGGAGCTGCGGGCCACGTGCTGGGAGGAAGTTGTGTTTGGTGGTGTGAGAAGCAGAGATGTATGGGCTCTAACGGGCACGGATTGGTTGAAATTCTGCCAGTCAGTCTTGATTGATAAATTTGCCTTTCATAGAAGATGCTAAACTCTTTTGGCTCACATAATTCAAAATGTTGCCTATTGTAAGTGATGATGTTTTAATAGATTTGGAATGATGAATCCTGTCTCCCCTCGCTTTAAGGTGGATACCCTGCGTCATGTTATCAATCAGACGGGAGGATACAATGATGGCTTGGGAGGAAATTCACTGTACAGTCCACATAATTTAAATGTGAGTACCCGGGGGAACAGTGGTTTGGAGAGCCATAAGTGCAGTGGCAGGTAAATGCAGTCATTAATACCTGTATTAATTGCTCTTGCAAAAAGTGTTGTTTAATATCACATCTTCGAGGATGAACCACAGAACAGCCCTTGGTGCAGCTGTAAGGCTTGTTAGTGTAAGAAGAGAGAAATTCCAGATCTGTGACTATAAATGGTTCGAATTTTTGTTTCAGCCGTATGAGTTAAAGGGTAACAGCCTCCGAGAGGCTCCTGCGGCTCAGCAGCCAGGCAGGGAGCTCTGCTGTTGCTGCCTGTGCCGGGCGCCAGCTCTGACGGACTTTGACACACCTTTGGCCATTTCAAGGGTGCCCATTTTTCCTGTGTTTGAGAGGTACCTTTGGCCTCGTTACTCCAAACGGCAGCAAACAGTCAGTGTGGCTAACAGATGCCAGTAAATTGAGGGATTATGGGCTTGACGGTGATAGGTGCTAAATGTCCTCCCGCTGGCCGTAAGCGATGGGATGTGACAGTGCCCGGGCTGGGCAGGCTGGGCCCGCGGCTGCGTGCGAGGCGCCGGGATGAATCAACGTGGAGATGCGCTCTTCCTTCGGCACGGGAGCCCGGGATGGAACACCCCCGCGGGCGGCAGCGGCCAGGGCTGCACGGCACAGCCTGCTCATCCCTCATTCCCAGCTTGTTTCTCCCAGTTACAGCTGCAACAATTAGTGCCTTTTCTTTTTTTTTTTTAATGTTTCATATTTGCTTGAGAGGTGGTTTTTCTTTGTTTTCCTTCATACTCACGGACTCTAAAATTACTGTAGAGAATTCCCAGTCTAGTGACCCTCTCCCCCCTCACAGGGTTTACCCCGGTGGTTCCCAACCAATGTGGATTGGGGTACGGGTGCTGAGCAGCCCCAGAAACCCACGGAGACGGGGAATGGGGACACCCAGGGTGAGCTGCTGCAGCCACAGGGAAGGGGAGGTTTCCCCCCCGTTTTGCATTGCCACTTGCCATGAGAGTAAATATTAATGATTTAAAATGTGATTGAAGATGTTCAATTGTAAGGGGAAAAAAGTACCATTAAATACTCAAATCTTTTACATTTGAAATGTCAAATCTTTCTTTTTGGGTTTATAAATAACTCATAATAACCCACAACAAACCATATAAAAAGCCTTTTAGTTGCATTTCTCCTTTTTCATTTAAGTGTTTTGAAATGCTTCAGAGAATTTGCGATATCCTTATCAACATGATAAAATATGAAACTGTGATTGCCTGCAGCATTTTACAGACATGAATTCCATCTTCACTGATGAGGCCTGATAAGGCGCTGTTGTATAATACAGTGCATAATCTCAAACCACCAGAGTAAGGATTAATTTATTTGAAAAAAAGAATGCTTGCTGACAACCTCTCCTCCAGCTGCCAAGCTGAGTAAAAATATTGTACATTTGTTGTTTATAAATTTGGATAAAAGAGGAATGATGTTTACTTCAGATGGAATATCTTTAGACTCATATCTGCACAAGAGTTTTTCTTTCTCTAAGTAGATTCTCGTATCTTTACAAAATAAAAACTCGCGGTGCTCCCGCGTTCGAGCGGGGTTTGTGCCTGTTCAGTCTGTCTGAGCAGTGGATGGGTGTCGCCGGGGGTTCAGCCCTGGGGTGGTGCAGGCTGGTGCTGCCGTTAATTTTACTGAAGGGAAAACCCCAGCGCCTGGGTTTGTCAGGATGAAGCTGCGCTGTTTGCTATTTCATCTGCAGAGGAGATAATTACCGAGGCTCCTCTCCCCTGGTGGAGCCGCTCAGCGCTCTCCTATCTCCAGTGACAGATGAACGCGGAGCCGGGCCGGGTGTGGGGGTCCAGCGGCGGCGGCCGGGGGTCCCCCGCGACACCGGCGCTCCCCCTGCGCGTCCCCGCGGTGTCCCCCGGCCCAGGGCGCCGGCCCGGCCGCGGAGGGTTTGGGTGGCCGAGCTCCACGAGCGCGTTTCCCCGCTAACCTTTCCCTGCCAGGGCCGGGGGCAGCGGCGGCGCGGCCGGGGCGGCTCTCGCGGGCGCTGCGCTGAGGCCTCCCCGTCACTTCCACTCAGCGTCCCCCAACTCACGAGCCCCGCGCCTCCCTCTTCTTGACTGACATAAAAATATGTAGCGACAAGCTGTCTGCCACAGCCGAAATCCGATCAGACATTGATTCCAGCAATTGCCTCGATTGGCCGAGACATAAGGCAAATTTGTTCCTGCGCTGCTCGTGCTGAGGCAGGTCTGAGGCGGGAGGGCCGCAGCCGGGGCGCGGAGCGGGGCTGCCGCCGGAGATAATTGGAAAACCGATCCGAGCAGCCCCTTTCTGCCTTTCGCGAGGGAGCTGGGGCAGCATGTGCAGGAACCAGGCGGGGCAGCTCTGCCGAGGGTCCTGCAGCGGGGAAAGGCCGTTCCGAACTTCGGGTAGTGAGGGGAGAGGCGGGAGTTAAACACGGATTGCCCCGGCTCGTGTCCCCAGGGGGAAAAGCTGCAGTGCCGGTGAAGGGATGTTCCTCATTCGAGCAGGGATGGTCTCTGCAGAAATCCCACAGTCCTGACCGCAGCCAACATCTGGCTGAAGGGCTCCTGCTGTCCCCGCTCGGCACGGCCCCCGCAGCCAGAGCGGTGCGGGAAATGCCCTTGCAGAGCATCTCCCTCCGCCCGGGCCGGCCCCGCACTCAGCCCGTGCTGTAATTAATATGCGCAATGGTATCAATTGACTTGTTTTTGCCTTTGCAGGCTAATGGAGGCTGGCAGGACGCAACCACTCCATCTTCTGTGACTTCCCCTACAGAAGGGCCGGGAAGTGTGCACTCGGATACCTCTAACTAATCTCCTAGCAACACTTTTTCCCTGAGCTGAGATGCCTTGATTAGCGCATTCAGAGTTGCAGGAGAAAAAGGAAAGAGTTTTTTGTAGCCAACCACCTACAGCTTTACTGTAAAACCTTGTCTTATTAGAAAACTTGGTAAATCTGTTTTTTAAAGGTATCATAATCATTTGTATTTATACTTAAAACACACAATGTTAAAAAGCACTTTATCCAATTAGGCCAAGATTTAGCATTGTTTATAGCCCTGTAACTATTTTATCATAATTTATTATCAGCAGTTTTAACGATGTTGGTCTAACAGTTGCCAATTACTTGGCCTTAAGGGTAAAAGTACAGGACAAGCTTAACCTCAGTAGCAAGAGCAGACACAAAGAACCGCCTCACCCAAATTTAATTGTGTGCATATTTCCATGGAAAGTCGACAGGAATCACAGACTTTGATTGTGTTTAATCTTTTCATATCTCTCACAGAGCTGGAATAAAAAGAGCTGTTCAGTTATTTCAGTTAACAATGGTCGTGTTTAAGAATCCTTATTCGTCACATTTTTGTTGAGATCTATTGTCTTACAAATTAGATTGGAAACCAGGAGCATCTTTTCTTGCTAAAGCCCCCCTGGACCCCGAGTCTCCTCTCCGTATCCTGACACGGACACAGGTTGTTCTTGGGAGATGACGACTCTTGCTGCTGGTCTCTGTGCACGCCATGACCCGGGGTTTTACAGTACGAGCTGGGTGCTACCCACGCCTGCCAAGGGCTGGTGCCTCTGCTTGGCAGCAAACCACAAACAAAGGAAAAGGAAAGGAAAAAGCACCGTGATATGGAGTGTTGTACATAGTGTAGCAAAAGAGTATTTATACATCTCACCAATCAAACACAGCTTTATTACCTCATGCGAACTCATACAAACCAATAGACTTTCAACATGTTCTGTAGCTTAGAGTGCTCACTTACTACCTCTGAACGATACTCACGCTGTAGTTTGTCTCTTTCTTATCTTTTTGCATCTTGTAATTAACTCTTTGTTTCCCCACGAAATGTAATGTACATTGTAATCTCCTACAAATCAGGGTTGCCTTGGCAACTGCTAAAGAAGCGGAAGTGGAAAAACATGGGGTCTTAGGTTGGACACAAAACAGTGCAACTGTTGTAAATACTGAGAAGCATTTTGAATGTTCTTCATCTTGTTACTAATACACGCAAAAACCAACAACTAATTGTAATGCATACAGACTTCAGTATTCAGTACTGTACATCCCCCTGGAATGCAGGGGCCCTTTCTCTCTCTCTTTTGTATTGTATGCGATTCTGAAACTGATTGAGTCATGAAAATAATTTGTGGCAGTGATTCTAATGTATTAAACCGTTTCGTGTTACTTTCTAACTGGATTACACCCTGGATTGAAAAGTCTTCCTCGTGGTAGTTATATGTAGTTTCAAACATGAATAAACTTTTTGCTTTCATGATCAAATGTTGACGTAATTTCTTCCTGCTCAGTTCAAGTCAGCCTGAGGAGATGTGTCGGTCTCCAGAAGAGCGAGCTGGCGTGGAGCAGGAGCTGAGCATCTCTTTAAACACCAGCAGGTCCTTGTGCCCTCTTGCCAGGAGAGGATTGGAAATCCTGGGAGAGGCATGTCCTGAGCAGAGGCTTCCACCTGCCAGCCCCTGCCTCCACTGCCACCCTGCTCTGCTTGGGAGCCACAAATCAAGTGGAGGTAAAGGAAGGGGTCAGGCCTTTAGATGAGTTTAAAAACCATCATCATATTCACTCTTAATTACCATTTTTATTTAACATTAACTTTGGAGCTATAGCCTCAACTAGCAAGTCTAATGTGATTATAAAAATATTTTTCTTTATTAAAAAACTTTTTTGGAAGGACGTAGATATATAAATGCTAATTTTAAGTCTTTTTAATAAAGTAAAGGTCAATAACAGGTAATAGCCTATTTACCATATCTCAAGGAAATTGACTCACAGGAAATCAAATTAACGTTAATCACTTGCAGCAAATGGTCTTTGATGAATATAACTACTCACTGCTTGGGTTAGTGCAGCTAGGCAGGAGGAGGCCGAGCACTCACCAGCACCAGGAGCCGGGCTGGAGCCACAGCTCGGTTGGCTCTGAGGAGCTGCTGGTCCATCACCTTCCCTTCCCTTTGGCTGTTCAAGCCTTCAGGTGTTGTTTTGGTGGCTGAACAATTATTTGCATGATTCAATGAGCTTGTGGTTCAGCTTTTCTAAACAGTTCTTGTATCAGGTTATTTTGTAAAATACCTTTGTTCTCCCACTCTCCCCTGGGCCGTGGCAACACTGCACCCCACGCTCTCATGCACCAGTGACAGCTGCTGCTCTCTTTCACAGAGCAGACTCACCTCAATCAGGTTTGGAATTGAACAGTGCTTCTTCTTCTACAGGTGGTGCATTTAAATAAACAAGTAAATAACTAGACATGCATTGCAAAGCCTTTGTTATCAGTTAACGGGAGCTGGGGCAGGTGGGGACTGTGGACTGCTGAAGACTTCTGCATGCCGAGGACAAAGCACCCAACAATTTGCATTTGCTAATGGAGCTCCCCAAGTCCACACGCTCAGTGTTCGTGCTACAGCTCAGTGGAAACGGTATTTTATATTTTAAATGTAAAGTGTGTCAGCGGAGGCGTAGTAGGCAGCGTAATGAACACTCAGACGTCCCTCATCTTGATCACATCTCTGCTGGCCACAGGCAAGGACCTGTCACACACTGAGGAGGTTCATAGGAAGGCCATCAACAACCTTTGGGCCGCCCCTGCGTGCCCCGCGCCCGCTGGGCATCATTAGCTGCTGCTTTACAGCATTAAGGCTTTGGGTCCCTTTGAATTACAAGTGCAATTTGGCTTTGCCTTACTTTGGAGAGCAGCCACGTGGTTCCATGGCAAATAATAAACATCTTGTCCTTGAGGCCTGATCACGCATCAGGGAGGTTTACTGCCAGCACCAGTACTAGGATCAAGCTGCTGATGGTATATTGTGCTTCACCCAGTAGCTACACCCTGAAGGGCCGTCGGAGCCTCGCACAGGAACAGCGGCTCACACGAGGGGAGGAGACCCTCAGCCCTCCCACCCCGCAAGCTCAGCGGCACCATCCTGATTCCCTGCACCCGAGCTTTTGGCCCACGAGAACCCTGCAGCCGGAGCCCACCAGCCATGGGAAGCGCCAGCCCTGAGACCCCGTGTGGAGCACAGGAGGACCAAACGGAGGATTTGCAGCGGGTCCCAGGAATTGCCATCTCCTGTGCCTGACACTGACTAAGGCACCCGTCCCTGGGACAGGCATGAGGGTGTCTGGAGGAGAGACCCACAGTGCTCCCCTGGGCACAGCTCGACCAGCTTCTTCTGGGACCAGCCCCAGCTCCGTCTGACCTGCTGTGCCGGGGGGACCGTGGCACGGCCACTGCTCCGGGGTGTCCTGCAGGAGGAGCCGTGAGAAGCCCTGCGGCTGGGGAGACACGATGCCTCTGGCAGATGCACCACGTTTGTGACCCACCGAGCCATGGGAGCAGCCCCACAGCCTCACAGCCCCCCAAAGAACAGCAAACCTTCATCTGCTGACAGTGGAGCAGGTGACAAGCTCCCCCTGCGCCCGGCTCCCTGTGTATCCGGCCTCGGATGCAACAAGGGATCCTCAGCCCAGGAAGGGAAGAGTTGGGAGACTGTGACCTTGGGGCATGGCAGGATCCGTGTCCCTGGGGACTGGGTCAGTGGGGACAGCTCTGCTGACTTGGCACCACATGTGTGAGGCTGAGCAGCGCCGTGTGATCCCGCAGCAGTGTGGTGACCACACGTGAGCTGGTGTGCAATGCCACTGCCAATATCTGTGCCATGTATTTCCAATGTGATAAAAGTAACTGTGAGTAACTGAAGATGTTTCCAGTTTGTGTTAATAAAATACATCTTTTTAAAGAATGGAATTCTTCTAAGATTGGCAAATTTTATTTTATTTCATTAGCTTTAATGTCACTGCCATATGGACTGTGAAGAAAAGTGAACCATTAGATCAGAGGGACTGAGTTATCAGTGTGACACAGAAAGCTCTGATACAATTGTTAAGGATAAGCCCTGGAGTGATTTATTGCCTGCATTGTATTAGCCACAGAGGAGTTATGATATGCTCCCCATTCCTGTATCATATTAGGATTTTATTAGTCTAATATGACATGGTAATATAATATATGATTAGAATTCCCATCTAGTGATCCTTTCCTTGGTTGCAGGGGCTGGAGAAGGTTTTATGTGCATCAGCTCCTGGGCCATCATGCCCAGGGAGGATGGGGGATACCTGGAATGGCACAGTAGCTGAACCAGTCTCCTGGCCTTCCCAGGTGGGACACGGGGCCCCTCGCCTTCTGTGGGCACCCTGAGCCACTGAATTTGTTTCCCCTGAATTACGAAGCTGCTGGCTCCTTCCTGCAGCTGGGGCAGTGGAAGGATGGAGCTGGCATTAGGATCCTCGCTGACAGCCGAGCCACAGGTCTGGGCTGTGTCGCAGCAGTACCTGGGAATCATCCCTGACATGCGAGAGCACAGGCGCCGGCTGCGCCAGGTGTCCTGCAGCACCAGCAGAGCCCATTTCCCCTGCGCTCAGCGCAGTGGGAGGAACGATTTGCACCGGGGTCTGGACAAAGGCTCCGTGTGCCCCAGCGTGGGGGGAGCCAGGGCTGTGCTCGCAGCTCAGCTCAGCCTCCGGCTGCGGATGCGCTGGCACGACGCACTAATTGCTGTGCCTCATCACCGTGCCCCCCTACTCCCACACCTCTCCTCACGTGACCCTACCCTCTGGAAACTCAACTTACCCAACAAATCCTGAAGACAAACTTTTCTTCAAAGTTTCCCTGGCGTCCCCATCCGTGTGTCTCCAAGCCCCCCGTTCCGCCTGGGAACAGCTCGGAAGCAGACGCTGTTTGTAGCCTCATTCTTGCCTCCAGCAGCAGCAGCAGGAGGAAGAAGTTCAAGCATGTCAGAGCGCTACTAGGTGCTAAATCCCAAAATCTATATCAAAGCCTATTTGATCATCTTCCTGTCATTGATATAATAAAAAGGATTAATTTATTGGAGACTGCCAAAACCCTCATGTGGCAACAAATTTAAGGATCGTGTTTACACAGGCTAATTAAACCCAATTACTTTCATTCCTCTCCGCGGTGCTAACGCGGGTGCTGACGTGTGCGCTGGCGCCCCTGCGTGAGGCCCTGTTCCTGGGGTGGGTGAGGACCCAGAGGTGTCCCCAAGGAGCACATCCCCAGGCCAGTGACCCGCGGAGGGGAAGGGACCCTCCTCCTCCTCCTCCTCCCGCTGCCCCACACGCTCAGCGCCCTGGGAATGGCGCCCCGGAGAAGGCAGATGTGGCACGCGGCCACCCCTGGCCGCGGGGGAGCCCGGGTGAGGCTTTGGGAGAGCAGACGGGGCCACTGCCCGTGGTGGGAGATCACCTATTAACGCCTGCTCTTTGTGTAATAAAAGGTTGCATTTTTTGTGGTAAAATTCAGCATAAAGAGCACGCGTCATTAAGTATGGAAATCCAGAATTTTATTAGCAATCTGCTAGATCTGAACCGACGCCAATTAAACAAAAAAGATATCATTTATAAAAAGGCAGAGTTCAAGTTGTATTAAATATGAAATGCAATTTTCTGCTGGTTGTGATTTATTACCATTGGTACATTGTTCAAAGAAGCATGTTATATTTCAATAGAGAAATATTGTTTATTCATTAATATTTTAAAACTTGCTTATTGCTGTGTATGACTCTCCTGCAGAATGAAACTTATGATTTAAAACATGAATTAATAAACACATTTGAAAGTGTTAGACAATATCATAACTGCTCATTTTTCATTTTACTGAGAGCATATTAAACTTTTATAATTCTGTACTATTATTTTCCAAATAAAGGTGTGGGCTCTAAATTGCTAATTTCAGGTACAGATGAGAGAAAGCAATAACAGATGTTGGGAATCAGTCACTATGTCCTGCTAATATGGCTCAATACTTTTGTTCTTACATTATCCACAAATCTCCTGTTCAGCACCACAGACCCCTCAGAGAGTCTGGGGTGCCCCGCGTGCCTCTCCCGGTGGGACGTGAGGGTTCCAGCTACACCAGCCTGGGAGAGGGCAGTGGAGGTTCCAGGTGTGCTGGGCCGGGAGAGGACAGCGAGGGTTCCAGGTACGCTGGAGCCGCAGGGCTGCGTCGCGCTCTCAGCGCCGGGAAACGTTTGATAGAGGCTGACATCCTAAATGAGGCCGAAAATATTTTATACAAAATGTGATAAAGCAGTAATGATCCCAGAGGCCTCGGGTTATCTTGGTGATTACCTGCACCCACCACTTGAATCAGCAGCATTAAGGGGTCCAGACCCGATACGTGGATCCCTCGGAACTCATTAGTCCTGAGTACTTTATACAGACTCACCTCTCAGCTGCTTGATTCAAACTAACCTTTTTTGTATCTTAAAATCTCTGCTGCCACAGCCTCGCTGTATTACCATAACAATAATCAGTATTTCAATTTTAAGAACTCATTTTTCCTCAAATAGAAAGTGCCAATCAATTTAAGGAGCGGGAGAGGCACGCTGGAGCACAGGCAGGGCACGTGGGCCGGGGCCTCGCCCTCCTCTCCGGCCCATTCTGGATGGGAAGCGTTTTCCTGCACTGCTCTCTTCCTCCTCACTGGCCACTGCTCCTGGCTCTGCAGCACGCGCTGGGCCGAGGAGATTCACCTCAGAACCTTGAATCTTTGGTGGGGAAGTAATGGAAGGGGATGGGGAGCTGACATTTGGAATGCTTGCCCAGTCACTGCGGGGAAGGGCCAGGGGTGGGGTGTCACACGGGACTGGCAGGGAAATCCCTGCCCCATCACTGTGCCCACAGCTGGGCAATGGCTGGAGGGGCACGGGGGGTCCCCAGGGGTCCCCAGCACCCCGGGGAACAGAGGCAATGCCCCTCTGCAGGTGGCTGAGCACTCCAGCTTCCCTGCTTCCAGTGGCTCCAGTCGAGGTTCCGGGGTTATGGGGAGGGGTCCAGGCAGAGTCTGCGCCTCGTCTGATCGATGGTGGGGTTTGTGCGACGGGGCCCCTCACACCTGACGCTTAATGTGAATTAACTATTCACCTCTTCGCTGGGCAAAGCACATCAGCAGAACTTATTACTCCAAGCCAGTCAATTAATTAAAGTTCAGTGCTTAATCAAGTTCCAGTGGTCATAAATGGGGCACAGGGGTTTCTCTGTCCTGAGCACCGTGCTCAGAGGTTACATGAAGTAGTGTACAGTGTCTGGCACTCCCTGTGTGACTCCTCCTCAAACTGGTCCCCACTTGTCCCCAGTGGTCCCAGGGCAGCCACCTGGGAGCTGGTTCCTCTCGGTGGGCTCTGTGGTGGGCTCCAGACTGGGAGCTTTTTCCTGCCAAGTCTAGGGCAGTGTTGGGAGGGGTGGGAGGTGCCCCCAGGCATGCAGGGGCTGGGAAGTGTCTGTGCCACCCCCGAGAGCCCCCAGAGACCCCAGCTCCTCCCTGGAGGGGGCACACGAGAGGCTTCACTTGCAAACCCAACTTCCCCCACCTTGGCTGGACAAAGAGCCATGACAAAACCTCCTCTGGGCACAGAGGGGATGTCTGTGGGACAGGAAGGCTGGGCACCACAGCACTGAGCTGGCGGGCACCAGGAGAGCAGGGACAGGAAGGGGCACAGCATGGAACTGCAGGCACCCAGCAGAAAAATGCCTTTCCAATAGGCCTGCCCGTGTGTTTCAGAGACTCTCCAGCCCATCCATAACTGGGAAGGAGTTGCTGTCCAGCCACATGGGCAGCAGATTCAATTGGGTTTCTCTCTCCCAGAATGTGGCACGAGAAGCAATCTCTCTTTTTTGAAGAATTGAATAACAGAGTGCAATGGAAATGCATCGAAGAGACTGCAAGAACAGGATCCCTGCCTTAAATCTTGAAAGCAGTCAAGAAAAATATGTTGTTTACCTGAATTTGTTTTTCATAAGGTCTCCCAGAGGATTAATAAACTAACCTTTCGTCTGTGAACACCTGGTCCTACACGCCATCAATAACCAGCTGCACCCTCCGCGTCGATGTGCACTCAGTGGGAGAGGCAGACTGCAGGAGCCTCAGCAGGACTCACCAAAACACCCACAACAGAGAGGACACCCAGGACTCTGCCTGTCCCCAGGGCCCTCTGGCTCCACAAATGTGGAGCTGGATTTGGCCCATGTCCCAGATGTGGCCTTGAATGTAAGGCTGGGGCTCCCCAGCCAGAGCAGGGCTCTCCCACGGGACCACTGCCATGGTGGGGGGAGGCCCTGGCACGGCCCTGCCTCTGGGGGGGTCTGGGGGTGTGAAAGGAGCCAGGCACCCTGCCAGCAGCACCCTCCCACCGAGCCGGTCTGCGGGCTCAAGCCTGGCATCCCTTAATTGATTGATCGGCTCGGACTGTCAGCGCTTACAGAGATAATTCAATTTATAAAATCCTATTAAGTAGTGAAAGATTTTTTGATTGTTGAATTGTTTCCTATGTTATGCAAGTCATTTTGGTTCCTCTCACTTGGAAATCCGCTTCCCATTTGTGAGAGCTGGCAATGGAGCCGTTCCCCTCCGCTGGCTGATGCTCAGATGCTCCGAGGGTGGGCGAGCACGGGACAGAGGCAGCTGGGGCGAAGGAGACACCCCAAGCTCGTGGCCTCCCAGTGTCCCGTGGTGTCCCAGTGTCCTGTGGCATACCAGAGCTCTGGTATGTGGGACCATCCCTGCAACTTTCCTGCAACTCTCACCTTGGGCACAGGCAGGGGTCTGGCAGCAGCTTCCCCCCGGCAGCCCGAACCGTCCCTGTGCCGCCGTTCCCGTGCCAGAGCAGCACCAGGGCCCAGGTGGCTGCCTTAGGGTGTGCCCAGAGCCGGGGTACCCGTGTGCCCCCCACCCTGGTGACCCCAGACATGGAACCGGGCGCAGGCAGGAGGACCCGGGGCTGCCGTGTGGCAGCTGAAGTTTGGTTCCCATTTTCAGCTGTTTGTTTCCATCCCCCACCCCCACCCTGATGCAAACTCCCCTCTCTGGTTTGTTTCCATAGAAATCCTCAGCTGTAAATCCTTAAGTAACTTTTTTTTATTTATAGTGTGCTATTAATGTCCTTTCAAGCCGAGGACTCCAGGAAATGAAATAATAGAAAAGGCACCACTTTGAAATGCATCCAGGCATTTATTGTTAGTAAGTGAAAAAGTAACATGAGCATTTAAAGAAAATATTGGCAGATAAATTGGGTTTTAAAGAAAATATAATTGGATATAATTTCTGCTTCATTCAGTTAAATATTTATTGTTTTATTGACTTATTTTCTTTTATTTATAATAAGAACCTTAAGCTGAAATTTAATTTTCTTGATATAAATATACGTTTTCATAGAAAATCTGGCATTTAAAAATGTTATCTCAGACATTAATGGCTTTGATAAAAGCACGCGGCTTGTGCAAGGGTTTGGTTTAGATATTTCCAACCTCAGTAAATATGAAGTAGTCTCTATAATCATCATTATCATAACAATTACTATTATTCTAATTAATGGGTAAGGCTAATGGCAATGCATCCACATGGAAAATCAGTGCTTGCTGCATATTTGAGTTCTTCCCACAGTTTTTGCTGAGATCTGCGGAATTTGAGCTCCTCTGAGGAGCCCTGCCCTGGTTGGGGGCAGCTGAGTTCCCGCCCCGTTGGGGTGAGGACGGAGCCTCCTCCCTGCCAGGGCTGGGAATAGAGGGCTCGTTTTATCAGCAGACAGACGGACAGACGGACGGACAGACGGACGGACAGACAGACAGACAGACAGACAGACAGACAGACACAGACAGACAGACGGAACCGGCAGCACCATGGGAGGCAGACGCTTTCCATTAATCTCCGTGGAGCGGGTCAGCCACCGGGACTTGTCACCGAGAGGCTGCGGGGCCGCTGCGGCGGGCGGGACTCGCTCCCGGGGCCTCACCCGGGCGGGCCCGGGTTCCGGGGCAGCTGAGCTCCGGACGCGGTGCCGAGGGGCCTGCTGCCGGCTCGGGGTCTCGGCTCTCTGGGGTCCCGGTTTTCCGCTGCCAGGCGGGGAACGCCGCATCCCCGGTGCTTCCAGGCATCGCCACAGCTTTCCCGCAGGTCTGTAATTCCCACCTGCTGGTGCAGCCTCTGCCCGAGGGGCAGCTGCCGAGTGCTGCCGGTGCTGGACACGTCCCTCTTCCCGCCCCGGGTGTTTTGGTGTTGTGCCTCCCTCCGGCCAGCAGTGCCCTCGCTGGGGTGGCAGTGCCTGAGCCACATGCCCTTCCCGCAGCACACAGAGCTATTTCCGTGGCAGTGGGCTTTCCAAAACCCTCCTCCAGTGAGGAGGTCCCTGGCCAGGTGCTGGCCCGCACTGATGGGCTCCCCTGGGGCAGGAACAGCGGTGCCCACTGGAGCTGCCACCCTGCCACCCGGGATGGCCACTCCAGTGTCAGGAGGATTTGCTGGTTCTCAGGGTGTTTTGAACCCTCCTGTCCCTGTGGGACACAGCGGTGGGGGCTGTGCGTGTCCTGGGGCTCCCAAAAGTGGAAGGGGGAACCCGAACCCCTTCCCCTGCCCTCCTGACCCCTCCGATGGGACAACCAGGCACTGTGCCAGTGGCGGGGACCTTTTCCCCGCAAGAGCACTTGGTCATGAGGACAGAGAACAGCCCAGCTCGTAACTGGGATGCAGCTAAACCACCTGCAGATGGAAATTGTGTTTGCATTCAAACCAGTGCTACAGAGGTGAAAGGCTCTGGGCTTCATTATCAGCCCCTAGAGTCACCCTGTCCCCCTGAAATATGTCATGCACACTTTGAACCTTTCCATTTTTATGGGCAGGTTTAACTGCGGCACAGAACAGCTTATATCAACAGTGAAAAAATGTCCGGCAAGAAAAGGCCTGAAATAGTAAATATTTAACAGGTCCTTTCTGTTCTCTCCTTCTATGTATTAAAATAATTAGTTTAACAAAGAGGACTCTGTTCCCCTGTGTCTGAGCACGACGTGTCTGGTGCAACAGCGCAGCTGTAACTCAGTCTCGGGTTCTGCTGGCATTTACACTCGCTGCTCCAAGCCGCTCTCCCGGTTTATAGTGTCAGCAGAACATCTTGATTGAATTACAGCTCTGGATTCGGTTAGGAGCCAGGGATTATTCCAGATGTAGTTGAGTTGTAGGTATCTGTCTGTGCTTATTTGGGGAGGTAGACACTCAGGAAAATCAGGAGACCAGATGTGGGATGGCGCTCCCGGCCCCAGTGCCACAGGGCACGGAGCCCTGGCACGCCGACCTTGCCCGCAGCAGCTCTGGGCTCCCTCCCACTGCCCCCGGGGTGCCCAGCGCCCACACCCTCGGGCACAGGGGACCTCTGGTCCTTCTCATTCCGGGAAGCGAGAGGAAATCCCCTCCTGCAGCACCACTGGCACATGTTGCCAGAGATGGACGCTGAGAAAGGGACACATCAGTTCAGCTCATCCCTGAATGCCATTAGAACTCCACCCAGACTCTGGAAAACAGGATGGGAGGGATGAGGCGCCGGCAGGGGCCCGGGGTGTGCCGGCGGGAGCGGGGCGGCGGCCCCCGGGGACAGCGGTGCTCCGGGCTGTGCCCGGCGCCGGGAGGGCTCCGGGCTGTGCCGAGCGTCCCCCGCAGCACCCGGCGGGCTCCCCCGGGCTGCGGGGGGCTCCGGCTGCTCACAGCTGAGGGCCGGCGGGTTTCCCTCGTGGCCGGCGCTTCCCACCGAGCCCGCCGGCTGCTCCGAGCCGGGGGCACAGGCCGCCGGGCCCGTCCGCGCCCGCGGGGCCCCCGGGGCG
>VXAZ01004987.1:112243-167243 GCA_013399875.1 Gymnorhina tibicen
CGGCGGCTTTCTGGAAGCGGCGACTCCCGGGGCTTCGCTGTCCTGGAAGGAGGGAGGAGCCCGTGCCCAGGGATGTCCCACGGGCCGCATCCTGCCTTTGTCCGCACCCTCGGGCAGCGGCAGCGAGGGCCTTCCCCTAATTTGTCTTGTTAATCAGAGACAGCACATTGATCAGTCATGGTGAGAGTTGGAATAATTGCAGACTCAAAATAGCACCGATTTAAATCTTTCAGACGATAATCTCTTGCCTCGGAAATGCTCGTGCTGGCTTAGCAGCAGGAGCGGGTTCCTGGCACACCTCTTCCCGGGAATGCCACGCAGGAAGAGAGGGCACTCGAGCGGGGCGAGCTGGCATTCCCAGCCGGGACGGGGACTCCAGAGCCCCGCACCCCGCGGAGACCCGGGTGGGATACACAGCCCCGAGCTGCCCACGGCGGCTCTTGGGAACGCCGTGCTTGAGCAGGTGCCCTGGGCAGCAGCTCTGAGGGCTCCCGGCTCCGTTCGTGCCCCCCTGGCACGGCTGCCCTCGCCCGCCTCAGCGCTGCCTCCGTAATGGGCCTCCTCTCCCGTCTGCAGTGCCAACGCTTCCAGCAGGATCTATATCTTTCCATAGGCAGTTTGTTTCATCACAGTAACATAATAATGTGCTGAGAAGAGCTCATAGTTGTGAATTAATGTTTAAAAGCTCTCACTTTTGGGTTGTTGAAATGAATGTTAATTTGACAAATGGCAGCCATTGGGATCGAGGCGGCATTAACATGGAAATCAGAGTTAACCTCCAGCGGGGCAGGCGCAAGGTGAGAGGAGCAGCCGCGGCAGCCGCTGTAGTTTTTCACCTGATGCTCACACTGTAAATACTGCCAGTGCCCGATCTATTTATAGAACTGTAATTTAAAGGCTAGTTCAGGGAAATCTGAATGACATCTCCTTAAGAGAGGCAATCGTGGGGTATCTTGGAATATGTCAGGCAGCTCTCTTGCTTTCTCTCTCAAAAATACTCATATGTCCACTAAATCAATTTGCTTTTCTCTTGTAACTGCATTTGCAGGGCCATTCTTTTCCATTTTCTGTCACTGTCACACGCTAATTCATGTCACTCTGCTGTGCAGGAGGGCCAGGGCTGCCCCTCTGCACGGCACCAGCACAGCTCCCCTGTCCCTCCTGGACCTGCACCCGGCAGCCGGGCTGGAGGGGTCCGGGGGGTTTGGGCTTCTCGCCAGGGCTGAGGGTCACACCCCAGGGTGCTGCTCTGCTCCTCTGGGTCTGGGAATGAACCTTTGCAGGAGCTGACTCCATGTGCCAGTGCATTTCCAGGTCATCTTCTGTGGGGAAGGAGGATCCTAAGGTTTTCCACAATTTATTTTTTTTTAATTTACCTTATTTTCCTTCAGTTTTTACTCAGGAGAAAGGATGAGAATTTTCAAATGGACAAAATAATGCAATGCCAAAGCCCTGTGTCCTAGGAACAATTAGAGCAGAAAATCCAGGGGAAAAAAATTCTGATCTTAGGGCAGTGGCTCTTGAGTGAAGAGAGATCTCCTAACACAACCCATACCTGAGTCACCCCCGTGCAGGTGCGTTTGACTTGCTGGGTTACTGACCATGGAAACAGGGCTCCAGCGGTCACCGACACACTGACCCCTTCCAGGAGGGAGTGTTTAATGGGGCCCTGACCAAACAAGGAGAGCTGTCCCCCTCAGTCCTCTCCACCTCTGGATTCTTCAGCTGTGTTTTTAAAAGGGAGGTGGAGAGGAGGCTGCAGACCAGAGGACTTCAACCCAAACCCAGAAGCTTTGGTTTTGCAAATTATTTAATGTTTTGGAATGTTCCTTACATCTCCAGACATAAATATTCAGACTTGCAGCTGGGAAACTTCTTTGCAAGCTATTTTATCAGGTTCAAGTACAAATTTTCGGTTAAAAACCCTCTTTCCTTGACTCTTAATCGTTCCTGGCCAACAAATGGAGAAGAGGAAAAGGGAGTGAATTACATGACCTGTCTCTTTTTGTTTATTAAGAACTTCTTTCCAGTGTCTGATTCTTACGGAAATATGGTTTCAATTTTCTCTTTGAATTGTGGATCAAGAGATGTTGCCAATACATATTTTTCTCTGTCAAAATTTCATTTAATCTGGGGTCTGTAGATGTCTTGAGAGCCATGTCTCCTCACTGGGTTATTACTGTGTGCGCCTCTTGTCATGTTAGTTTTCCATCGGAATCACGTTTGTTCTGGAAAGGCAGCGGTGCCGGCTCGTTAGCAGGGCTGCCGAGGGGCAGGATGCCCCCCACCCTGTCCCCACCAGCACCTTCCCCCTGCCCCAGGGTCCGGGGCTCAGGGCTGCTGCTGCTCTGGGTTCCCGTGGGTCCCTTCCTCCGCGGGGACCTGGCGTCCTGGATCCAGCGAAGGACCGTGGGCACCGCAGGTCGAGGACCCACCAAAACCGCGGAATGTGGGTGAGCCCAGCTGGGAGGGCACCGCTGCTGGGCTCCTGCCAGCCGTGCTCCAGAGGATCACGGGTCCTGGGTGCAACACTGGGCTGCAGGACCCACGCTCAGCTCTCCCAGGCAGCTGTTGGGATGGACTCCCTGCACGCCTTTGGATTCAGCTCCAGGCTGTGGGTGAATGCCACTGCCTCTGACAGGGCTCTGTGGCTGTGTGTCCATCATCAGTCCCAACAGGATCCCAGTGATCTTTCCCTGTTTTCTGGTGACTGCACAAATTCCTCTGCAAAGGTGGGAATGACCTCATTGAGACGCTTCGGCAGCTGAGGTTATAGCAATTTGGAGTTTATCCAGGGCAGAGCTTTTTTGAGGAGTTTGATGAAAAAACATAATTTTAAGAAGTGACCAGCATTCCTGGGCTCAGGCTGTCATTCCAGGTGCTTTGGAGGGACTTGGGTCCATGAGAGGTTGACACCCACCTTGCTGAAGTGAGTGTCCTGCAGGAGGGGACCCCTTGTAGCCCGGCCGGAGCTGCAGCTCACACAACCCTGGCACAAACACCAAGTGCAGCTCCAGCCATGACTGTTCCCTGTGCTGGTAGGGTTCTCCTGCAGGGTTGCAGGTTCTCAGGATATCGCTCTGTCCCAGCACTTCTCTTGCACCGTGAAATGATGCACTCCATCGCAGTTAGCTGTGCTTGTTTCAGACTTTCAAAGGATTAACTTTCACCATCTAAATGAGAAGAAAAGGGAAGAAATGCCTCACAGTCTCTCCCCATCCCCTGAAAACAGCTTTTTCTGATGGAACTGGAATGCTGGAAATAATCCAGAGGAATTCAGAAAATGAACCTGTCAGAAGAATATTCTAATAAACCCCCTTTTCCAGCCGCGGTATCCACAGCTCAAACCCCTCCTGTGCCAGCTGCAGACAGCCCAGGCAGCCATCAGGGAGCAGGGCCAGAGGAGGGGCTGGAGCTGCAGCGCTCTGGGGGTCCCGGAGGAGCTGGACCTCTGTCCCTGTCCCCTGAGAGCCGGAGGTTCCAGCTCAGTGTCGGCTGCTGAGCTGAGGGGGGCTCTGCCTGCAGACCTTCACGGGGCCCTTGCAGGGCTGCCCCAGGGGCACCCTCCCGGTGCGTGCGATTCTCCCTCTGCAGCTCCCTGAGAGAAGGTTGCAGCAAGGTGGGTGATCAGGCAGAGGTTGGACTTGATCATCTTGGAGGTCTCTTCCAACCTTTATGGTTCCGTGATCCTGTGATTCCGCGTGGAAGGTGTGGGGACACAGCTGGAGCTCCCCTGCAGCCGCGTCACAGGCGGCTGAGCTGTTCTGGGTGGCTGCAAGAGCAGCCACGACGCTGCTCCCTCCCAGCATTTCCTCACCTGTGCCTGGCCAGCCCTGCGCCATAAATTAAAGGGGAGCATCTTGAAGGAGGCTTTAATCAAAAGTTAGGAGTTGCAGGCAGCATGTCACAGTTCCTCATCAGGTTGCCATTATAATGCTCTGTAATTGGAAAGACGTTAATATTGACAGTGCTGTGAAGAATGTCCTGCTTCTCCCTGCATGCGTGGATTTGATAGAGTTGAATAATAGAACAGATATGATGGATTAGAAAAATTCCCCAGCTAAGGTCCCTAATTATAGAGTTTTACCTGCCCAATTAAGGTGGAGTACTTGAGAGAAAACTAGACACCAACTCTCTCCAGGCACCCAAATGCTCTGGGAAGCCTGAGCAGCTATGACAGTGCTGGACTGGAGGATTACTGGAATTTTATCCTTCTTGAAATGTTGCCTTCCTGATGCCCATGCAGTATGGAGCTAAAACCCAGAGGCTGAGCAGCACCTGTAAATCCTGTGGATCCACAGGCTCTGAGCTGCACAGCCATTCTGCCCTGCCTGGATTCCAGAGCAGGAGTCAGCCCAGTCCCCACCATGCCCACAGTCCCATGTCCTTTGGCTGTTTAACAAATCTGAGCCCCCTCGGCCACGTGGCTGCCCCTGCCCGTCCCTCTGCACCGAGCCCTCAGCAAGGCAGCCAGAATTGTGCCCGCTCCCAGGGGACGAGGGGCTTTGGGGCTGCAGTGCAGACCCTGAGCCAGCCCAAAGTCTTGGAAATCCAGGCCAATGGGACAGAGAATTTGTTAAAGTAAATAATAATTTGGCTGTCTGCGGCCTAAGGATGAATCACGGTGGTTTTCCTTTAACCATCTTAAAAAAAAAGGCAGTGTTGGTCCTGGAGAGGCCGATGGGTGACACCCACGGTGTCTGTGGTGACACCCACGGTGTCTGTGGTGACACCTGTCACTGCGAAAGGGCACGTAGGGTGGCACAGAGCCCGCTCACCCCTCCCAGGAGGAACAGCCAGCTTCCCACTGCTGAGAACATTTCAGCATCCGAATCTCCCTCTAACCCCTCCCTGCAGTGGTGGGACCATTATCCCATAAATTATGAAATAAATATTCTGCTCGGGCTCTGGAGTCTGTTTACCCGAGGTGTGCTTTCTTCTCCAGAGATATTCCTGCTGGCTGCTGAGGGATGGAGACGTGCTGGTGCTTTTTTCTTTGCCCCTGCCTCCCTTTCATCTGCTCCCGTGATGAATTGTAGGGGAGAACTACCCAAGCCTGTCTGTTTTGGCTTAGATCAGCTTTTCTTCTCATTATAATTTAAGTCTTTAAGGGTCTTCAGCAGGAGCCTGTAAAAGTCAGATCACTCATTGCTGTTGACGCCGTGTGTTTCATGGCCACTCGGGCCGTGATTCATGCGCGGGGCCGGGACGCGTCTCCTTTGTGCAGAACAATGGCTTTGTGCCGGGCTGCGCCCGCGCCGGCCCGCAGCGGGTTAACCGCGAAATCCTGCAAGAGCTGAAAACTATGGATTGAGCAAAATCTCCCTGTCAGCTCTCTGTGATTTTGCTGAGAGCACTTGGACATGCTGGCATTGGATTTACAAATTGAAAATCATTAATAATTCTAACCAGGCTGTGATAAATCTGAGATCAGTCTCGATGAACCTGGACACCATTTCATAAATCAAAAAGATTACTTAGGAATTTTTTAAAATCTGACGTCAAAATGTCATGGTTACTAATGGTTTTTGTAGATCTCTTACAGTGATATATCATTTATCTACGCTACATCTAAAATGTGACACCGGGGCAGAAATGTGATGTCTTTAATATCATGAATACATTTTATCCCATAATAAAGGTATTAACAACTTCTTGCTGTGAATTGTACTTGAAGTTCTGTGCCTGATTTAGTGCTATTGTTATATTAACTGGTTTTCCCCCAAATATGTGCAGACAAACTGTTGCTGACTTTGTGTGGAGACGGGCTGAGGACCTGCCACAGCAGAGGAGGTGGTGGCTCGGTCCTGGCTGTGCACCCCAGCTCCCCAGCTCCCCTCCTCCCGCTGCCCAGCACCCCGGGCAACACACGGCTGGGCAAATGCCAGAGCCAGAACGGAGCCACCACTCACACCCGGCTCACAGCACAGGGGTTTGGTTCATATCGGTTCTTACAGAATTTTCTCACTCCTTTTAGACAGACCAGTCTGAGAAAAGTTTACAAGACTTAGGGAATAAAACCCCAGCAAATGACCTCCAGAAAATACCCTTCGAACCACTCCTTTAATTGATTAATGAAGTTAATGCTAAAAAATATCACTGAAGATGAAGGTAAGGTCTAAACCAGGGGAAGAAGCTGCCTCTGTGCCACTGCTCTGGCTGTGGAATCAAGCACATGTCATTTAGCACAGACTGGCTTTGTGCTCTGGGATGGTTTGTGTTTCATGCCCCATGTTGTGTCAGCTCCAGCTCTGGGGCACAGCCCAAAACCCTGGGCCTGAGCACACGTGAACCTGCTCTGGCACCTCACAAACCATTAAAACATCAACACTCGGTGTCCAAAGCAGGCCTAACAAACCCTGAGGACGTGTCTCATTTTGGATCAGCTCTCTCTGTGCTCCCACTGCAGACAGTGTGGGTGTGCAGAGGATCCACGTCCCAGGCTGGCTCTGCTCCCGGGTGTGTTGCCTCTCACATGGAATCTTCAGTGCTTGCTGGCACAGGAAACACACATGCCAGGGATGCTGTGGCACAGCACAACGCAGCTTCCTACAAAGGATTCTTGTATTATAAATGACTTTTGCAGATTTTGCTCTAAAATGTTACATGGCTTTGGTGCATCCTTTTTAAAAATGAATGGTTCAGCTGTTAAAATTTAAAGTGTTGTTCCCAGTCTCCTCCCAGAGAGTTGGGAAGGTGCTGCAGGAACACGGCACTGGCATTGCTCTGGCAGAGCTAAGGAGCTATCAGAGCCGAACAGGGAGTGGAGGAATTTAGAGCGAAGCTTTATGGGGAGAGATTACATTCAGAGGCGAACAAATGGTGGTACCAAGTCTATGCAAAGCAAGTGACAAAATGTAAAAATCCTCCCTGCATTTTGAAGGAAAATATATCTTTCTTTCTGCGTGGTTCCCATGAAAAATAGGCTTTTTTATTTCCTTTTTTCATGCTAGGAAATTAATATTTGCCTTTCAAAAAGATTTGGTGAAGGTTTGCGTGAAGGTCATTAGCAATCTCGCTGGGGAATAAAGAAGGGAGTGATTGAGATCTGCATGGGCTTGGGACTCATTTGTGGCTTTGCTTTACACATAACATTTTTATTAAGAAAATAATACTTTGGGGCTGGTAATTGTGTTGCCAGCTGGGCCGGGGAGGGGAGAGGAGGAAGGCAGAGCACTGAAACCTACTATTTATGTCCCTGCTAGGTACAATTCCAGGCAGGTATATGTATGGTAAATCTCCTTGAGCTGTCCCCAAAGTCACCCTGAAGTGCTGCAACTCTTCCTGGCGCTGAGCTCGTTCTGCCAGGGCTGCAGGGGTGTGGCAGGGACGAGGTGGCACCGATGGCCCGGGGAGGGCAGCCAAGGTGGCACCTGGTACCACAGCTGGGGGACAGCCCCCAAACTCCCCTCCTCTGGAAGGGGACAAATGGCTCCAGGACCTCCTGGAAACACCAGGCACTTTCTCAGCAGCCTTTGTCTGTCGGGTATGAGGTCACCCGCTCCTGTTCCATTTAACGCCCGGAGCCCACAGATAGGATTCAAGCTGTGAGCCCCTGGTATTCCTTCCAAGGCTTCCTAAAAATTAGCATAGCACAGAGCAGATAGAATCTGAAGTTGGCTTGTAAAATCTTTTGGAAGGATCATTAAGGGTATTTCATTATCTCCATATTGCCAAGGTCAGGCTGCCCATATTTCCTCTTTAGTGCTGCGATGGGAATATGCTGCGACTGTGGTATAATAGACCAGAAAATGTCCACACTGGGAATGATGGTAAATCAATAAAAACTCATCAATATAACTCCCACTTTCCCAAGGTACTGCAAACAGCCTCAAGTTTGTAATTTACTTACGTATCTTCACCTTTTTCCCAACATTTTTTACACCAACTTCTGAACTTTTTGTCTGTGTAAAATCTTTATGAGAGACAATATATATAAGGGATAAAATGCTTTATTGAAAAGATTATTGATTTTTTCAGCTAAGCTGCTTGTACAGCAGTTCCAGGCTGCTGTCCCAGCAGGGAGAGCTTGGTCTGAGAGGGGCTGAGGTGGGAAGTGAGCAGGTGTGGACATGGCTCCCTGTGGTGCTGCTGGGGCTCACCAGTGTGCCTCAGATCCAAACTGCACTTTGGCTCTTGAGGAGCCTCAGTAAAACTTCAAGCAAATGGAAGCTGAAGGGTGGTTGCTCCTTCCATCCCCAGAACACCTTGCTTACACCCTTCTTTCTTTCTTCTTCCATTTCTCAGTGTTTTTGCTCACCTACTTTCCTCCCTTTTTTCCTACTCTCCACTTACCTTGGAGGAAACAACCTAAAAAGCATAAATACAAAATGTGTTTTTTAGGCTGACAAAGGGACAACCTCATTATGCAGCACATCCTGCCCCGACAGCTGGATGGTGGCTCCTGGCCCCCTCCCCAGTGCCCACAGAGCCCCGATCCCATTGGGCACGGGCTCGGGGCTCACAGGGTGCCGGTGTCTCAGCTGGAGGCAGGGAAGGCTGCAGCAGCACACACCATCCATTCTGGTTTGGAGAATGCTGAGTCCTTTATTATGAGCCAACCACTGAAATAAAACCAATCCCATTTTATTAAAAGCCCAAAGACACAATTAGATCTCGCAGATTATGCAAATGATGTGCAGCCCTCTGACTGCTGGCAATTTGCTGTACAGCCCTCTGTGCTGCAGTGCCCGGGAGCCCCGGCTGAGCCCCTGCCAGAGACCCTCACCCTGGTTAGGGACCCTGACCCCCTTGTGCAGCTCCAGAGCCTGCAGCCCTGATAAATATTCCACAAAATATGAACAGCCTATTTTCTCTTGCCACTCTGACCTTTTCCCCAAGACATTAGAATGCGCTTTTTGCCAGGTGCTGTGCGCGTGTCCCCGGGGTCAGGGACCTACAGGGCTCCATTAACTGTCAGTGGGGTTTTTTCCCTGATGTCAGAGCTTACCCCTAGCTAAGCTAATGCATTGAAGGCAGTCTTGGCAGGGGCAATAGACATCGTGTCACCAAGGGCATAAAGGCCAAGGAGTGGATGGAAAAACCTGGTGGTGGAGCTTAATCAGCAAGTAAAGACCTGAAGCCAGACTGTATTTGATCAGAGGGACCCCACAGACACCTTGTGCAAACAGCAGCGGCTGCTTTCCCTCCCCTCTGTGGCCCTGTCACCCAGAGATGACGGCCAGAGAGCAGAGGGTGCCACCGACAGTCCTTGCCCGGGACAGAGAGAGCACCCAGAGCAGCCGCACCCAGAGCCACTTCCATGCAGAGAGCTCCCAGCTTTGGGGTTGCCTGCAGTGCTCAGGCACTCGTCGGGGGGGATAAGTGCCTTCTCTCATTCTGTCCTCTATTTTCTCATTTTTGACTTTTATGGTTTTTCATTTACAAGTCTAATCAGAGAGAGGCAGCAGGATGGAATAGCGCAATCATTCAACATAGATTAACAATTGCGTCAATGGCCTACAAGTGTTTGCAGCATCCCCCAACGCCAGCTCCTCCAGCCAGGAGAGACTCTGGCAGGCAGGAGCAGGGAGGAGCTGGAAATACAAAGGTATGGTGACCCCAGGTGAGCACACCTGCCTTCCGGTGGACCAGCATCCCCCCAGGAGCTCCCCTCGCAGGAAGTTCTCAGCAGAGGCAAGGGAAGCATCTAATTTCATTTGCTTTCAAACAAGTTTAAGTGCTGCCACCACTGTGACCCCAGCCCAGCTTCCCTGGGTGCCACCAGCCCAGATCCAGCATGTCTGGATACCCCGGTGCGTTGCCCTGGTCTTGCTGCACACGCTGCCCCTGGGCTGGGCGTGCTCCCGCAGGGAGCCCCAGGTGCACCCTCGGGAATGCTCTTCACAGCTCCACAGCTACAGCCCAGGGCTTAATCCCCACAGCCAGTTTTTTGCAGGAAAGAAATAATCAGGTTAAATATATTGATAAGAACACATATCACCATTTGAGGGTGCAAGTCCCCGTCAGTGAGAACATCCCAGCCAAGCGAGGGGCTGATTTCAACCCACTGCAAAAGTAATTAAGGCCACAATTAAGCAAAGCATGAAAAACCTGTTTTTTTAAAATTTTATTTTAAGCCCTTATGTAAGCACCGCATTGCCCCACGGCCTGGCGCTGGTGTCACCCCTCCCCACAGGGCTGGCACGGCCGCGTGCCCAGCACGAGGTGAGCTCCCAGCACAGCACCGGGCCCTGGGCTGCACCAGAGCTGGCACACGGCGGCTCTGCCCGTCCTGCCAGGTCCCCCCTCTCTGCTCCTGACACAGACTGGCTTTTAAGCCTAACAGGCTACAACTGGATTTTTAAGAGCAGTCTGAAGTTAAAAATAGTTGACATTTTGGAAGTGACTGCAAGGTAAAATTCAGGCTTCCAGTAGGTTTATAGCCATCAGAAAGGGTTTTGACTACAGAAGTGTGCAAAACATGATTGCTGCTAAAGACCACAGCTGAAAAAATGCCACTTGTTTATAACTGCTGTACACCTCATCAAATACAATAGATTTACCATCAGGTGAAGAATAGATTGGCAAACACGGTAAATCACATTCTCCCATGAAGCTGATTAAGCTTGAAGGCAGTTGGGAGACAGAAGGCTGAGGTGAGCGGAAATTCGGAACCTTCCCCCTTTGTCTTCCATGTCATTTTAAACTTCTGTCACCCCAAAAGGGGCAGGTGATGGCACCTGGATGCCCACGGATGTGCGGCTCCATGACACAACTCCCTGCACCCAGCCCATCACTCACCAGCCTTAACCCTCCTCTGAAGTGACATCTATATAAATATTGTTAATAGCACTAACATAATGTTAAGTCAGGTTTTACTGGACTCCCTCATACACCCTTTGGATTTATTAGCTATAGGATTTGAAGTAAATTTTTATTAGCCCAAGTTAAACCCAGCTACCATGGGCTTGGCTTTTGGGCTTTCTTTACCCCATCTTTCTTCCTTTATTTGAGCTTGGGCCCCCTTTTCGCAGCCCAGTGCTTCCTCCCTCAGACCGAAACGTCCTCGGATAAATCTTACCGAATGAAATATTTATTAATTTTCCTAACCAATGTTGATCTCATAAATTACCAAGACTTTTTCATGAAATGGTTATTAACATCCATGGCTGTATGTTAATGGCTTATTGACCAAATATGGGATAATTAGACCCTAGGAGCACTGGCCACTGTGATCTATGAGAAGCAAATTTGGCCCTTATTACACCAATGACCTATTTAATATCTACTGATGAATTCGAGGTAGAATCACAGGCAGAATTTGTTTCAAGGAGCTGCCCTCCAACTAACGAGCAGAAAGATTCTTGTATAAAATCTATTGATCCAGAAAAAAATATGAACAAAAATCATTTTTTGTAACTGATGATTAATTGGCTAAATTCATCTTAGACTGAGATGCACCAAGAAAACACCAGTAGCCAGGTATCTCCTGGGATTAACTGAACAATGAGTCCATTTGACTAGAGGGCCCTGTCTTCTCTTCCAGCTTTGAAGGATTTAGGTCCTAATTTAAACTGTGACGATTTATACTAATATTTGTAAAGAATGTAAACATTTATCCATGCTGCAGTGCCAGGAACAGCTGTTTAAACCTGCTGCAAATAAGTGACTTGTGCTGCTCAAGGAGCCCCCTTCCCCATCATCTCGTAATATTTAAAATCAAATTAAAGATAAGATAAAAGGCATCAAAACAAAGCTAGAAAGGAAGGAATACAATTTGAAGCACTCGAGCTATAGCCTCCTTGTAGGCAGGATGCACAGGTCTGAATGCAGCTCAGGAATTAATCTGGGGATGTTTTTGTGAACATGAAAACCTCCTCAGCTGATCCAGCAAACTGCCCGGCACCACGGTCCTTGGGCCTGGACAGGCTTCCATGGAAATGTGCCTGGAACAGTTACAGACACAGCCCAGGCATGGGGGGACTGAATTAAAAGCATTAATGCTTTTGATCCAAAGAAATGCAGCCGAAGCGAGGGCAGAGGTTTGGGTGGAGAGGTTGGCTGGGCGCTCCCACCACGCTCCCCTTCCCCAGCCACAGTTCCAGCTGCTCCCAGACCCTGCTCTGGTTGCTCCTCCCTGCTCTGGCAGCTCCTTTCCCAGCCTGGAGTGGCACAAATGAGGAGAGACTGGCTTGGCAGGTCACAGCAGAGATCCTGTAACACAACTGATGAGGGAGAGGAAACAATTTATTGCCCCAAATAAATGCTATAGTACCAATATCAGGCAGCCACCACTTCTTCTCCCACTCACTTTAACTTTTAGGTTCTGCACAACTGCTAACAGTGATTTTAAACCCTTTCTCCTGCCAGATTCAGCTTCTCTGTGAGCAGGAGTAAACCTGAGAACGGATTAACTGACTCCTGCAAGCAGGAGTGCTACAGGTTCTCACAATTCAGACCTTGCCAAGCTCCAGGACACTACAGCAAGGAGTGTTAACCTCCACTGCATTTTTAAAAATTAAAAAAAAAACCCCAAACAATCTTCCACAGCAGTTTCTCCACCAAGGTGGCACAAAGCAGATCCTCCTGGGGTCAGGCCAGGCTCAGGCTCCTGGCTAAGGCTGGGCTGGGCTCAGTGTGCCCGTGGGACCCCCGCAGGCCCCATGCCAGGAGCCCCTGGAGCTCGGACACGCAGGTTACTGCGGCGGCACATCACTGCGGATAAAATAAATCCAGTAATAAATATGGAGTGCAGGAGGTGACTGCAAGGAGTAATTCACAACAGCTCTTGTACCTCTCCAATGCACGGTACAGGAGAGACTGCCCGGAGGGAGTGAGGGGAGATATTAGCAGGTGAAATGAGAAGGAAGTTTCCCAAACTGAGTTGAGGACAAGTCTTGGAGGAGAATGAAGGGACAGATGAGAAGGACAAAGGAAAAACACCACCAGAGCTAAAAGAAAAGAATTAATATATGGAAAATGAAAGCAAGCAGATCAAAAAACAGAGAGCTACCAGCACTCCCCTTGCTCACATATTATTCCCTAATTACAGAGAAGGACCCAGGGGCTGAAGTCAGACACTCTGATCTAACCATTTCTATACCTTCGCTGCTGCTTCTGCCCTCTCTCGAGGAATGCAACAGCTATTGCCAGAGAGGGACCAACAGGCAACCCACCCCAGACTGCAGGCAACGCCCCCAGGCATTATCCCTGCCCAGATGATGGACTTTGAACAGCTCCCCCTCTCCCAGACTGCTGACCCAAGTCAGGTGAAGGTGCAGGACAAAGGATGACACTCTCTGGGGAGGAGAAGAAAAAGGAAGAAGAGGAAGAAGAGGTGGTGGCGGAGGAGGAGACGGCAATGGCCTCTGAATCGAGGCCGGGTACAACCAAAATAGCAAATGTGATGAGAGCACAGCCTGTGGGCTTGCTCCAACCCAGGTCTGACTCTTCCAGTGCCAAGGTCAATGAGCACTGACAGTGTTGAAACTTGCTGCCCAGAGCAGCACGAAGCCATCCCAGGGCCAGTCCGGCAGCCTCATCTTCACACCTCCAGCTGAGCACCCAGCTCACGCCCAGGTTCCCGCCTGGAGCTGTATCACCAGCCAGCAAACACCTGGAGTTAAAAATTAAATACAAGGAAAAGAGAAACAGCTTCCTTTCCACTATCTATTGAGTTCAAAAGGAAAATGCTGTAGATCTTCCCTGTTTCTCACAAAAATGGTGTCACTTCTGAAATGAATCACCTGGCTGTGCCGGGCGCTGCGTTCCAGAGAAATTCCCTCTCCCTGCCTCTCCCTGCTGCCTGCCTCCTCTCCCACCCGAAATCCACTCTCGCCTCTCATGGGTGTAAGAAAGAATAGGTGCAGATTTTAACCTCTATAACAGACACTAAATCACATATATTTGTTTTCCTCTATGCTGGGAAAATGTCCCCAAGGAAGCATGTTAAATTTGGGCTTTAAAAGCACCAATTTAGCTATTATGAGTTTTCTATGCTTTTTCTATTCAGGGAATGTTTGGCTTGAATACAGTACGGAGAAGAAATAAGATCAGCTCAACTGTTTTAAAGCTGATTGACACCTTGGGTTTTTTCCCTTGCAATCTGAAGAGAAAGAAAAAATATAAAGGGAACCAGACACTCATTTAAAAGAAATTATTTCCTTGCCTACAGTCCCTGATCAGGGCTGCCTGTGCAGGGAGAATGAGATCTCATAAAAACCCTTTTGTGGGTTCTTTTTCACATCATTTTGGTTCAGGTTTTGGTGGCAGATGAACTGTATTTCATCAGAGTTTAAAGGAAATTCAAAGTGAAGTTAAGGAAGTTGCTGTAAATGAGAAAAAAAATTCCCAACAAACCCTTTCATTCTAGCTTAACATATCAGCCAAACCAGGAAACAGCTGTAGCAGAAATATTGTTTTTAATAATCGGAGAAAGCAGCGGAGCCGCAGCTTTTGTTGGAACAGTGACCCCCAATGGTGAGAGCGACACGGCCGTGAGGAGACCCTGCCCGGGGATGGAGACCCTGCCCGCGGATGGAGACCCTGCCCGGGAATGGAGACCCTGCCCGGGAATGGAGACCCTGCCCGGGGATGGAGACCCTGCCCGGGAATGGAGACCCTGCCCGGGGATGGAGACCCCGCCGGGCTGGAGGGACACGGTCTCCTGCAAACCGGGACAGACGCCTTGCGAGGCCCTCGGGCCCGTGCCTCCCACCCCGCAGCGCCCAGCGCCCGGCCCGCGCCCCGTGGTCCCGGCTCGGGGTGTTGGGAGCCCCGGCACGGGGCACCGCAGGCTGTCCGTGCCCGCAGACAGACCCCCGCGTGGGCAGGGGCGGGTGGTCCCGGGGAGCGGCCGCGGTGCCGAACCCCCAGCCCGGGGCAGAGGGGGGTTCCCCAGAGCGGGTGCCAGGGTGTCCCTGTCCCCCAGCCACCGCGGGAGGGCCAGGGGGGCTGGCAGGAGCGGGGCCGCGGCACTTCACGGCCGGCGTGGGGTCCGTGGGGTGGCTCTGGGGAGAGCTCTGGGGGTCTCCCGGCACAGAGGCTCTGAGGGGGGCAACCCCAGCCTGGGGTCCCAGCCTTGTCCGGGGGGAGGAGGTCTCCCGCTGACGGGTGGGAGGGAGCACCCGCTCCTGGGGGCACGGAAATGCCCCCGGCGCTTCTCTGGCGCTCCGGGCTGCCGCAGCACGGGCTGGCTGTCAGGCGTGGGCGGCCTGCAAGGGCAGGGGGCAAGGAGCGGGGTGCCGCCTGCCAGGGAAGGGGACGGGGCCCACGGAGCTGCCACGGCTGTGCCGCGGGGCTCTCTGTCCGTGCTCCGCGGCACTGGAGGCGCCCGACGCGGTAGGTGCAAGATACTCCTTTTCTTTCTGGTCAGTACTCATGGTCTCGTGGTTGAACGGTTTGTTTACCCTGACAGAATGTCATCCGGCTTGGCTTTGATTTTGCAAATAATCCACCTCCAGCTATGAATGCTCTCACTCCAAGATAGCCGTAACTTCCGCACCGCCACGGGGCATGGCGTGATTTCATGATGGTTAAGGGGAGATGAAAGGATTTTTGCCCTTGTCCTTCTCCCTCGTTTTGAGAACTAAACAATAAAGTTTAAGCCTTCCCAGAGAAAATTTGTAAAAATGTGAGAAGACAGTAGAGACCAAATAATTATCCATAATCAATACAGTTAAAGTCAATGGACTCTGCGTGTCCTCTTCTAATAGACTTTGTTCTGGGCCGTACCTTGACAGTTCATTTAGAAATATGAACTTGGTAAGGAAAGGCTATTTGACTATGTAATCTTGTTAAACTCATAAATTCAGTTGGTCTGAAGTCTGTATCATTGAAGTCAGCTGGAACTAAATGTTTTGATAGCTAAAAAATGGTTCATTGAAGAAAATTCTGAAATAATGGGACTAATAAGTTGCCAAAAGAACTGTTTACAAGGGCCTAAGTGAAATTATCATAAGGCAAGGGGAAAAATTTTTGACCCACAACCTAAATTCTTGCTTAGTCAAGTTATGCAGGCAAATAGATTGTAAAATGGGACATGTTTATAAAATAAAGCTGATTAGTGATGTTGGTGTCTTATACAACCTACATCCAGCATTAAATCAGATTAATTTATAGGTGATTTTGTTGATGAGCACACACTGATGCTCCCATGGTGTGAATTTCAATAACTTGCTTTCCTCTTTGGAATCCTTAATTCTATTATTTGAGACACTTCATTGTTATAGATAACACATTTTAAGTGATATTATTTATGCTGTTTCATCTTGTCACTTAGGTTCTTGCTCAAGTTCATTAATGTATTGTGCTCCTCTCTGTACAAGAGGGTGCAGGGAGAGCAATTGATTTTAAGTCCCCGTAATGACTGATGATATCACGCGTGTTTACCGCGGTGACACCGCAGACGAGATGCTAATGCTGCCGAGATAAATATGATGTCATTTTACGCAATTAAACACCTAATATACAGCAGGTAATGATTTGGTAAGCTTGGCACATGCAAGCAGTGGCTTTTAATCTTATTAACAGGGGTAGGATGACGCCACAAGTGATATACACATACCCAGTCTGTATCAATAAAAACCTCCTTCACAGGCTTCGGTCATTCTGCTGTGATAGGATGAAGGTGCCAAAAATATGTCCTGAGCAGCTTTTGTAGGATCTGGGAAGAGGCGGCGGATTCAGACCAGCCTGAAGGCAAACGAGTGAGGTGTTCCTCAGGTGCCCTGAGCCCTTCCCCCAGGCTGCAGTTGCAGCAGTGGGGAGGTCACTCAGTGCCGGCGCGGGCTGCGCTCTGGAGCCGCGGAGCGCCGGGGTTCTCAGCACGCTGGTGTCCCACGGCCTTCTCTGGACCTCTCTGGCCCTTCTCGTGGCTAGTGAGTACCTATCTATGGCCACTGCTGGATGACCACCACAGTCATGCTGTTGATTAGGGATGAGCGTGTCCTGCTCTTTGGGGCAGCGTGTCCCAAAACTGCCCTCTGCTCTGCTGGACCCGCTGCAGTCCTTCCCCAGAGCCCTGCAGCCTCTACCCCTCTCCGTAGCTCTGCTCCCCCTCCTTGCAGATGCTCTCCACGGCCAGGAGCACTCGGCGTTCGCCTCAGCTCCACAGATGCGGCAGCAAATGGTATCCTTCCACAACAGTCAATATTTCCCAGCTTTGACAGATTAGCCAGAGTAATCACAGATTTTATGTGGCACAATTAACATATCTTTTCTTTACAGCTATTGCACGTGAATTTGTCTGCGCTAAGCAAGGTCACGCTGTGTGCCAGGCCAGCAGCATCCCGAGGGCAGGTCCCAGACCTGCACCAGGGCTGGTGGGAGCCTCTGGCCAGTGGCTGCTCACTGAAAGGCAGCAGTAGCTCCATGGTGAGCTGGCTGTAGCACCAGCTCCCCCAGCACCTGCAGGAGGGCCATCTCTTCCCCATGTTTTGGGATTTGGAGGAGACAGGTGTGGATTTTAAGGCCTGATCATTGTACCAGTGGAAAACTGGGAATTTCAATAGTCAAAAAGAGAATGGGCTGGGCACTGGGGAAGGCCCAAGGTACCATCACAATGGGCATGCTGTGACTGGGCCTTGTGTTAACCAGCACATGACATCACAGAGCAAAGCTCTAGGAACACAGAGGACAAGATTTCCAAAGCCATCCCCAGATGCTGAAATAAAAGGGTTGGCTTTGTAAAGGGAGCAAAACAACACAATGATTTTGTCCGAATTTCTGGAGCCTCATAATTTTTGGAGAAGTGCTCGCTGCTAGAGATGTTCCGGCAAAGGTGGAGGTGAGGGACGAGAGCAGAAACCACCGCACAGAGCCCATTTTGGGGAGCCCCTGTGCTCGGTCTCTGCAGGCACCCGGCCCCCTCTCCCTCCTGCGAGCGAGGCAGCTGCTCTCCCGTGCTGCCCTTTTGGAGAGATCCCTCTGTCCCGCTGACCTCTGTCACGCTCGGCCCTTCCCGCTTCCCTGAAATCAATTATCGGCTCCACACTGCTCCATATTCATGAGCTCCAGCCATTTGACCTGCTGCCCCCGCTCCAGCCCCAGCGCTGCTCCCAGGCTCTGCTGGGGAACAGCTCTGCCTTCGCCAGTCCCGCACGGAGGGGTCAGCCTGGCACACCTGGTCAGCCTGGCACACCAGGTCAGCTTGGCACACCTGGTCAGCCTGGCAGGGGTGCTGGGGGGCCCCTGGGCACCACTCCTGCTCTGGGGTGCAGCGGTGTCTCTGCGCTGAGCTGCTGCAGGGCGAGAGCAGAGGGGCTGGCTGTGAGCCCGGGTGGGACTGGGCATGGGGGCCACAGGCACCTTGGTGGGGAGAGGGCTGGAGAAAGAATTCCTGGAGAATGAGCCAAAGGAGCCGAGTCCATCAGGGAGCACTGACGGAGCCAAGGACAGCAGCGGAGTCACGCCACCCCAGCACGGGGACACCCGAGGGCAGGAGGCAGCCGTGGCACCGGGCTGCGCGCTGGCACCACCGGGCGAGCCGGACGCGCCTCGGCCATGCGGGCACCGAGCCCCCGAGCTCGGCGGAGGCTGGTGCTGCTCTGGATGGTGTCCCAGAGCCCGGCTGCACCAGCACATGTCCCTGTGCCTCAGCAGAGCTGAGCATGGCCCTCTGTGCCTCTCTGGATTCCTTTCCAAACAGCAGCACCAGGGCTTGTGTTTGGATTTCATTTTGTCTCCTTCCCAAAGTCTCTGGGACATGCCTGGGTTAATACTATAGTTTATCAACAATCAGTGCTTAAGAAATAAGTTCTCTTTGGGTGATATTTAATGAGCTTGGAAATGAGAATATGGCTGGGCTGTTGTAGGAGACAGGAATGAGAATTTTAATGAGGGTATATGTTTAATAAAAGGTTAATAAATTTTAATTAAATTAAACCAATAGAATTCAATATTTGCTCAGCATATCAAAGTTCTGTTTGGCGTGGTGGTGTGTGAAATGCTGGCTCACACTCTGCTAACACAGGGGTCTGCCTTCCACTTCCACCAGCACCGCCAGCCCCAGCATCTCAGGCATGTGAAATCCTCTGGTTATGGGAAGGGACTACGGGAGATGTTTTGATTTGGGCATATTTTCATGTGGGTCATCAGCAGAGGTATCAGAGCCTCCTCCCTGGCTCACAGACCCCTGAGTGTGCTGGCAGCTGGTGCTCAACCACCTCCACTGCGCCAGAGCGACCTGGTGGCACCCAGGGCACCGTGCGGCCCCCGGGCTCCAAGCTCCCCTGCGTCAGGGAAGGTGTTCGCTGCTCATTTGCTCCCTTGGAAGCCCTACGGGGCTTTGTATACAACAAACCTTTCTTTAGTTTCACGGAGCCCTGGCCTGAGGGGCCCAGGTAGCTGAAGTGTCCTGGTGCCATGGCTGGACACAGGGACAGCCTCAGCCCTGTGCCCTCAGCTCCTGGCAGAGGCTGGCAGGGACCCAGTGGCCTCACATGGGTGAGAGAGCTCCTGAGCACAGCTCTGCCCGGAACAGCTGGCATGAAACAGGATGGGATTGTTTCCAGGCCCCTGGGCCAGATGTGCTGTGTGCCCCCTGCATCGGGTCACAGCTAACCAGCCTGGGGAGGGACGGGGATGGGCAGGTTGGTACAGGCAGAGCCAGAGCCTGGCACAGCCTCCAGCACGGGCAGGGGGAGCAGCTGGTGCAGCACAGCATGGCATGGCACAGCATGGCACAGCATGGAGCGGCACAGCATGGTGTGACTGGGACTGGGAGAGGAGGTTGGGGTTACGTGTTGAGAGGAAATTCCTCCCTGGGAGGGTGATGACGCCCTGGCACAGCGTGCTCAGAGCAGCTGGGGCTGCCCCTGGATCCCTGGCAGTGCCCAAGGCCGGGTTGGATGGGAGCAGCCTGGGACAGTGGGAGGTGTCCCTGCCATGGCAGGGGTGGCACTGGGTGGGCTTTAAGGTCCCCTCCAGCCCAAACCGTTCCCTGAGGGTGACTCTGACGCAGCACAGCACCACGGCAGCACTGCACAGCCCCTGGCGTTTGTGGGCCGCCAGGGCAGCCAGGACAGAGTGGCAAAGACCCCGTGGTGCTCATGGCATGGGTGAGAACACTGGGGCCGTGAGGGGTTCCTCCCTTCCTGGGGGCTGTCAGGGGCTCGCCCCGGGCACACAGCACCTCCGCTCCCTATTCACTGTTGTGGGAACACATGCTGGCACAAAATCTGAATCCCAGTGGATTTGCAGGAGATGGAAGAGCTCAGCGTTTATTTCAGAGCAACTTGTGAGGAGAAAGCCACAGCTTTGTGCCAACTTCCAGTGCTGCTGAGGGAGCCCCTGGCAGCTCTGCAGACTCCAGAGGAGAGTTTGAGCTTCCTGGTGACCACTACCCTCTCCCAATATGGTGAGGGAACACAATAGGCAGGGAACCAGTTAAGAAATGTTATTAGAAGGCTTCACAGGCAATAAATGCATTTCTTCTAAAAGAACTGGAGGAATATTTGGATTATTACATTTATTAGACCGCTCAGCAAATGTGTTACACCCATATGACAAATAAATGTGATGGTTTCAGATTTCATTAGGCAGCCCCGGGCAGCGGCGCTTTGTCCCGGCCACAAATGAGCAGGGCCCTGTCACCATTCCTTAATGGTCATTTTTGCATCAGTGGTAATGGATGTGCCCGGCGTGGCTGCGGCGGCCCCGAGCCCTCGCCCAGCGCCCGGGCACAGCTGGCAGGGGCAGCAGCCCCTCTGCCTGCAGGCGCCGCGTGGGAGCCGGTCTGGAGGATGAGGAGGTGCCGTAGCCCCATCTCAGGACGGGAGTGAAGAGGAAGGAGCTGTGGGCACCCAGCGTCACCCTTGCCAGCCTCGCCGGGGCCTGGGGACAGATCCTGAGCGGCAACAGTCCCCGTGCCGAGCCCCGGCTGAGCACGGCGCTGTCTGCAGGGGAAGGAGCGCGGTGCGGAGGGACAATAATTGCTTTCTTTTTTTTGTTGTTTTTTTTTTAAACCAGTGTCAAAACCAATCTGAGCAGCGGACGCATATATTTAAATTAAAAGTAATTAAAAATGTGCTGCCAGAAAAACGCATGATGGATTCAATGTAAGAAAATGAAGTAATAAAATACTTTATGGATTAACTCATATCAGACTGTTTTGCAAATTTATTTTTCATTATGATACATCCATATCAGATAATGTCTGAATTTATTATGCTGCCTTCAGGCAGGATGTGTCGGAAACCTCCCCAGCCCCATTTGGGCCTGGTGACTGGTGAGCAAGGTTTCTGTCATCATTTCTTAGTGGTCACTTCACCTCAGTAATAATGAACGAGTCAAGCAGGGCTGTTATTTTCTTTAATCTCTTTCCTCATATTAAAAAAATACAGCCAGCCACATCATTATTGCAGCAGGCCCAGAGGACTATTTCCAGGTCATTACTCCAGTTCGTCTGAGCGTCTCAAGGTCCTAAAGGGTTTGGGGTTATATGCAATAAGGCGTTCGTCGACAACATTTCCCCTGAGCCCTAGGTGTTAATGAGAAAGATTTTCCATGTGGCTGTTAACACTGTGTGGTTTAAAAAGTCACAAAGAAAATGGGATTTCCTCCTCCAGCTTCTGTCTTATTGTGGATCTCCATGTTTGCAGACAAGAGAGGACAGTTACCTCTCTAATTGCATGAATTCTAGAGGGGGAACCTTAACTGTGTGTAGGGTAGATTTCCACGAGCCAAGTTCGAAATTTTTTGGTTTATTTACTTTTAATTTTCACTATATTAGTCTGACAGAATATTTTTTCCTCTCTGTGGACAGAAGAAATGCAAACTGCAAAGCCACAGACAGGCTAAAACCATCAAAAAAATCCATTTTTTGCCCGAGACTATGTCCTGACTCTCTAATCTCACTTTTGAAGAATATTTTTGTCTGCTCAGCATATTCAGCTTTTTACCAAACCAGAGCCCACTACACTCGTGCTGTGCTTTTAGAGCTGTTATGAATTTTAAAATGTGTAAAAATGACAGAATATTAACAAAAGCATTGATTTTCCTATTTATTTTTATGCATTTTATTAACTCGACCACTTTCAAGTGTAACCACTGTGTATTAAATTTACTCTGCAATGCTGGATATGAATCGCAAACAATAAACCAAATTGAATTCTTTACAAAACAGAAATTTAGAAAAAATACAATTAAAATGCTGCCTGTGCTGTCAGGCAGTGGCTGCAACCCGCAGCCCTGCAGCCATTCCCGGGCAGGGTTGGCTGGAGCTTCCGCCACCTAAGCCCTTTACAGAGCCCTGAACAAGCAGATAATGCACCGGGAGCCAGAGAGATAATTTTAGGAACTCCGTATCTGCGGACAGGTTCGGAGCAGGCATGCGCTGTTATGTCAGCGATTTTTATAACAACCTACTCAAAGCACCTACTGTGCTCCTTCATATTCCAGACGAAAGGCTTGAAAGCGTCTCGCCCAGTCCTCCAAAAGGACATTTCACAAATTCTCTGAAAACGTGCCAGAGTTCAGTGGGAGCTGCTTTCAGGCTGTCTTTGCTCATACTCAGTGCATTTTGCAGTGAAACTAATTCCAACTGTGGAGAGATGTTGGTGGATGGAGGCCTCCCACATCCCACAGATATCACAGCCATTTGATCATTAATTTTTAAAAATCCTTTGGCATAGCTGTACAATCCACAATCCAGGAAAGCAACGGAGAGGGGCCCGTGCCTGGAACATGTGCAAGGCTATGGAAATGCTGAGTGTTCTGGGTGGGACAAAGCATCTTAATCCAGGTACTTGGCATTCCTGAATACAGATCAATTTCCCCCTTAACCTGTTCTTTTAAAGCTGTGCCACTGCATAAATCTATTTATTAGTGAAACTCAGATGTAAGATGAGTGCAGAGGCATAAAAATATCTCGGTTCCCCAACGGGGATATTAGCACGCCCCTGCAGCAAGAGCGTGCAGGTGGTTTAACCTGCATTTGTGAAGCTCTGGGCTTACGTCGCTGAGGAAATTCATAATTCTGCTCCCAGTGCTGGATGTGCCTGATCCAGGGTCACCCACTGCCTGCTGGCTGGAAGGAAAATCTTTGAGCAGATACAGAGCCCTGAGGCTGAGCCCTCAGAGCCCCCGGCGAGGCTCTGGGTTTATACTGAATCACCGAATCATCAAATCGCAGACCGGTTTGGACTGGAAGGACCATAAATCTGATCTCATCCCACACCCCTGCCATGGGCAGGGACACCTTCCACTGTCCCAGGTTGCTCCAAGCCCCGTCCAGCCTGGCCTTGGACACTTCCAGGGATCCAGGGGCAGCCCCAGCTGCTCTGGGCACGCTGTGCCAGGGCCTCCCCGCTACTGCTGCAAAGCCCCGCAGGTTCTGTGCACACCTGGCCGCGGCTGTGCCAGGTGCTGCTGCGGGACCCAGGCTTGCGGGATTTTAAAGGCCTCTTGACTCGGGGACTGAGGTGACATCGACGGCGTGCAGCTTGTCGGGGAAGTGCTGGGATCGCAGCCAGAGCCGTGGGATGAGAGGGGCGGCGGCGGCCCAGCGCCAGCCGGGTGCGTCTGTGGGGACGCGGGGTGCCGAGGGAACCGGGAATGCCGCACACGCGCGGCCGCCAGCCCGGGATCCTCCCCGGCCGCGCTGAGGCGGCAGCAGCCCCGCCCGCCGGCGGAGCGAACCTCATTAACAGCGGCTCCCGGGGCCCCGCCGCCGGCGCGGGCTCGGGCACAGCCCGCTCGCCGCAGCACAAAATCTATATATAGATCCCCGTGTCCTCCCGGCTCTAAATAGGCTGCGCAGGAGCTATTTTGGGAGGAGGCGGTGTGCGGGGACCCTGCCCGGCGGGGGAGGTGCGGGAGCACGCCAGGTAGCTCCCTAACGCGCCCGGCCTTTTCAGGGAAGATTTAGAAGGACTCTGTAATCTGCAAATTCTAAAGAGCTGACGGAGACAGTTATTAAGGGCTGGTGGGCGATGGCTGCTTGCAGTGTTATTAAAGTGCTAAAAGATTATGTCTCTGATAGCTCTGTGCTTACGGTGTCCTTCATGGCCACTTCCACAGGGACGGAGGCAAGGAGAAAGGCAGAGGATCGATAAAAGGATATTACCACTGGGCCAATCCCAATAATAAGAGAGGTGATATATACACACCATTTAAATTGTCCAACACATTTAATGTTCATTAACACTAATTTTCACAGTGCTGGTGTTTAATGTATTATTGCAATGAAATTAATAAAAAAATACCCCACAGGAAATATAATTTAACTGTTTATAAACTTACCTTTTGATTGCCAATTTCCTGCCGAGCTCTGCTCTTGCATCAGCATTTGCAGGAAACTGCAGCCACAACAGCTGGGGGCCAAGGCTGGGGGTGTCCCTGGAGCCCTGCACCCACAGCCTGGGCATGGCAGAGACCCCCACGACCTGGCAGAAATCTCTGGTAGGACCAGGGACCCTTATGCCATTTTCCCTCCTTTTATCTTTCCACCCTTTTTAGCAACCTGCTTCAGAATCCTCCCTTCTTCTCCTTCTGAACTTCCTCAGGATCACATGGATGAATGTTCATTATCCATGTGAAAAATCTTGACTTGAAATGGGTTTGGTGTATGGGCATTTTTCACATAAAAGAGAAAAAATCACCATGCAATAATTTTGTTATTCTGCAGTAACTACTGGGGAATTACGTATTTATTTATCTCCTACAAAGCACAGGGAAATTGTATTTGGCCACAGTGTATAAATTGTGGCATAATTACCGTAAAATTTATAGTTTTTATACTTCCAACAAGTTAGCTTTTAAATCACACAACCCCATGTAAATACTTTAAAATTATTCAGTAATTACTTATTTACATTGTAATTAAAATAAGTAATTAGCATACATTTACAGAGGATTTACATACTTATTTGTGAAAATAGTTCCTTGGCAGATGCAAAAAGAAATCTTCAGCTGATCATAAAAGAAATAGAAAATATATGTGTGTATGAAAGGAGCCGCGGTGCGACAGCGGGGGCTGCACCCCCGTACCCCGCCCAGCGTCCCCGTCGGGATGGGCTCTGAGCAAGGCCGGGATCAGGAGCAGAGCAGGATGAGGAGGGATTAAAGGAGCAAGTGCCCGGGGTGAACAAGGCCCGCTGTCCCCAAGGGGCGTCCTGAGCAGCCGGTGCTGACCCAGCCCCGCGCAGGGACCGTCCCCAGCCCGGGCCCGACCCCGCCGCGCCCCCGAGCCCCGGGCAGGCGGCGTGGGGCTGCTCCGAGCCCGCGCCGGGAGCGAGCGCCGTGCGAGCTGTGCCAGCGCAGGCTGCTCGGGCTGAGCTCTGCCGAGGGCTGGCACATCCCCTGCTCCTGGAAATGTCTGGATCTGCTCCGAAGCAGCAGCCGTGTTCTTAGAAAGCGAGTTGGCGCGGAGCAGAGCTGCCCTCGAGCCAAAACCGGCCCTTTAAAACCCAAGCAGGGTCGGAGAGCGCTCGGCGTGCGGGATTAGCAAGCCATCCACGGAGGATCCGCAGGGCTGTGTAGTTACTGTGTATGCATTTCAGCTAAACAAGACAAATCTGGCTGATGATTGTGTCTAACTAGGAAGAATGATTGAAGGTCCGTGCCCTCGGCTGTACGGATAACACAAATGATGATTGGTTTGAGGCGGGAGCTCCCAGGCCAAAGCCAGCAGGCGCAGCCGGCAGCGTGCTCTGGCACAGCCGCCCGCAGAGGGGACCCTGGGGTGGCCGCCTGCAGCAGGGACCCCAGAGTGGCCACCCTCCGAAGGGGGCACCCCTGGGTGGCCGCCCCCCGCCCGGCGCTGCTGTCAGGCACTCTGCTGAGGGGAGCAGGGGAAGCCCGTGGCACGGCCCCGGCAGGTCCTGACTAACGCGAGCCTGAGCAAACACTTGTCCCTGCACAGCAGCTTTTTCGTACAGATTTGCACCCACTGGGAAAAGGTGCCAATCCCCAGGGATATTTTCCATTAGATGGAGTTTGGGCTGATGTGCGTGTGGGTGTCTGACACTGCTGCTCCTGACACTGGCACGGGAGGGCAGCGAGCTCTGCTGGGCCAGGAGCAGCTGCAGATGGACGCTGAGAAGCACGGAGGTGCTAGTGAAGATGCTCCCACCACAACAAGCTGACACATGTGCACAGGTACTTCCTGGTCCCTTCCATGTCAGGACCGAGGTGACAGTGGGTCAAGGCACACGCAGCTGCAGAGCTTTGCCTGACAGTGCTGGGTGCTGGGAGTTCCTGGGGATGCCCGGGGCTCTGGGCAGTGGCCTCTTTCTGGGCACTCCAGTGTATCCCAGCACTTCTGATTTCTGGGTTCTGCTCTCCATCATTGTGTGCTCTGCTTTCCCAGACTTGCCATTGTTTTGGCACGTTTTTGCCACCACTTTCGTCTTTCAAAAAAAAAGCCAATTTCTGTACCTGGTGAGTGCTGGTGGGAAGAGCTGGGAACTCTACAGGCATCTGGTGCTTTGCGTAAGAGCAAGATACTGCTCAGGGAATGAAGGGTTCCAGTGGGCAGACTCATGCTCCATAATGAGCAAGACCTCATCGCTGGAATTTTGTTTGCCACATTCAGCCAGTGCAGAAATCCCTTCCTGGGGAGACGAGATGGGCACAAAGGAGCAGCCACAGCCACGGCTCCGCTGTGGAATTCACTCCCTCCCCAGAGCACTTGGCTGGGCTGTTATCACACGTGCTGTATTATTGAATTTCTCCAAAGTCTCCCTTTATCCTTATTAATGCTGTGAAAGTTGTAGCAAGGAGTGATATGATCTAACATTGGATAAAATCACAATTTGTCCTTCTTCTTGGTGTAAATGTAACAGGGCTTAACTGTACAAACAAATAAGCCTAAATAGAAACATTTGTGATGATAAATGGGCAAGGAGAGCACTCGCTGCAAGGTGAGAGATGACAGTGCCTGTGAACAGAATGGAGAATCTCGCTGCTTCAGGGTCAATCTCAGGCAGCCTCAAGGTCAGCTCTGCCGGCTCTCCCTTCTCCTCCTCCTTCCCCTCCCCGTGGTGATGGCAGACGTCCCCACATCTCTCGCTCCCAGCTGCAGCAGTTCCTGGGGTGCCACAGTGAGCACGGCTGGGCTGCGCTGTGTTCTGGGCACGGTTCAGTCCCGGCAGCTGCTTGGCAGGCGCTGGTGGGACTAAGCCCGTTCACCATCGAGAGGGCTGAGCCGCAGCAGGAGAGGGAAGAGTGAGTGCACTGAGTGAATTGCTGAGCGGGGTGGCGGGCAGAGCCCGCTGGCAGGGTGGGCAGCGTGTCCCGGGTGGGCCTGGCCCCGGCCGCGTGCGGCGCTGGCCCCGCCGCGTGTAATGAGGCCCCGTGCGGATATTGATATGACAGAACAAAAGGCCAAGGTGCAGTAAGGACAGCAATCCGCAGGTCTCAGTCCATTTGTTTTTCACACCAAATCCATCACGGTAATGGGTCACCTTTCTGTGGCAGCTCATGATTACCTGCTTACCGGGGAGCGCGGCAGGTGGGCGGCTGGCCGGGGCCGGGAGGGACTAGGTGTGGGCGCTGCTCCCGCCGCCCCGGGATTTATGGCAGGTCAGCACCGCACGTTTCCCTGATAGATCAAGTGGATTGGAGTTTATTTGGGTCACGGTGACCGGTGGTGTTTGCTGTGACAAAAGACTGATGGGGAGAGCTCTGGGGAGCTGCCTGGGCAGCAGTGGAGGGACACCTGAGGTGTGGGAGGAAGGGGAGCTGGGCTGCCCCCGTTGCCACTGCCCCATGGCCGTCCCTCACTGACCCTCCTGGATCACCTGGTGCAGGGAAGGTGTGGAGGGTTCTTCTGCCATGGCATACTCTCCCAAATACCCTTCATCCCAGGACTGCAGCCCTCACACTGTCCACCCTCCTCCTCCACCAGCAGCTCGGGGCACAGTGAACATCTGCCTTTGGGCAGCAGCTCTGGAGCCGCTGCCCCAGCGCTGCGGGAGGCAGGGCTGACCCCCGGGACGTCAGTCCGGCCGTGCCGGCAGCTGCGTCAAGCGCTGCTGAGAGGAAAAATGTTCTTTCTGCAGCGTCCTGCTCACACATGTTCCTGTTTAATATTCATGCACCAAAATGAGACAAGTGCTTAATGAGATCAGCCATGAGTTTCATTTGAACTCCACCAGCAAAGGAGTCCTAAAAATTGCTCTGCGGTGGATGTGCTAAAAAGTTTAATACTCGCAGGCTGATGACCTCCACGGGGGCCTCGGCAAGGCGGCCGCGCTGCTCCCGGCTGCGGAGGAGAGGGAGCTGGAAACTGGAGCTTATTAAAAACTGTCCCCCCATGTGCTTCTGTGGAGGTGTGAGCGGGTTCAGTGGGATCGTGGGGAAGGCACAAGCTGCTCTGCAGGTTCCCATGCTCTCCTTTCAGGTGGACGCTATCAGGGAACACACGGACAGCAGCTAAACAATGCTCATTATTTCCATGCATAGGAAAACCCAGCCTCAGAAGACAGAGCTAAATCTCCCAACATCTTAAGGGATAGAAGCCATCTGTGATAAGGAGGGTTGCCTTTCAAAGATAAGGGAAAAAATTGAAACGTATTATACATAAATGGCTTCAGGCAATGAATCATTCCGCAGCGTCCTCGCCATTGGCCTGTGGTCATCACAAAGAAAATAGTAATAATGGTAGTAACAATAATTAATACTGTGGGTGCTTTGTGCTGCTTCTGGCTGGAGGGCCCGCAGCCAGATCCCAGACACTAGGCCAGGAACAGTAAACATACATTTATGGTAATTTTATTTGAACTCTTGAGAATACGTCCCACACCACTATGATTTGATGGCTTATTAAACCCTGCAGGGTACCTTCTCAGGATGGGAGTGCTAGGAGCAGTCGGAGGGAGAGAGAGAGCCATCAGCAGGGACCAGCATCATTTCCCTCCTAATTAAAAGTCAAAATGTCATCTAGGTTTTTGTATTGTAATTGCAATGGTCATTGCAAAGACACCATGAAATCTGACTGCATTAGCACTTCTTTGGGGGGAGGTCTGCTGGATGAAGATGTATTGAAGGCTTCGTTCTGGCATTCTTCTTGTACAAGTCCAGGCTTTAAGTGCAGTAAATGAGCCCCCCGCCAAGAGCTCACCTCACCTCTGGGCCCCCCCTCCCCCAACTGTATCAGGGGACTTGAATGGAAAAAAAAAAATCATACATTCCAACCCTAAATGATACCAGTAAGTTTGTGCAAGCTTATGTAAATCACACAAAAAGTGACAAGTTTTCCTATTAAAAGATAATTGTAATCAGGGTGCTGGACGTGCGGTGCACTGATGATTGGAGATAGACGGGCAGCGTGAAAAGATGGATCGTTTTAATTTGCACCAATTAAATTGAAGTTCATGGGATCATCTTCTTCAATCTTCATGAATACTTTATTTTCTGGCTGCTATGGAGCTATTAAAAAGAATGATTGAGCCAAGAGCTAGGCATAGTATATTTTATGAAATATCACCTTTAAAGAATTTGAGTGCGCCATTTTCATAATGAGTTTTCTAGTACCTAATACCCTTCTATATTACTACATTTTTAAAGTGGATTGATCTGGAAAGTGCAGAAAGTGCAGGTAATGATACATTTTGCTAGGATAAGGTGGCTGATAATGTATCATGTTACTGCTCTGAGAATAATAGATTGCCTTGTGTTTGAGATGTGGCATTCTTATTTTGGTGCTTGCCTCGTGCAGACAAGGGGAGTCCTCTCTGTCTCTGGAAAAAAAATGTTTAATTGTTTGTGCAATTTCCTTCTTGTTTCTTCTTTGTCTTTTCTGTATAGTTGGTGACCTCAGAAACAGATTTCCGAGGTTTGAGGGAGGCTGTTCTCAGGTATGCATTTGTCTTGATGGATGTTGTTAGAACAGAACAGCATGTAGGAGACAACACACTATGGGAGATAAAGAAATACACAACCCTATATTATTTACCGGTGCCTCACATTCTCTTCCCAAGAGAAATGAGTGATGATAGCTTCAAAGGGATAAGTCAATGAGAAGGGTGGTCATCTCTCACTCACAACTGCCAAAAAGACCCCAAGTCTCACTATTTCATGCACAGACAAATCAAAACCTTAATGGGAAATGGGAGATGCTCAGCTGTGTGCCAGATTGGAGCCTGCCCCGTGGTTCTCAGCCAGCTTTTGTGACTGTGAAGCTGAGGAATTCCTCCTGAGCAGCCCCTGGCCCCGTGGCTGTGCTGCCCTCGCCCAGCACTCTCCGACTGAGCTGGAGCTGCCCGCAGCTCCGGGCACCGATGCCTGCCTGGGAAAACTGGCCAGAAACTCCTGAGCACAGGGAAAGCCCAGAGTATCTGTCGAGATCAGGGCTGGTACCAGTCTGGTGATTGCTCTCATGTAGGTAAAGAACTCGCTTTGAAGTTATGCCGGGTAAAATGTGATCAAACCCACGGGAGCCCAGCCCCCTCAGTGCCTGCAGGATCAGCTGCTGGCCTTCGGTTCCCGAAGGGAGTGGGAGGTGCCACCTTCGAAGGGCTCGCTAGCTGGGACAGCAGAGACGTGGCTGCCCGGCTCTCGGTGCCGCAGGAGCCGGTGGGGCCGTCCCGCCGGGGTGGCTGCTGCCCGCACCCGCCGGTCCCAACTCCCCGGGGGGCGTCCCCAGCTCCGCAAGTCACAGCAACATGACGCCGTCTCTCTACATAGGTTTAAGCAACAGCAATCATAATTAACCCTGCTAATTAATCAGGGCATAACATATTAATTGCTAGCACACGAGGCTCCAATTGAGCAGGTGCTGTGTGGGTCTCTAATAGGATAATGAAGTGACGAGCGGTGCCACGTGCAGCAGAGTGAGCATCACTGGGGGAGACGGGCTTGGCAAGCCCTGCATCAGCCAAAACTCCTGCCCTCAGAGCCACCGCCTGCAAACAGGCCAGTGCAATTTGGGCCACAGGACGTGCGAGCCAGAAAGGGAGATGGGGAGGGGGGGCCAGGCTGGCCAGGAGGACGGCAGCGGCTGCCCACTCTTCACGGGGCACTGGCACCAGCTTGGGCACCCAGTGGTGGCTCTGGGCAGTGTAAAGCCAGGGCCAGCCTCTCCCCTCGTGCTGCTCCGGCCTCAGCTCCTCCCACCTGGGCTCTCTCACGCTCTCCCTCACACCTGAAGCCCCTCGTCCTCCTGCGGCAGCAGCGCAAGGTTCAGGGATGGGGGTCCTGCTCCTGCCCCCTCCGAGGGCAGTGCTGCACCTGCCCCGGAGCCCCCTGAGACCTGGCAGCCTTTGTGATGCTTCTGCTCTGCGCAGACACAGGCTTGGCCTCAGTCCTGCATTCCGTTTTCTCTGCATTTTGTTCCTCATGAACCCAGGTATCGCTGTGCTTCTGCACCAGCTGACTGAGCAGGTCTTTGTAAATTTAATCTTTGTCTGGACTTGGCAGCACAGTGCAGTGCAGCTCCAGCCTGGATGCAGAGCTCACAGTGGCGAGAATAAGGTCTGCAGGCTCTGGTGGGGGCCATCCCATGGCCACGCATCCCAGATGAGGAGCTGTTTGCAGGGACCAGGGACCTCCTCACCGGAGGCAGGGTGTGCAGGCTGCCCTGTCTCCTCATCAGGACCAGCGAGGTGAGCCAGGAGCCACCCTCAGCTCCATCCACCTGCACATCCCTAATATTTAAACCACTTCATTTAGGGCAAGAGCGTTCATTGGGATTGCACAGGACCCTCTGTGATCTGCTTCACCGTTGTTTAGCCTAATTGTCCTAAAATTGGCAATAGATTAAAAGAAAATAATTATCCCTAATTATGTCAATTAAATGGCTAATTCATTAACGAGCTTAACATCCTTTACTTGGACCATCTCTGCTAGGCAAGATTGTGCTTCCAAGAGGAGATGCCAGGCGCTTGCTGCATCCTGTGTAGACGCAGTTGCAGCGTGTTTAGCGTGAGCTGCAGGAACAAAATCCCCTCATTATTCAGATGACAGAACAAAACTATAAATAGTGGATCGCAATTAAAATCAGAACAATTACTTTTTATCCATTATGCTGCCTTTTGCACAATAGCAGCCTATAAAAGGAAAAAGCACCGTCCTTTTAGATCTCTCTCTCTCTCCCTCTCTCTCTCCCCTTATCCAGAACTGTAGCTGGCTTGCTAATTAGGAGGCTTTTGAATTAGATTATTTGCATGTCTGAACAGGGCTAGGGTATTAAACATCCCCGAGGACATACTATAATAACCTCTTCAGTGGCTTTTAGGATCCCTAAGGAACTGGGAACTCTGAAAAAACCTCCAAAAGGAGGGAAAGTGCATAACGATTTCATCCAATTAGGTATGGATTAGTCGGCTTGGTGTCTTTGAATCCTGCTCGCCAGGAGAAGGTGTTCTCCTCCAGGAACATTTGACAAAATCATCAGGGAAATTATAATGCAGTACCTAAATGAAATCGCAATACCTTAGTTTCTCCTCCAAGAAAAAATAAACTACAAAATCAATACAGTGGTGTATAAAGCAAAAAGAAATGCACCAGTCACTTTATTGCCTGGCTGCGAGCACAGCCCTGTGTTTATAGCATCCATGAGCGACTGTCAAAGTCAGGCTCCAAAGGACAAAGCTGCTGCTGCTGGGATTGGCTACAGCCGATTTTAATTTTTAAATACCACTGGTATTATCCTCTTCCTAATGGCTTTTCACACTCTTCTAGTTTTAAGAAATCACCAGCCCATTTATATTTAACAAGACAATTAAGCTGCCCGAGCTCTCCAAGTGCAGCAGTGGTCTGCAGAGTCGCCCTGCTGGGGCACTGGGGTGGGACTGGGCAGACTGGGCCTGTGCTGGGCAGCTGCTGCCTCCAAAAGGCTGCCGAGCCCTGGGGCCCCGCCCAAACCCCCGCAGCCCCCACCCCACAGCAGGGGCACTGTGGCTGACGCAGGCAGAGCAAGGCACGAGGAACGAGAAGAGGGAGGAACGGGGTTTGCATTGATTTTCCTCCTTTTACCTTTTTTTTTTTAAAGTGCTGAGATCTAATTTGGAGGCAGTGGAACTCGAGCTTCATGAGAAGTATGATTATTATAAACTGCCTGTGGAGGTGAGCCATGCTTATAAGACTGCACCTGCGGGGACCACTCAGTGTCACCTCTCCACGCTGCATCCCACTGCCTGCTTCGGAAGCCTGAATATCGGTGTCTAATTGGAATGGATTTCCAGAACAGCAATAAGAGAAACTATCCAGAAAACTAAACATGCAGCATTAGGCTTTATAAACCCTAAAACGTGTGGATAAAATTGCCCATGCTGGTGTTGTGCAGGAGGGGTTTGGGTTTGCATACCTGCAGTGTTCATCGCTGCCACAGCCTCCCCTTCCCCAGAGCAATCCCCTCAGGGAACAGGGAAGAGATCTCTCACTGCCAGGCATACAGAGGTCCCCCCCTCTCTGGGCCACCAGTGTTTAGCTGAGGGCTCTTGGGGTCTCTCTGTGAGGAGCACCCTTCCATCTCACGTGAAAACCTCATTCCTTATATTTTGAATTTTCTTCTTTGAACTCACATCAGTGTCCCCTGCTCCTGTGCTGGGGAGGGCAGTGAGGACAGCTCCCGGTTTGGCCTATCCTGATCACACCCACCATGGTTTCACACTCTTCAGACTGAGCTCCCAAGACCCTGGGTCATTTCCGTCTTTGCTTCCAGCTCAGTCCATCCCACAGTACCTTTTAGAGACACCGCGTGCTTCTGCTGCATCCTCAGGAGCTCCACCAGCTAGTTTAACATTTTCTCTTCTCATTCCCATCCTCTGAGCCCCTGACATCTCATTGGCCTTTCGCTTTGGACACAGGCTGTTCAAGGTCTCTGCAATGACCAGCTCTCTAGACAGGTCAGTTACATCCTGGGGAAGTTCTGAGATTTAGGGCATTCGTATTTATCAACATCAGCCTTCATTAACTACCTCTCATCCTTCTGCCTCTGCCAAATCTCTCAGAATTTCTTTCATCTTTTCTGAATTTAACTGATCTATACCCCTGCTTCCTTTTCCAGGTCAGTAATGAATACATTAATGCCATTACATTGAGTGTGTAACCACGTAGCACACTGCTAGTGACCCTTTACATTGACTATCTCCCACTTTTGTTTCCTTCCTCTTAGTCCATCTTATTGATTCATTATGTTACTGTATCTCTTACCCCCATTTTTATCTTGTTTCCTAAGAAATCCTGTGGGAAAACCTCATTAAAAGCCTTTTGAAAGTCTAAAAATATGTCAAGATATTCTCTTTTATCCATTTATATATTGGTAGGTTCAAAGTATTCTAACAGATTAATGAGACATGATTTTCCACAGCAGAAACTGTGTTGATTGGATGTGATCTTCAAGGTATTTTATCATTCTATATTTAATAAATGTTTAAACCATTTTGCCAGATACCTGTGAGAAGCTGAATAGTGTCTAATATCCTGGATCACACTTAGAGTCTTTTAAAAATGTATAATATACAGATAAAACCCCTCTGCTTTTCTTCCAGTAAGAGAAAACAGTGCAAATATTGCTGCTATGTTCATGTGTTTCCCTAAATGCTGTGAGTATCTCAATATGTGGCCTTTTATTTCCTCTCAAATCAGCTCTAGGATGAGGCACAATGGGTATGTGAATAAACTGTGCATTTGTCTTCTCATCTACCCACACACGCTGCAACCCCAGATGGATCCCACACCTGCCCCGCGCCGCTGCGGGGCTGGAAGCAGAGTGCGCCCCACAGGCGACCTTCCCTTTCCCACCAGACCGACGGATTCGGGTCCCCTCTGCAGAGCCACCGTTTCAGCTTCGGTGCTTTCCACTTCCTTGGAGTTCGTTCATTTTTCCAATAGTTTTTATAAGAAATCTCTAGCATTCCCCCCATTATTATTTCACTCTACAGATTAGCTTGTCAAAATTTGAAGATTGAAACTATAAACCAGTTTTTTCTTCTCTGTTGGAGAACAGCTAATTTCTTTAGAATGAATACCCTCTTAATTGCAACCCACTGCTCATTAGAAAACAAATGACTGGGAAATTATTTGTCCTTTCAGTTGCTTATGTCTCTGCTTAACAAAAGCGGGAACTTCTCCCACAGTTCCCTGCAGGCTTGGCCCTTCCCAGCACGGGGACCTCAAGGCACAGGGACAAGCCATGGGTGGCCTGTCCTTCCAGCCCCGTGCTGGTGGGATGTCCGTGCCACCCCTGGGGCCTTCAGCTGGAGATGATGCCGTGCTCCTGCTCCAGGCAAAGGGAGAACCTGAGGCGGTTCCCAGAGAACTTTTGAGCTGAGATAGTTTTGAGTTGAGACAATCCCAAAGAGCAGCTCCGGCGTGCCCTCCCAGCACTGCCTTCCTCCTGCACCGCGGAGCCCTGCTGCCCACCCTGCCACCTCAAAGTGCCCATTACTGCGTTTGTCCCAGTTCTGTTTCCAGCTGTAGAAACAACCAAGAACTAATAAATCAGCCCAGCTCCACGTTCAGCCGGAGCACACTGTGAAAATGAGGTGTCAGAGCCTGTGCGTGCCGTGTACCCCGGAGCTCAGAATACCCCAGAACTGCCCCAAAATGTTATCACAAATGGAATCCAAGACAGGTCCGTTAAATGGGTAAGCAGGAGATTAAAAAAGGAAAAAAGAATGAAAGTTCCCTGCAGCCTAATCACATCTCTTAGGGAAATTCCTGCACCAACCCAGCCGTGAAGCCGGCACAAATCGATGTGGCCCAGGGGATCAACATTTTACATATATATATAAAAAATTGTAAACATCTTTTATGTATGCAATGTAATAACTACACTCAGCATCATGGGCTCTAAAAGCAAATGTTATGGGCAGTTGTATTGCAATAAAGTGGTTAAATGGGAAAGCTTTGAAGGGCTGATAATTTGTACTCTTTTCTTCACCGAACCAACTTATTCTTGTCTGAGGATGACAAATTCAAACACTCTTCTATAGGAAGAAGTTTTCATTTATCAGGAATTTTCCTCACACTCTTTCCATTTCCTGCACTTTTCAAGTTCAAAAATAAGTTGGCTACAGCCCTGATAATGAAAATGGGGTGTAGATGTAGGTCAGGCAACAAAACATTCCCAGTTTGGGGGCCCAGTGCCTGCAGCAACAGAGTGTGGGGTCCATCAGCGGGATGTCAGGGACAAGAGTGGCTGGAGTGTCCATCCCAGCTATTGACCAGCTGCACCCTGAAGCCTTCCCCAGCCTGGTTTGGGGTGTTGCTGTATTTCTCCAGCTGATTCACACACACAAAGTGGTGGCTGCTGCTAAAATGGTCCCCGAAACCATCGGACTCGACTCTGCGTGTCTGGTAGCTGTAAAATACTGTCTGTAAAAATATAAATGAATATTTTAGAAATTTATTAACCAATAAAATTAACAATCAAATATTATTTCTGACTCCCAAGGAAAGCCCACGATGCAGGTTTGCACCGTGCCACGCTAATTAAGCGCTGCGGGAGAATCCCCCAGGGCCGTGTCACCGCTCCTTACGGACTGAAAATCAAAGCAAAGCTCTGGGCCTGCTGCACTAAATGGAGAGTAAATAACACATTCTCTGCCTTTAATTATTTAGCAAGCACAGCAGTAAGCCAGGATGATGTAAAATAGGTACCAAAATACTGTATGGGAATGCAGCACTGTTGCAGGTGGGTTTGTGGCACGGGAGACACAAGTTCTCACTTTATTTAAGGGGGCAGCAGCTCTGTCCTGGCTGTGTGTTCCTAAACCAGCAGCTCTGGCCAATCCTGCCTTGACTGCCAGCCTGTACAGTGGGAAGTTACTGCTCAGCACCAAGTGTGCTTCATGTGTAAAACCCCCAGTTGTGATGAACTGGAAAGAAAAACTTCCCATTATTACAGACTTTAGAAACTGTTATTAACAATTTGATAATATGTATGTGGAGGCTTCACACTTCTCCAATGACTCCTGAGCTGGGAGCAGAATGATTTCACCCCGCTTGCTTTTAATCCCTTGCATTTATCTTGCCTGAGTGTCTCCACTGGATATTGTTTACTCTTTGGATTAGTAAACTCAGAATTAATTCCACTGTTTATTGCTGAAAGTGGCAGTAAATTCAGCATCAGGGAGAGCCAGGAATCTGCTTAGCTGTGCTGCATGACCCTTTCATGGGCAATAAAAACACCTCCCTGCACGGAGGGCTGGAGCAGTTGGAGGCAGACCCCATGTCATTAGGGTATGGGCATGTACAGGAGCCCATGCTTAGCCCTTCTTTTCATTAGGAATTACAGATCCTGTAGGAATTTTGGTGTCTCTCGAGGGAAAATAAGATAAAAGGATAAAGAAAGCCCTCCCTGCAAGCCAGCCTGTCCTGATGTCCCAGCCTGCCTTGGTGTCCCAGCCTGCAGCAGTGAGGAGCAGGGCTAAAACCAGCCCTCAGCACAACCTGGGGCTCTTTTTGCTCTGGAATCCTGGTGCTTCAGGCAGGGAGGAGGCAGTGAGGGTTAAAGCACGGTGCCTGTCTGCTCCCCAGTTCCCTGCCTGGCTGTTTTTTTCTGCTATTAAATCAGCGAAGAGGAATGTGGGGCCAGGAGCTGAGCGGGGGTGGTTGGAAAGGTTACCTAAGTGAACCACGCAATTTTTTTCCCTCAACTTTGTTCCATCTTAAGGTAAAAGGTTCATGCAGAGGGCTATAAATTCCTGTCACATTTTGTTGTAATCTCTCTATGGTTTTATTACTTAAAATGCTGCACTCTCGAGACGGGGAATTTTCCAGGGGTTTGAGGCTGACACGGAGCCACATTTATATTGTGCTGAAGCTCCTCTGGAGTCTCCTTGAGACATGTGGCCGGCAAGCCCGGCATGAAGGCCTTATCAGTCACTCCACCATGGAGTCAGCCCATGAATTATACGGGGAATGGAGGTGGCTCTGCGAGAGCGGGATTGCGGGCCGCCGGGTGACAATAAACATGTCCCGGGAATGTGTCCTCCATCACTCAAGTTCAGATAGCAGATCTGGACCTTAACTACAGCTCCCCATCTCTAAATCTCCCTGTGACCTGAGCGGGAGATGGAGGTGAGTCTCAAGGATATCTGTCTGCAGGGAACTCGCAGAGGGAGTTTATAACCGGCGTGTGCCGCAGACACCGCTTCCAGCGCTTCTCCCAGCACGGCTCCCAGCGCTGCCACACCGGAGCACAACAGCGGCTCTGGCCACAAAGTGGAGCCAGGGATACCTGGACACAGTGCAGGAGCCCTGCAAAACCTTCCAGTGCTGGCAGAAGGTGTGAAGCATCTCCTCATGGCTTTTGCCTCCATGAAAACACGAGTGGAATGCGGCGGGGGGATGCACGGGTGAGGACCCGCAGGCACGGGGCTCCCTGTGCTTGGAGGCTGCAGCACCTGGACGAGCAGCACAGGGTTCTTCTGCAGCTCAAGGATATCCCCGAGGGAATTCTCCTTCCTCCTGAGCTCCCTGTGCCAAGTCTGAGGATGAATCTCCTGCGGTGTCCCAGCACTCATCTCTGCACGAAAGGCAAGCGAGAGCGTGAGCCATGGTGGCACCTTGGGCAGTGGCAGAGACCGAGTGGCTCCCAAAGAGGGGAGAAATAAATCAATTAATCCTGTTCCTAAATTAAAATAATAATAAGAAAGAGTCTAAATGCAAAGTGTTAATGAAGTAATGAAGGAAAGCGGCATGCTCAGTGCCGCCGCTAAATACAGCCATTAAAACCCATAACCTCTGTAAAATTTGTGATAAAATTACAATTTAATTTTATAAAGATAATTTATTAGCTAATACCTCATTGCACATGTTAATAGCTTGTGCTTAAATAATAGTAATCTTGATTGCTCTGTGGTCATTAAACTTTTTTTTTTACATACTGTTTAACTGACCGTTTTGTATGTGGTTTGAGGAGAAAAAAGTAATTATTGAAGTCTTAAGCACTGAGTTAATTTCTAATGAAAGGATAATTTTATTCCAATGATTTTACATTTAATTAACTAAAGCTACATGCAGTGTGAAGTTCTAAGGCAGTGCTGATTCATGTGTGCACTGGACAAAAGGCAGTGGTGTGTGAGCCCCCCGGCCCTGGCGGGTGCAGAGGATGAGCTGGGGGCACCAGCAGTGGGAAGGAGGGGACGGAGCAGCCCCACAAAGTGAGGCTGAGAAACTGTATATCCTTTTGTGCTGTGCTGAAATGGAGCTTGGAGCTGAACTGGGAAGGGATGTGGTCATGGTTTTGGGCTCTGTGAAGTGGATGTCATTCTCACCCTGAGGATTTCTGTGCCATAGGAATTATGAGACAAGAATGGGAGGAGGTGGGGTGGTGAATGTGATATTGCAGTTTGGAAAAAGCTGGAAAGCTGGGAAAAGACAAAAAATTGATTATGGGAATGAAGAAAACCAGGCAGAAAATCATGCTTTTGTCAGTCTGAAAATGTTTGGTTTGATATATTCACTACCTTTCTCTTTCGGTCGAGGTCAGTTTTTACACGTAAAAGTCCTCCTCGACATAAAATGCCAGAAAATTCCCCAACAGAAGCACCGAGCTGCAAACAGTCGTGATCAAAGAGTGGCACTTTTTACATCACTCCCACCCCGCTCACTTTACATTTGCTGCCAGCTCACCCGCTCCCACGCGTGCGGGGTGCCGGGACCCACGGCTCCGCCGGCTCTCCCGGCAGGGCTGGCACGGCCGGCACCGCCGGGCAGCCGGCGAGGCCGCTCCATCGGTCACCCGCCGTGTCATGTAGGTGTTTCCATGCTGCAGGGGAAACGCTTGTCAGGGTATTGATAAACAACAGATCTGTGTCAGTGCAGATGCCTTTTTAATGGCGTGTCCTGAGGTGCAGACATTAGGGTTATATCCTCCTGCCTCCCAGCCCTCTGCGCAGCAATCACTCCTCCTCAAGCAGAGCGAGGGCTGCCACCGACCCTGCTTCCCCGCCTTATTAATGCATCTGCCTCTCACCAACGCAGACAAGGAAAGACAGATCTGGAGCCCTGCGTGCACAGTAGGACTGTGGGGTGCTTGTGGGGGCTGTGCAGTGCAAAATAAAAGTTCAGATCCTGCTGTCCCTCCGGCACAGAGTTCCAGGGTATGGGAACCCAACACCGCAGTTCAACCCAGCCCGGGCCGCTCATCATGCATGAGACTGGCTCAGGCTCCTCTGCCCTGCAAGCCTCCTGATGTCCCACCTCCTAAGAGGTTAACAGCCTGGGATTTGGGGGTTTTGGGAATATCTCTAAAGTCTTTACTAGCAGAATGAAAGACTATCCATGAGAAACATCCAATCTGTCCTAAAGGGCTATTTAAGTTGCTGAGCTTGAAGTCCTTGTGACATCAGGGGAGAGCCACATGTGGGCACAGACCACAGCAGTCCCGGGACAAAGCTGTGCTTATCTCTCTGGGACCGCCAACCAATGCAGCTGCTCCTTGGGATCCTCCCCCAGCCAGGACCCCCTTGCCCTCAGAGCATCTTTCCTCTGCGGCCGCGTTACAGGACAATCCACTCTTGGTGTGAGCCCTGATGACTTAATTATTTGTGAGGGATGTTTAATCCTGGATTTCCAACTAATGCAAACAGATGTTGCCAGAGCAAGGTGGCTCTTTTTGCTGGACCTTGGTGGAGCTGGATGGCAGAGCAGCACAGCGCTACTGGCAGGGCACATCTGCCCTGAGCACGGCACCCTCTGCTTGCTGCCAGCTGATCTCAGAGCTCCTTTCCTGCCACACTCTCCGCGCCGCTCTGGAGTTATTTGGCTCTGGCTCTGCAGGACGTGCCTGAGGACAGCTCAGTCAGGGGTCAGTCATGTGTGAGGCCAGGTCTGCCCACCTCACGACCGTGTTGGTGCCCAAGTAAGCTCCTGACCAGCACCTCTGTCATTCCCACCCGCTGGAGCAGAGGTACCAGTTTTGTTTCCTTCTTCCTGAACAGTTGCTGCAGTCCCAGCTGCTGCAGCTCCCAAAGGAAGGTGGGGATTTGTGCAGGGCCATGCACAGAAAGGAGCCCCAACAACTGAGTCTATTTTGCATCCGGGTACCTCAGATCTCAAGTCCTTTATTCATAGAGCAGCTCTCAGGTTTGGAGCACTTGCCCCTTGTCGAGGAGAAACAAACCCACGCAGCTTAACTGACTAATGCCAACTGGACAGCAGGGCTCAAACCTGAAATATTCATGATTTAGCCCACAGTACACATTTCTCAAAAATATATTAGATGTAAGAATATTAGCCCCAGGAATCACAGGGACATCAGGAACCTTGCCACAGTGTGCATCAACTCCGCAAAAGATTGTGATTCTTTAAGAAAAATCTCTCTTAGCCACGGTTTGCAGGATTTAATATTATGCCCATTAGCAGAAGCAAGCACCACCCTTGAAGCACACATGCAAATAGCAGGGGAGAGCAGAGGAAGACAATAAAACTGGAAGCAGCCTTTGGAAGCGCAAATAAATAATTGGATTGCAATGTGGAAGTGTTTTCTGGTTTGATGGGCACTTCCTTTCATTGAAAATAAACCAGGCTGAATGGCTCAGTGGGTCCTGCACACCTCTGAATGGGCCCAGCTAGCTTTGTGCTCTTGGTAACAGTGGGTATCACGGAGGTACATAAAAACATAGTTTATTCTTAAATTAAGTGTCCTGTTCTTGAAAACAACCCTTAAATTTAACATTCCAAGGCTGCTGCTGTTTATTTGCACTCTCAGAGCACTCTCAGTGCTGTCCACTCAACTACTCGAGAAATACATTGTAATAAAAATAAATGGACAGTTTGGGTTTCTCTAAAATTAAAAGAGGATATACAGCAGCCTTGCACTCGGGCCTTGTACTGAGGTAACCTGTGATAAAGTCACATTGTGTCAGAGATGGCAAATTATGCCTGCTAATTACTTACCGGAATTTCAGATTTGTCCTTACCATAATTAAAAAGGTGTCACTTTATTAGAATGGGGCTGGAATGATGGGGCTTGGAGCAGTGGAGGAGATTTCTGGTTAGAGATAATTACCAGTGATGTATTCCTTTCTCTCACCGCCGTTTTTGCTGCATTCCCCCCATTACTGGGTAATGGATGTCTGGCACGGCTGCCGCGGAGCCGGGAGCACCCTCCGAAGGGGCTTCCACCGCCAGCCCGCCCGGCTGGCCCAGCGCCACGCGCGCGGGGCGCGTCCCCCCTCGTTCTGCTGGGGCTCCAGCTGGGGATACAGCCACGGGGAGGACGAGCTGGGGTCAGTCCTGTTTCGGGCTGCCCTCTCTGCCCATGGGGTCATTCCAGAATTTCCCTGGAAGTTTTCAGGCACTGCTCTGCAGTGCCAGCTGCTGCCCAAGGGACAGGGCCCCGCACCCTGCAGACCCCGGCTCCATCACTGGCGAACGCAGTGGGGCCACAAAGCTGCCCCGTGCCAGAGGAGGGGCTGGGCTGCCCCGCACCCCCGTGGTCCTCCCAGAGCCCCCCCGTGCCCCACCTGCTCTCAGACAGATGCGCCATTTATATGCAGTGTAATATCTTCCTGTTGGCAGAAGAGACTTGAACCTGTCGAGGGCAAACTCGAGTCTCTCCCAGGGCCTGGCAAAAGAAAATAGCAGCATTTAACCGCGATGAAAGTCACAGCGTAAACAGGGGCGCAGGGAGAATAATTGCATGGCTGGAGCGCCTGGCTCCATGTTATCATTACACACTGGATTCCTGGTCTGTAAGTACAGGGATGGCGTGAACCCCTGCAGAAGATGAAGGTTATAAAAGAGGCATTACTGGGAAAGGTCAGCAGGCTATTCAAACATGGAGCAGTTGCAATCCGCAGATTCAATACCGAAAGCTATTTGCAGGGCTTGCAGAGGCAGGAGGAGTGGGAGAGGCAGACGCTCGCCCGCTTGCTGCAGGAACGGGAAGGGTCCTTGTGCAGCAAATTCATGAGCAGACAGCAGGCGGGACCAGCCCCTTTCCAGCCCTGCTCGCCCAAGGATCTCACCGGCAGTGCCCTTTGCCACAAGGGTGCTGGCAGTGCCACTTTGCTGCCACGGCCACACCAAACTCTTCAGCCATGCCTGGAAATATCCAGGTGCAGCACAAAGGGTGAGACAGCTCTTCTGTCTTGATACCACTGAGGTCTGGCTGCAGACTGTCATCAATCCAATCTCTAATCCAACACATCTGGACAGCTAAAACATCTTTTCCTTTCAGGAGAGACCTCCCTAGGCTGAGCGCAGCACTGCAGCCACACGCTCCACGTCTGGGGTACCACAACAACAACAGCTCCTGTGGCTGATGGAGAGCCCCATCAGACTCCACATTTTTATAAAAGATGGTTTGGTTAGCTCATGAGGCACTGTCGTTATTGCCAAAGGGTTTTGCTCCCCAAGCCTGTGCTGAATATTGTATTACTTTGCCATGCTCAGAAACTAAAATTACAACAATTTAATTTTGAATATGGTGGCATTATTACCATTTGTATTTGCCATTTCATAAGACTTTTCATTTCAACTGCTTTGCTTTCCTGTCAAGAGGAAAAACCTTCAATCTATTGGCTTTTACCAGAGAGGGAACTGTGCTGGAGTGTAATGCAGTATTGTATATTTCTTCTCTAATGCTCTTTTGAACAAAATCATCTATTTCATCAACAGTATATCAGCGGTGACCAAAGACCATTAAATAATGCATCTCACTCAGGAGCAGTGGAGCAGGGAAAGGGCTCTGACCTGTTTTAAACCTTATTACTTTCTTGCATTATGCCCCTCACTGCAATCTTTTTGTTTAAGTGATTTCAGCTGAGGCGTTGCTTCCTGCCTTAAAACACACGGTGGACACGTTATTGCTGAGCTGGTTGGACTCAGCCTCAGCACTTCCCATCCTACACCAAAAGCAGCCTCTGCATATGAATCTTTGTTAACCTCGCCAAATACACGTGTGTGCACCAGGGGCTGGCGTGAATAACATCCCTCTTTATTTCGGATCTCAGGGGCAGAGACTGCATTTCATTTGGACCTGTGGCTTCACCTCCCAGCAAATGTTTGGTGCTTGCAATTAGCAATCGCACCATCGGTAAATCAGGCACGGAATTTAATCCGGAGGGGACAGTTTCAGAGAAGAAGATACAGTTGTAACAACGGGAAGGGGTGCGGTGCTGCAGACTGGGACTGAAGGGTTGGGGAGCGGCGTCCCCTGAGCCCCGTGTCGGGAGGACCACGGTGGCACCAGCAGCCTCTGCCCGTGCAGAAGCCAGCCCTGACCGGCACGGGCAGCGCATTGTGTTCCACACTCGCCCAGCGGAGCCCTGCACCCAGGGGTGCTGTGCCCGGGGGCAGAGGGCTGGCCCAGGGCTGCAGAGCCTGGCCAGCTTTGCACGTGGGCAGTGGCCTCGGCCTGCTGGTCAGCCCGGCGCCGTGGTGCCCAGCACCATGTGCCCCTGCCTGGGTGGGACGTGAGGGGGCACGGGGACAGCCGCCCTGGGGAGGGGGCACAGGGGCCGCTCCTGCGCTTCGCTCGCGGTGGAGGCGGAGGCGCGGCCCGGGTGCAGCCCTGCCTCTCCCGGCCCTCCTGAAGCACAGTCCCCCACCAGCCGGTGAGGAGAAAGCCTGAGAGACTTACAATTACATTTTCTCACTAGTCTAATGAGGTGAGAGACAGACAGAGGAGAGAATTCCCTGGGCTAATTTTCCAGCCAGCAGCCACTGCGTTCCTCCTCTACTGCAAGAGGCAGAGGGAGAAATGACTCTTCCAGATTAGAGGCTCTTGCTGAAGGCATTCCAGAGCATATTCCTCTAGGACACTACAGCAAAAAAATGGAGATGACAAACCATTTTACTACATTCAGCCGGAATGAAGTAACCCACAAACAGAACTGTGTGGTGCTGGGGGTGCACTGATCAGGAGAGAGCACCCGGGGAGAGCAGAGAGTGAAGCCTGGCCTGAATCATTGCACAGTGCTCTGCTCAAGCGAGAGAGGGAGCAGGTCAGCACCTGCACAGAGGGAGGAATTAGCTGTGAGAGGGAAGGAGCGTTGCATTTGTCTCCCCTGCTAGAGAGCAATTTGTTATCATGGAAATGTTAGCAATGGAATACTCACTGCCTGGGGGGAGCAGCACTGGGCTGCGGAGGGCAGGTGCTGGAAGGAGAGGGCTCTGCCTCTCTCCCAGGCATGTTGAGTCCCTCAAACTGCAGAAACTCTGAGAAATCCCTCCCCATACCCACAGGGAACATGGAGGGAGCACTCCTTTTCTGGTTCCTGCCCTCTGTGGTCTTTGCACTGGATTCATGTGTGCTCAACATTTGACTCTTTGGAGGTTCTCTGATAGCTTTGGTTGAGATCAGTGCTGTTGTGTGCTCCCCTCACATCCCTGGTCTCAGCACACCAAATACACTTCCAGCATGCCTGAATGGACCTGAACTTCCTAAGCTTGGTCTAAGTCAGGAGGATGAGCCAGTATAACCCCTCCATCATCATGACCACATGCAATGTGCTCACACACACATGGGTGAGGAATGTTTCATCAACCAGTCCCTGAACAAGATTGGAATTTCCCCATTTGACTGACAAATCCTGCCAGTCTGACCCATCCCTAGCCATCCTCTGAAGTGTTCAGAGCTTGTAGTCGGTCCTGGAATTCGTTTTAGCCTGAGATTACGTCTTGGTTAAAAGGGTGTGTGCAGGAGTCACCCTTCTTTTGTTTTCAAAAGGAGCTCTTTCCGAAAGCACTCTGCTGCTCTGCTCATGCAAACTAGGAAGAGATCTGTCAAATATCAAATACGAATTTTGTTGCTGAAGCTCTTGGAAAATTGACAGGTAGCATGCAAGCAAACATTAAATCAATAACAGCGAATTTCCCCCGGGAAACTTGTAGTGTTTTCTCATCAAAATCTTTAAATCCTTAAAGAACCCATAAAAGGTTTACACACTTCGCGTTGGTTAATCTGGTTACCTCTGCATCGCTCGGCGCGGCTGATCAGCACGGCCAGCGAAATACCCAGCGCTGATCACCCAGCAGTGTGTGTAATATCCAGTGCCCCGGCGCTGATGTATTGTAGCTTTGTTAGTCACTGTGGCTCCTTGGTAAATTCATTTGGAGTCCTCCGGGGTTTTAAATCTCTCATTTGGCCAACAACGAGGTCTGAAAAGATTGCAGTTCATTTCGACCCACAGTGGATGGAAGGCTCATTTACTGGCTGCAGGCAACTCAATCAGGCCGGCCGCTGATGAGTGAGTGACTTGTTCAGACCGCTAGTCAATATGTGTCTGCTGTGATAGAATGTCAGCATCTGCTGCCTGCTCCTGTCTCCCACTGCTCTGGCTTTTTTCATTTGGGCTGATCAATGTTATTAAAAACACCTAGGAGTTCCTTAACTGCACTGCCACTTGAGGCTTTTCCTTCTTCCTTTTTTTTAAACACAACTTTGTATTATCTGCAAACACGTGCAGATGATGTACACAGATTGATCTCTTACATGAGTGTGTGGGACGGGGTGTGTGTGTGTGTACACTCGGGCACATAACTTGTGCACCGGAGTTGGCTCTGCAGTTACATCACTCTGGCTTGAGATTTTTGTGTGTGTTGTCCTGAAGTAGCTCAGACTCAGAGCCTGTTGCAAACATCTGCTAATTATTATCTGTAAATAAAACTTCAAATATAAGCATGCAAAAAATAATGCACCTTCTCTAAAACTGAAGTGAGAATGGCCAAGTGGAATCAGTGACACCCTGTGGACACCCACACATTAAAAATCAAACTGCTGCTCCAAAAAGAGGGGAGATAGAACTTAGGTAAATAAGCAGAGGGTTAAAATCATGACACGTCTGGAACATACACACCATTTGTTTGCCCAGGAAGGCATTCCCTGGGGACTAACAACACTCCAGGCACAGATGGGTCGGCCACCAATTACACAAAAAAGGGAAACAGATACACTGGTGAAGGTTTTAATCTGTGCAAAATGTGCACGCTCCTGCAGGGACTGCACTGTCCCAGGGTGGGAGAAGAAGGGGAATGCTGTGTCTTCTGGGCAGACCCCAGGCTTCACATCACCCAGAAGAGAGGAAGAAGGGAGAATCACAGAGCCATAGAATCATTTTGGTGGGAAAAAACCTTTAAGACCATCAAGTCCAACCATTAACCCAGCTTTGAATGATACCAACCACTGCTGCGGCCGTCTGTGTTTGCCCCATCCGCGGATGTTCCGCCTCCATCCTTCACAGACAGAAGATCGTCTAAAACCTCGACCATCCCTGTGCTGGCCAGCGTGCTCTGAGGAGGGTTTGCCACGGGATCTGGTGCTCAGAAGCGCGACCCGAGCTAACCTTTGCTTCTGCTGTCCCATCTCCACAGGCTGCAGCCCTGCCCAGCTCCCCTGAGCCTCTCGGTTCCTGCATCACACAAAGGAAAGGCAAGGTGATCTGCTGTGACCTGAGGACATGCTTCAAAATCCGCCCATGCTTCCATCCCTACCCCCTTCCTCTGCAATATGGCATCCAAAATAGATACCAAGAAATGACCTGCCAGGAAAAAAATGGAAGCCTATAATTATGTTATTGAAAACCTGTTCCATACTGTATTATTTAAGGTTATTTTATTATGATGTTGAGATGAGTTTCTTAAAGAAGAAACTCTGGGTTTATTGCGCTCCTCACAGAGAGGAGCCCTGGGTGATTTGATAGCCTATTTGAACAAGAGGGATGCTTTACGAGCCCCTATAAAAACTGATGACCCCACTCACATTTGTATTTAATGAAATAAGGAGGAGCTTTCGTTATGTTTTCAGTAACCTTCACTGCTCTTTCAAACCTGCTTCAAATAAAAGCCAGAATCTGCATGTTTCTGTGCCGAACCCCAGCTGCCCATAAGGAGGGCACTGGTGGTTCAGCCTGGCTGGTGAGCTGTCCCACAGTCCCTGTGTCCCTCTGGTGCCACTGGCAGGGCCGTGTCCTGCTGAGGGGGATGGGTGAGAAGTGCTGTCCCATTGGAGGAAGGTGGCCGGGAGGAAGGTCAGGCTGAGAGGGGCTCCAGAACTCATCTGCCTCAGCCTCCCAGGCACCAGCACATTTTATTTCTAAGTATCTTCCCACACTCAAAATCAGGCTTTTTCATTACTCATTTTTCGTCTGTCGTAAAACATTAAATCTTTCTGAAAAGTTCCAGTGCTTGGATCCTCCTCATTACATTAAATAATTGCCACTGCTGCAAGGATCAGAGGCTGCACCCGCAGCCGGTGGCACTGCCTGTCCCTGCCTCTCCTGGCAGGAGATGAGCCCAGCTGTCCCACCGGGCACCAGCCCCTGGCTGAGGGGGACACGGCAGGTCCTTGGGAGGGTCTTGGGTGGATATCTTCTCCCCATGTGGCAGCCTTCTGAACTGAAGATTTGGATGGAAATGATCATTTCCTGGCCTCGGTGCCCGAGGGGCCCAGCGGTGCCCAGGCTGCACGGGGGGACACGGCTCGGGGTGCCCAGCAAAGCAGCCACTGGTGTTATGCTCTCCTAAGTGAGGCCTGATTAACTGTAATCCATGGGGCTTTCTCCATGGAGCTGTCCGGATCCGGACCGCTCCCTGCAGCCAGTGCCCAGCAAGGTTAATTTGGGATGAATGAAGGAAGAGGAAGAGCTGCAGTGGCGCGGTGGGGCCGGGCAGTGACGGGGTGTGTGTCCCTGTGTGCCCACCGTGGCTGCCATGCCCCACGGCTGCAGGAGCTGCTTTCTCCCCCAGGGCTCTGAGATGAGGAGGGGGAACCTGGCAGGGTTTATTAAAGCACATCCAAGCCCTCCACGTTGCATTTGCATTCACAGTTTGATGTAGATGCCACATCAGCAGATGCCTATGAATAAGCTCGAGCAGGGTTATAGCATCCTGGTGGTGGAGTGATTCAGTGTGATGCCTCGGCAAGCTGTTCCATAATGGGCTGCAAGTCTGATTTTTACGATCATTGGAACGTAAAGGGTCAGAATCTTAATCTCCTAATACTGTGTTTTTAACAACATTTACACTTTAACATATTGAAAAATCTCATCTCTTTCTGCCACCCAGCATGACAGCACAATTCAAAGTGATCAGTGCAGCAGTATATTTCAGTATTTCAAACGTAAATCAACCTGGCTGAATTTTTTTTTTTTCACTTCCAGTACTTCTGAAAACCTGGGATTTTCTAACTTTAATGTTTCTTATTTGAACCTTTGTATTCAGTGGAGTCTCCCACCTGAATAATTCAGCAGCATTAAATGGAGAGCACAGAATGGAGGCCCCAGAACAGACAGGGCTTTGTGGCCTATTGCAGTGGGAAACCAGTACCCGAGGAACACAAAAAGTTTGGGAGTTTTCTGCAGGTATGGGAAGAATTAAATTCTGCATCACCCTACAAAGCTAAGTGACAAACAATAGGAACATACTAGGAATAAAGAGAATTTTTGATTTCATGAAACCTTTGGGATTAAAGGGGAGATGTTTTTTTTCAGAATTTGCAAATCTGACACAAACCATTTATTCCAAGAGCCAGCACTCAGTGCAGGAGTGGCCTCTCCTCCCAGAATAATTGAATTCAGTTCTTCTCTGGGATGTGGAAGGGGAAAAAGAAGAAGGAAAGGACTCTTGGGGTTCCTCATTAGCAAAGCCTTCCCCCCAGTGTCCCTCTTTGCTCCTTTTCTGTGCCTCTTTCCCTTCTGCACATGAGCTTTGGGGTTGGGCTTCACTTGGGCTGAAGCACCATGCACAGGACCTCTGCCCCTTCCCACAGCTGCTGCCCTGCACTGGGACAACCTGGCCTCGTGTCTGACTTTTTATTTAATTAGAAGCTCCTTATCCAGTTTTCCTGTATGCTGGCCTAGATTTGTCTCCGCTCCCACGTGAGAAGGGAGCTGGGCATATGGGCTGAACCACAATGATTTGATTCATGGGCTGAAATCATCATTGAACAAGTGTCACAACATGGCATTAGATTAAGAACTAAAGTGATGGGCTATGGTGAGTCTGTTCATTAGTATTAATAGAGCTTAATTAGGCACAAGCATGGTGTTGCAGGGAAATGTGAAGTTGGCTGCAGTTTCCATGGTGGGAAAAAAAAGGTGTTACTCAGTAAAGGCAAAGGAGGCCCATAAGCCTTGTGCCTGCTTCTGAACCCCAGCACAATCTGGGCTTGGGATGTGGCCTTACTGCCCCAGGAATGCAAGGCAGTTAAGGACTGGGTCTCATTAAGAAGCCAGAATTGAGGAATGGAAAGTCCAGACTAAACCCATGAAATCTGGGGAAGGTCCTGACCTTCATATGGGGGACTGTCTCAGGGAGAGAGTCATTCAGTTCTGACCTCCCCTAACAGAGGCATGACCAGTCAGATCGGCTCCTCCAGTCCCCAGGGAGGGGTGTCAGGAGGGAACAGAGCTCCCAGATCCGAATGCGTGAGAGAGACAAAGGGACAGGGACAATGAGTGCCTGCAGGAGCCAGTCCCCACATGGCACTGGACCAGGTGGCTCTGCCAGGGCTGGGGCTGCTTTGCAACCAGGGCGAATATCCATGGATGTGTTCGATGCTTCCGTAATTATCTCAGTTGTTTCTTTATCTTCAGATCCTCCTTCTTGCACCAGTTCGCCTCCATTCATGCTGCTCTTTGCTTTATGGTTCTTAGGCCATTTTACATTTCTCCCCATTTGGCAGCATTAAATTTTATTTACCATATGTCCCTTCTGCTACAAAGATGATAAAATCCTTTGGATTTTTGTTGTGCTGTTGCAAGCTCATTCAGCACTCTCCTCAATTTAGTGTCCTCGGCAAGTGGAGCTGATTTGTTGCTGGTTTTCAGAGAGGTCCAAGCTGGGACACTGCCAGGTTGTGCTGCAGACCTGCACTCTACCACTGCTTCTTTCCCTTTGCCAGACACCATCCCCTCAGGAGGTCTCCAACACCTCTGTGATGGGACAGAGCATCATATGGACCTCTGGCAAAAAAACCAAGAGAACTGCCAAGAAAATCCTTTGTACGTTGTTATTTTCCCTTTTTTGTTTATATTCTGTTGAAAAGTCTCCCCTTGCTGACTATTCCAATCAATGCTGTTATACGTGGGGTTAATGTGCTTTTCAAGCAGCCCATGATGGCAGAAAAGTGGAGACACAACCCAGGATTAATATCCAGGGCCAGATGGACTTTGCCCTTATTCTGCTCTGCCTGCAGCGGGGTGGGCTGCCAAGGAGGCATTGCCCGACCACCAATCCCAGCCGGGAGGAGGAGAAATGCGCCTTTGGATGCCACGGGAGAACTCAGGGCAGCCCAAGGCATGGAGCTGGAGCTCCGGCACGCTGCCCTCTGCCCCTACAGCCGGAGGCAGCTGCACTCGTGGCTCTGTGCTCCCCGGTGAAGGCCCAACTTGCCCACTTCTCACCAAAGCTCCTGCCTCCCTCCCATTCTGTGTAAATTAAAATGCATCAGGCCATTTTAGCACTCATGAATGAGTGAAATGCAAAATGCTGGTACGCTGGACTCTGCATTCAAATCTAACTGGAAACAGGGGCTTAAAATTGCTTCCACCTTCGACCACATCAGGAAGTGATTTGGAGATCCTCAGTGGAATACTAATACTTCTAGAAGTCTTTTAATTTTAAGCGAGTGAAGGGGCAGAGTTTGAGGCACAGCTAGCTCTGCTTTTAACAAAATAGTAATCTCTCACTTTCATAACATCTTTTGATTTAAAGGGACTCAAACTGGGGCCCTCATCTTTCTGAGAGTGTCGCACAGCCAGAGCCGGGAGCCTTGGCCAAGGCGCGCTGGAATCAGAAGGGCTCTGCACGGCCCAGTGAGCCCATTTGCATGATCGTCCTGCGGGGTAAGGGCTGAGCTGCCACATCCCAGGCACCTTGCACTGACTTTTTCTTCCCAAGGATGGCCTGTTTTGCAAACACTGCCATGCAAGTGCCGTCGCAGCTGGATGAGGACACCAGAAACTGAAGCTCTGAGCCATCACTGCACCCCTCGGGCACCTGTCCCCCCTCGCTGCGGGTGCTCCCTTCACAGCGCCCGAGCGTCTGTGCAGCATCCGCCCCCTCGGCGCCCACCTGGCTCGGCAAAGCCCTGTCCTGCTCCGGGCAGCGGTGCCAAGGACCCACGGGCTGCTTCGGGCCGCGGCCCCACCTCCACCCGCGTGGGGCAGGGCAGGGACCTCAGGGGGGTGACGTGTGGCCCCGGTGCGGCCGGGGAGGTGGCCCTGCCATCATCCCCACGGCACTCCTGCTGCCCCAGCCCTGCCAGCCACCGCCGCCCTTCTATGGAGAACCAGACTTGAAGAGAGCTCAAATTAAAGGTAAGTAATTTCCTTTTTTCCTACCTTGAAATTCCTATTGATTTCCTACCTAAATAGAAATTCCTATTGATTTTGTGTCTGTTCATATTAGTATGTTACCTTGTCACCTTTTGTTTGCAATATTATGTTGTTTTACGCGTTGGTGTGTTCGGGAGTGTTTGGTGGAGCTGTGTCCCCGCGGGTGCCACCAGCCCCTGTCCCGCGCTGTCCCCGTGTTCCCCACGGCTGTGACACGCTGTCCCAGCACGGCCGAACCCCGTCTGAGCCGCAGGCACCCCTTGTCCCGGTGCCGGCAGGGCCCGGGCTCTCCCGTGACAGCGTGTCACAGCCGAGCCGCCGCCGGACCGGGACCGCGCCCAGCCCGGCGCCCAGCCCTGCTGCCCCGGCTCCGCAGGGGTTATTTTTGCCACGTTTCCTTGTGAAAGCTGCTGGCTGTTTAGAAATCCCGCAGCTAACAGGCTGTTGTGGTCCTCACATCTCTGCTGGTCAGACAAGTATCTTCCCCCTGTCCCCGGCGTCCTCTATTCCTCACACCTCACTGAACAGGCACTGCCACGCCGAGACCTCTGACCGAGTTGTCAAGGTGACGGGTGCTGTTATCCTAAAGTACTTATTTCACATACATGGTGTTTTGTCCCTTGCTTTTACTGAAACACAGAGAAGAGACCAATTATCTTCCTAATGGTTTGCACGGCTTCTTTCTTCTCTTAAGTGGGAGTTAATGACAAATGGTTTGGGCAGGGGGTCGCTCTTGCACAGGGAGCTCTTGGGTGTCCCCTGCTTTCCAGGTGTTCGGGGACACGGGGCAGCTCCTCTCATCTGCTCTCCTCTCACAGCCGTTGTCACCGATTTTCTCCTCCCTGCTTAACCCCTGCAAAATTAACACGCTTTCCTAAATGCCCAGGTGCTGGAGCGTCTCCGTGCCACAGGCAGGAAGGGTTCAGCGGTGCCAGGGCACGCAGGGCCGCCCGGAGGGTCGGCATGGGGCGGGAGGACTGTGGGCAGCACCTGGGGGATGTCAGCATGGGCCGGGGCTCTTGGGTTGTCCCCGGCCGCACGGTGCTGAGCCCTGGCCCACACGGCCACCGGACACCCCAGCGTGGCTGCTGGGCCGGGGTCACTCAGCAGCAGGTACAGCTCGTGCCGTGGCTCCCTCCCACAAAGAGGCACATTAAAATGCCGATAAAATGCCAGTCTTAAGCCAAAGAAGAAGAGGCTCTTTGCTGCTGCAGCGCAGCTCTGGCTGAGGCGCACCAGGGGAACAGTCGCAGTGACAGCTCTCACGCGAAAGCGCGGTTAGAGGCTGGCTTGTAAAAGCAGACGGGGGTCCAAGTGGAGCCAATTCCATTGGCTTCCTTCTGTCAAGCATAGGGCATACGGAATGGGCCTCTTCCCGCCCGGACTGGAGTTTCATCCACCGAATTCCTGCCCTGGGAGCACCTGGAGCTCAGCAGCTCGAGTGTGTGTGCAGGGGAAGGGGCTGCGAGACAGCTCCGCTCCTTTCAAGCATTGTTATTGATGTGCTGCATCTCGGTGGATTAGTAACGGATGTGGTATAAGCCAGAGGGTTCCTCTTGCCTTCAAGCCTGCATTACCCCGTCAGGAACAGAGGTTTCACTGGCACCTGATAAGCCACATAAAACAGATAAATACTGGGGAGATGCTGTGTGTGAACACAATCGGTCTTGGCAGTGACACGATCCCTGTGTAACTGCCTGGCAGGTATCTGCAGCTTTGTTTTTCGCAGAGTGAAGGCAAGTTGAGCTGGAAGAGCTCTGGATTTGAGTTATGCAAGGCAGGAAATTGTGCATCTCCATATTACATTCCAGGAAGAACATGCAATTTCACCACTGCAGACCCATGAAAGTCCCATGAAAGGGACACTTTAACTCAGGCATGGTTTGGCTTGGGAAGAGGCTAGAATTATTTTTCCATTCAAAAATATGGTTGACGAGAACTCCAGATGGTGAAGTCCCACTTCTGCATGCAGGTTGGAGAGACTGCGTGACCCCAGCGCCTGTGGAGGAGCCCGGGAGCATGTCCTCAACATGTGCCCTCTGCAAGTGCTGTGGTGTCTGTATTTTCATCCTTTCCCGTTCTGGGACATTACAGAAAAATCCACCTGCAGATTGTTTTTCTTGTTTTCTTGTGAGTAAAGATGCAGCCTTTAACTTCCCGTGGATGTAGTGGTTTGGTTAATGCCTGGGTAACAGAGGGAGGGGATGGGGGCATGGCAGTGTTAATGGGAGAGCAGCTCATTTATAGTTCCAGCATGCTTTATGACATCAAAAGAGCATTGAGAGAATGCTTGGGATAATGTTAATTAGGGCTCAGAAATAAATGCTTTGCTTCCTCATTAATTGTTATCTCTTTGTTGTGCTCATTAGAAAGTGATTCCTAGCAAGGAGCTGCTAAAGGTTGTGCAGCTGAGAGGAGATGTGCTACTTGGGTGGAAGACACTGGGCAGCCCCATCCGAATCTGGTCCTCAGGGGTGAGGTGGTGGGGGACACTTGGCACCCAGGGTGCTGCTGGTGGGGTGCGGGGTGCTCTGGAGAGCACCGTCAATGCAGCCTGCGACAACCCCTGCCCCTATCTCCATTAAGCAGCCTTGCAGGCAGCAGCTCTCTTCTCTGTAAAGTTTTCTTGTCTCAGCCATTTCTGTAGATTATGTGAAAATACACTTTGGAAAATTGAATCATAAAACTGTGGTGTAAATCCTTTTAAAAAGAGATCAAAGACCAAAATGCTAATAAGGCTGGGATGGGAATAAAATCTAGGCGCTTTGGTAAAGTAGAATAAAAATAAAAGAGGCCTACAAAGAGAATAACAAATTAAAAACAAGTTTAAAAAGAGCAACGGAGAAGAGAGATTCAAAACAACCAAAGGAGAAAACCCT